>JAMPIV010015105.1:5000-30109 GCA_024509875.1 Oreohelix idahoensis | reverse complement strand
TGACACCTGGATGATGGACTAGAAAGAAATAATGCTGGAAGTGCAGAGGCGTAGTAACCATTAAGAAGGGTAATACTGGAATAAAGTATTTCAAATGAAGCTGACTGTTGGCCTAACGCTCTGAACGCAATGTTTGTGCTGTATTGTGATCAGTGTAAAAGAGAATATAAATTAGTTATGAAGTAGAAGGTACATCCTTCTTGATAAGCAGAGTTGGCCAGCTGAGCTCAACATTATGTCCCCTCATCTTGAAATAACTTTATAAAAATACCATTCAGAGGGGAATTTACTTGTCTTAAAATCAGGAACTGTGAACATCTCCAATAATAGTCCCTAAAGACAAACTATTGAAGTCATGATGACCAATACCAACAGAGCTTGAACAAAACAAAACCAGTATTACCTCATTTTACTACTACACAACTGACACACATAGAACATTTGTACTAATATATGTCACTACAATATTCATATTAAATACATTCTGTACATAACTTGTAATTTAAATTGATTGTGATTCCTGGTTCCCTTGTAGTTGAATCAGGACACATATTCATTCATGCCAGTAATGAATACATATTGTTATTTGAAAGTTCATCAGTGACTCTTTTAAGATATCTTTGTAGAGTGTTATATGTATGTGAGTGTCACAGTGTTGTCAAGAGTAGTGGATTAAATTAAATTGTTTATCTGTCTGTTGTTGTGACTTACACTTCACCATACTCATACCCTAGACACACAACGTAGCATCACACTATTCCAGAATAATTCTGACTGAGATATATAGATATGTGGTAGCAAGTAAGGTTATCTATAATACACTACTCTTAATAGATATAGATACCTTCACAGCTGATCTCAGTCAGTACACTAAGTTCCCTATAAGTATTTATAACTTCCCACTTCACCACAGTATAATCAACTGTGTACCTATAATAACAACGATTAGTCATCAGCTGATTATTTCTTATAAGTTCACTACACAGCTAGTAGTGTATGATCAAGTATATTTTATAGTATATGTCAACCAACAACATACATAAAGTACAAATAAGAAAGACAATACGAAAACATTTGCAGAAATCAAATAAATCAAATAGGGAAATCAATGGAAATAATCACAGAATCTGTGATGACAACTGCAAGGGAATAAACAAAACAAATGACGTCACAGTGTATAAATATAAATGTGTATAGAACTAAATGAAAGGACAGGTTAGACCTACAAATACAAACAAATCAAAACAAAACTAAAGAAAGCGAAAAATAACGAAAACAAAACTGCACATATCGTCACAGCTAACCGACAAATTTCAACAAATGTTGCATGCAAATTTTCAACCAAGAAAATTGCACCCTACAGAACACTAATATCACCCCTCTATGACGTGGGAAATGTTATACTAGTCACCTCACCAACAGAAATATAAACAACTATTACATATAAACATGTAAACATAAATATATAAATACATGTAACATCAATACATACATCATATAATGCAATGTGTTGTGGATAGAGTGTTGCAGAGAAGGCTCAGTTTTCAATCAAAATAAATTGCCACTTTAATGAATAACAAATTCTGGCCTAACTATTACAAAATTAATCACAATAGAAGCTCCAGCGTTGATGTGTAGACTTCTCAGTTCGATAGTATTTCATTTGCTGCCAACACAGTTAAATATTCGCTTGATCCAACTGTTCTCTATAATGTAGTCTGTACAGCGAAAAATGTCAACAAGCGCTGACCTAGTTACAGTATTTGCTTCATAGGTCACGTGAGGAACTGTCAATCAAGTGTAGACTATCACTGCTGGTGTGTCGTATCAGCCACAGGAAACGGTCTGGTATCAGTAATCTGTTGACTTCTCAATTTCTGCGAGGTCAAAACCAGAAAGCTGGCCCACCAGTGTTGATAAAGACTACCAGTTGATAAAGAGCAGTGTTGATATGGTCTAATCTTCGGCCACCAGTATTGTCTTCGCTAGACGAGGTTAGGTCTAGGAACCATTTTGAATATATTATTTATGAACTGACGTGCTCTGTCAGTAAAGACAGATGATTATCTGTATTGGAATCACTGAATGCTTGTCTACTGAGATTCCATTATGCTGTCATGCAACATGAATGCCGATTTAAAACTGTAGACTATTGTTATACGTATATGATGATGTTGTGCCAACCTGTTTCCTGTTCCTGTGTCGTCGAAGTATGTGTCCATTAAATACAAGAAAACGTAAACAGTAGTTCGTCTTACACTTCCTGCCACGAGTGAGTGAGATTGCCCTATTGTCAACTCTCAGAACATTTTCCAGCATTCGCGTACTGTTGTATCCTCACTCCAAATCAATACACCACTGCGAAGGTCGAGTTGACTTTTGGTTTGTCTTCATGTTTGACAACACCTATCGAACACGATTATCTGCAACTACCCACACTCCAAGCAACACTGGTGGCCAGTGTGGTCCCCACACTGGCCACCAGTGAGGAGTGAGGATACAACAGTATGCGAATGCTGGAAAATGTTCTGAGAGTTGACAATAGGGCAATCTCACTCACTCGTGGCAGGAAGTGTAAGACGAACTACTGTTTACGTTTTCTTGTATTTAATGGACACATACTTCGACGACACAGGAACAGGAAACAGGTTGGCACAACATCATCATATACGTATAACAATAGTCTACAGTTTTAAATCGGCATTCATGTTGCATGACAGCATAATGGAATCTCAGTAGACAAGCATTCAGTGATTCCAATACAGATAATCATCTGTCTTTACTGACAGAGCACGTCAGTTCATAAATAATATATTCAAAATGGTTCCTAGACCTAACCTCGTCTAGCGAAGATTCATATGGATAAAGTTCAGCACATATTTCTTTGATAATAATATTGAACCACTAATAGTGGGTTCTCTTCTGTAGCAGTGATCTCTGGACTCATCAGGTGATAGTAAGGGGCATCCCTGTTCTCTCCTCGATGATTGGAAAATATGGAATTCAAAATGGCTTCTCCTCCCAGTGAGTTGTCGCTCACCCAGGATACAAACTATGAAGCACAATCAAAGCTGATCATACATTAAATGTCCTCATTGCTTTGTAGATTCTACCATTTCTACAATTGACTTCATCACATAATATGGTGCTGCTAGGTATGAATGTCATCTTCATCTGGCTAATATTCGTCTAACCGTACAACCGTACGACTGCTCATCGAATACAATGACTCAGGAAAAGTTTATAAGAAATGCGTCTTTGCCTTGGTATCAGAAATACACTAGAATATGATTCTGCCCTTCCTCGGCAGTAAGAATGAACACTGGGGTGAATAATACATGGTATATCTAAAGAGACTACCTCTTTCCCCATTAATATAGAGATCACTTTTTCCGGCGACAGGCCGCTACAAAAAACTCAGCACCCAACAGGGCGGAACCTTCTCACGTCGACGTAACCACACATCATCCTAACAACCTATGACCCCGAGTTCGACACCGACGATATAGTTCGACTTAGACATACAAAGATATTAAGATATAAGACAGTCTCGTCCTACATAGACAAGAAATACACATAGATTCGGGCCATAGATATTCTGAAGCAAGAACAATCTATTTCTAACCAAACAAAGAATAGATTGCTGTAAACCTAGATCCCTACGCTGAGTTCGATCTTCAGGAACGATACAAGAACAGATAACTCACCGAATGAATACACATCGACTAATCTGAGTTCTGTCCCTTAGACAATCGTGAATTCAAAGATAAATATATTTTTATCAGACAAATAATTACATTTTTCATTTGTATGCGTAACAACCGTAATCCGTGCGCCACACAAAAGAATATGTGCGCAACAGTAGGTAAAGTTTTCTTGGGATATAAGTCCACAAGATGCTCAAACATGGTCCAGTCCTGATAAATGGAATTCTGATCCGATTCCTTTTTCTGGCTAGCTGACTGTCTTCTTGACGAAGTAAATTTCACAGTGCTCTAAGCGGGCGAAAGTGTTAGATTACACTAGTCAACAAATTTGCAAAAGTTATTTGTACCAGAAATTAAATATACCATTTCTTATTGATTTTGACAAGCTGATTTCAAATATCATAATGAAATTCACCAATTGGCTCTGAGTTTTTTTTTAATGATGAATTTACATTACAGTAATACAAATAATGTATGCTTGTTTAATTCTCTGGGGTGAACAGCTAGTCTTTCTACTTTAGCATTATAAAAATTGTGGTTACATACTCAATTAATTGATATTTCAACATAAAATGATAGAAAAAATAAAAACATTATTTAAAGTTCACATATCATGTTTTTAAAAGGCACATTTGTACCCATTCCGTCATTATTCAGTCGCTGTTGGAGCCCTCTTTGCTTGCTTCTTGTAGTCAATCGATGAGGTGTCTCTTGTCACATCATAACAGTAATCAGCAAGCGTTAAAGGGCTCCAATTGCCTTGATACCTTGTCTCCATAGCAGCAATGTCCTGGTGAAATCGTTCACCATGCTCATCACTGACCGCTCCACAGTTTGACGTAAAGAAATCCAGATGAGAATCCAGACAATGAATTTCCAAAAACATGTTGCAGCCAAGACTCTTATACTTCAGAAGGAGGTTTTCTACAATTTCATTGTAATTATCAGATCTGTTGTTTCCAAGAAAATTGTCCACCACTGACGTAAATGCTAGCCATGCAAAACGCAAAGAAACTCGTCATCATGAAGAAGTTTTCGAATTTGCGGACCAACAAATACTCCCTCACTTATTTTAACTTCACTCAGTCTTGGAAATTTTCTGATGAGGTATTTGAAAGCCTCATCTGTTTTCTCCATTGCCTTGACAAAGTTTTTCACGAGACCCAGCTTAATGTGCAAGGGTGGAAACACAATCTTGCTGGTGTCGACAAGTGAGTAGTATGTCATTTACGCTACGAGGCGTTTTCAGGCGGAGGGGCATAACTTTTATATAGCAAAATAATCGATCGATTTCAGGCGGAGGCGTTTCAGGCGGATGCGCATGACTTTTTATATGGCGATATATTGTAGCCGGGGGACTGCTTCTGACGATCAGACGCATGACTTGTTATATAGCAATAAATTTGTTCGATAATGGCGTTGTTTACAGACAATACTTAGACAATATATATATATACATACTAAGAGATTTTTGAAACGAGTGGCGGTTTTTTTTTGTGCTGGCGTGGGTGACGCTGTATAGTGGGGTGTAGGTTAGTGGGGTTTTTTGTATGATGTATTGTATCGGTAGTGTGTTGGTGTGTTTGGTTGTAGGTATCTTAATTGTGTGATGAATTTTGTGGGGCTGTCAAAACGTGGGGTGTGTTGGGGTATGGGTTTTTGTGTGGCGGTATTTTATTTGTTGTGTATACAATATGTATATAGGAGTGAAGTGATAGAGACCTGTACTAGGTCTACCATCGAGAGGTGGGAGTGAAGTCTCGATTCCACAGGAGGAGTGTCAGGTGGAGGCGTATTACTGTTCTATATAGTGATATATTACTTCTATAATGGTGGGTGTTTATTTATTGTGTTGTTATGTTTATGTTTTTACATACAATATTTATACGTACAAACAGTTATACGATATATTTAGCTATATATTACAACAGTTATATTTAGACATATATTACAACAGGTAGACATATATTTACAACAGTTAGACATATATTACAACATTTAGACAACAGTTAGAGTATATATAAAAGAAAACACTAGATACATTTTTATATATATTTATTGACAAAGAACGGTCTATGGGTGCTATAACGGCTCTTCCGTGTACGCCTAGGAGAGAGCACAGTCGGCTCGGATTACTTGGTCAGTCTTCTCTTTCATGTGCAACCAGGTGGTGGGTATAGTCATCTTCAACAATCTGTCACTTCTTGTTCGTGTACACCCAGGTGGTGGGTGCGGGTGTAGTCATCTTGAGTGTCTATGAACAAAAAAGCCGTCTGGTGGTTCGCTAGCCAGGGTCTGACTAACCGAGTAATTAATCGATCGTTGGCGTGTTGTCTAGCCGAAAAGGGTAGTAGGACGCGTTGCATAGTACCAACTCGAGTTTTGACCAAGATGAAATAAATGGCGTAGAGCCCACAAACGTTGGTGACTACATTTTGTAAATGTCTGGCGTTGTAGTTAACAGGTCGGGTAGAGTTTCTGGCTATAAAATTAATCAAGTCCGGGTGTATAGGTGGTAGGCCGAAAGAATCAAAATATTCAAAAGTGCCAAGTCCATTATAATATAGAGCGACCCAATGGTCACCAGGGCGATAGCTAGGGTCAGTGTTGATGACGAAAGCAGCCGTCTGGCTCGGATCGATGCGTAGAGGTAATTGGTCACGAGCTAAACTTTAACGAGCCCTGTTCGTTTTACAAATATATCTGACAGGAGGATGGTCCGTATCTCGTCTGTATTCATCGTTTAAGTGGTGTAGTCTGTCAAAACTTGGCCCGATTTCGAGATCTCCAAGATCGAGTCTTGCTCGGCGTAGACGAGAACCTGTAATGGTTCGGGTGTGACCTCGGAGAATTTAAGTTCTACTGAGACAGGACCCGACTTGGCCATCTCAAACTGGTCACCGTCCAGTAGACTGGGGGTGAGGTCAAAGGCGTATAAGGCGTACCCATTCTTAAAATGTCTATACTCGAGATCGTTGCCGGCGTCTTTACCAACCAGTCCCATAGCTAGATTCGTCCCGAAGAAGGCTCTCACGTACTGGTTGTGCTCATAATCCATGGACAAAGGCTTGCCACTGACTGTTCTGCCGTCCGCGCTGACATTCAAATATATCAGACCAAAAGTAGCGAAATTGAACGGATTAGACGTGTACGAACCGTTAAACGCGGTTGAACTGACTAGACCAATCACGATCCGTGTGGGTGTTTGACTGAGAAATAGATTATCCTGCATGTGCGATAGCATGCCTCTAGGGATAGAGAAAGTTTTCAGCACAACTCGTTTCAAAGGGTACTTGGCATTACCTCGCAACAAGGCTTTCTCGTGGGCTAGAGAGACGGCGGGGTTTAATTTGGCTTTCCGGACAACCAGGGCCGCATAAGTTATAATAGATTTATAACCACCGGTGGGGTCGTGTCCCAGTACGTTGAAGGCATCTTTAGACGGCGTGAGTTTTACTTTAACGGTCACACCATTTAACAGGTAACGATCTTGAGCGAAGATATCTGAATGTAAACGACCCATCATATCAATGTCCTGAGAACCAGCCGCTATATGTCGACGCAGTCTTAACCCGTTGTTATCATCACCACTTGTCTCCGTAATAAAGTTTGGCGTGTCTTTCTAAAACAGAGCCGCTGTCAGATGGCCGCGTTTGGCTTCCTCCCCGTAATTCAACGTGGCTTCCAGGTAAGCTCTATAAGGGTAGGTGTTCTCGCTGGGTGTAATCAACGTATCGTTCAGGGAAACGTCGACTTGTGAGAATAAACTGTGCAGGTAATAGTTGATCGGGGCCATCTCTGCGTCAGCGGGTAATGCGCCGCCATTAGCTAACGTAATTTTGGCGCGCACGTGTAGAAAAGTATTGAACAAATCTAGATATTCTTCACCGTTTCCCGATATTACAAATTCCACCGGGGCTCTGGGCGTAACTCGTCTGTATTCATCGTCTAAGTGGTGTAGTCTGTCAAACTTGACGGAAAGAGGTGTATTCCTTAATAAATATAGCACCGGGGTACAGCTGCAGACCAGATCTTGAGGTAGGGGTGTCGTCACGTCGTAAAAATAGAGAGGTGCGTGTATATACCTGCCTAGGTGTGCTCGTGTATGTGTTGTATTGTGTGGTATGGGTTTTGGTTGGTGTACAGAGAGATAGTATTTTGGGTAGGGAGGTGTGTTGTATCTGTGTTGGGTACAGAGAGTTTAGATGTTGAGGGGGATGTGGTGACGTTGTCGGAATGCACCTGTCGTTTGATGTAAAAGTAAGACAAAGAGTTGCGGTGTTGTTCGTATGTGTAGATGGAGGATTTGTGTGCTCGGAACCCAATATTTTTCCCGCCCTGTGCTTGTTGTGTGTTGAGTATTTCTAAGAATGTATTTTTGTCGATGGTGTTGTGGTGTTTGCTCAATTGATTGGGTAGTCTTGGATATGGTAAAGATAGAAAGATGTCGCTGGAATTGCTTCAACATAATATTTTGTGTTTGGTCTGTTTAACTGGGCGTGTGTGATAATGTCGCTAGCGTGTAATTGTGAGACAAAGGACTTGAAATCTGTAATGTTGTTGACTAAGTGAGGCTGTTCTAACACACTAGCATTATTATGAGACGCACGAAAAAAAACGAAGGTCGCGAGTTTCTCTGTGGCGCAAAATGGAATGAAAACTGTAGTTAATTTTGAAGCGTTTTGTCTGTTGTCCAAAGACAGGTCCTAACAGAATTTCCCATTCGATGGGGTCTGTTCTGTCTGGACTGTAAAAGAAAGTGAATGTAGATAGGTATTTATGGGTGTTTGCATGTGTTTTGATGGCTTGCCAGTTGTCAATATATTTATGTCTTATGTCATGTGGTAAGTCATTTAAACTGTCTTCTTCAGAGGACAAGCGACTCTTTTTATTAGGGACTTGTTGGGGACTGATCATTGTTCTTTTCTTGGTCTGGTCTGCTTTTGTAGAGGGAATTGTTGAAAAGGACGATGGGATGGGACTTGTTGAAGATGGCGCTGATGAAGATAATCTGGATTTTGAAACTGTTCTCGTCGAATCTGTGGAGCCTGCTGCAGCAGATGATGTTGATATCTGTGGGTTCACTGTTGTTGCTGTGGTGCCTGATGATGATGCTGTCTGAGGGTTCTTTGATGTTGATGAGGCACCTGGTAGTAATGTATGTGGGTTCGCCGATGAGTCTGGTGTTACTGTGGCACCTGATGTTGTTGGTGTTGGTGTGGTGCCTGCTGCTGGGTTCTGTGTTGAGGTAGAAAGCTGGGTAGGGATAGAGGTGTGTTTTTGGTTTATGTGGACGCGAAGATTGTCAATACGAGAAAAGTCTTTTCCACAGACCTCACAAGAGAGCAGCGTCAGTGAGTGCATGGTCTTGTTGTGTCGTGATAGGTCGGCGCGCCTGGTGAAGGTCTTCCCGCATCTGGTACATATCAGGTTGGTTTGTACCACTGATGTATCTGTTTGTGCTGAGCCGGACCCATGTTTATTTTCTAAGTGCCGTTGAAGATTATCGGGTCTGGTAAATACTAAACCACAGAAAGAGCACTCGTGATTGTGGCGATCGTGGGCTGTGGCCATATGCCGAGTAAGACCATGGCCCCGCTTGAAAACAGACTGGCAGTGTAAACAGGCATAGCCGCGTCGTTGAGATGAAGACATCTATAGAACAGGGACAAAAAGAAGTTAGTCACACATAAAGTTAAATATATATAACAATATATATGTAACAACCAGTTAAATAATACACAGACAATCTGAGAGAGAGAGAGAGAGAGAGAGAGAGAGAGAGAGAAAGAGAGAGAGAGAGAGAAAGAGAAAGAGAAAGAGAGAGAGAGAGAGAAAAGAGAGAGAAAGAGAAAGAGAGAGAGAGAGAGAGAGAGAGAGAGAGAGAGAGAGAGAGAGAGAGAGAGAGAGAGAGAGAGAGAGAGAGAGAGAAAGAAATAGACAGACAGGTGTACACATTCCTACTCTAAGTTATAACCAGTCTTATATATATTTTATTTTTATTTTTTATTCTGTTATCAAATGAAAGAGGTGTTAACATATCACAAAGGCCCACGCGTTGTGGAAGCAAAAATATTGATTTAAAAACCAGCCTGATCGCGAGACAAGTAACGATCTGTCCTCTCTGTTAATATAACGAAAATATAAGTACTAACGTGTTTGTTAGTTTCACACGATTGTTGGTTATAGCAGGGCGTCTGTCCTTGTGTAGTTCAGTATTGTTAAATCCAAAATACGCTATTTTCTAAACTAGTGGTTTTTTTTTCTTAATTTTCACCGGCTCGGGTCTTTCTTTTTTTTATAATAACAAGTTCCTTTTTTGTTTACGTCGCTTTACTCACGCGCAGGTGTGGTCACGCGCTGAATGTCAACTATGAAAACACAGGGCTCATAAAAAACTCGATATTGATTTCTGTTTGTTACCACCACCAGACTGTTTTGTCTTGATAGCGGACACTTTGTGTCCAGTTTTTATTACCCTTCCGGTTCTATAATGTGGACACGAGATCAAAGGATTGTCGAGTTCTCTGTTGTTCCACATCACGGGGATTTTTCCTGAGTAATAAAATTTTTTTGGGTGCGTACAAGACTTGTAGAACAAAAAAGTATTGCAAGTTATGGTGTAATCGATGACTGATACGGTTTATAGACAGCTTTCTGTCAACCTTGTATACAATGAAGGTGTGCTTTTTACATATTCTTGTGTGATATTTGTTTTCAGAATCAAGAATGTGCCTAGCACATAACAACGAAACCGGCAAAGTCTTAACTTACCGAAAACAACCATTTTTAAAAAATGATATGTAAGCATTTAACAAACAAGTAAAAAAAAATTTTTTTTTTAAATACCAGCTAGGGTAGACTAATTATAATTTGAAACAGATTTTAGCAACACTTCCTAGTGAAGCAAAAGGACAAACAGACACAGACATATATTTGTGTAAATAGAGAAAGATATTTATATTTAACTTCCTAACACAGAGTACGCTTAACGAATACACACGAATACAAGCAAACAAATAAAACTTTTTATAATTTTTATTAAATAGAGACATGAGATGAAGATATTTAACAGCCTAACACAGAGTACCGAAAAACAACCAAAACAGATATTTTAAAAGTTATTTAGGGTATATAGCCTAGTGAAAACAGCTATATAAAAATATATAACATTTATGTGTAAAATATATATTTTAACTTCCTAGTACTATTATTGGGAAAAAAACAGACGAATACACACATACATATTTAGAACTTTGTGTAGGTTATTTTTCCACAGTCTCTGATTATTAAGAAAATACTCCTATCAAACAACAAAAACGCAACCATATAAAAATATTGTTCCACAGAATACGCTTAAACAGACACAGAGATGTAGACTTTATATATTCGCTAAATAGAGATATTTAACACAAAACAGAATAACATACGTTTCAGAAGGATGTTTCTTGGTTTCAACGTCTGATTTTTCAAAACGACTAGATTTTTTTCAGAAGGCTTCAAAACAACTGGTCAGAGCTGGTCGAGGGCTGGTTACAGAATGACTATGTTTAAAACAGTTCTTGATTAAAACAACAGACTTGTCAACAAAAGTAGTCCGATCGTATGAATTTCTTGATGGAGTCAGAGCGTGTATTGAGTAGAGACACTGTTTCAGAAAAAATAGCTCGCGCGCAAGGTTTTTGAGGTGATTTGTCACGCGACGTTGATCGAACGTTTTTTGAAAAGAATCTAATTTAGTATTTTCACTCGTTGTTTAATTGGTCATGAAAAAACCCATTAGGCACAGCTGTGTTTTGCATAATTAAGTTGTCTCTATTCGGAAAAATACAATTAAACAAAGTCAATTTCTTTTATAAAAAATCTTAGTACAGATGGGCGTGCGTGCGCACGTAATAATTCGAGAGCTAATGCTTTTGTTTCACGCCGAACCCGCTATCAATCAATTTTAGTATTTTCGCTCGTTGTTTAATTGGTCATGAAAAAATGCACATCTGTGGATGAATAATTAAGTAGTCTCTATTCGGAAAAATACAATTAAACAAAGCCAATTTCTTTTATTTAAAAAAATCTTAGTACAGATGTGCGCCTGTTGCTAAAAATTAAGTATTCCCTGTTCGGAAAATGACTTTTCCCATTGTAACAAAAGAGTACCTTTATAAAACGGAACTAGTACAGATGGACAAGGAAATATTTAGAACTAGCGCGGCTTTGTTACAATGGTGGAAACCCGTTATCGAGAATGTCATTACAAGAAGTTAAATACGCACAGATTGAATAATTAATTAGTCCCCTGGTCGGAAAAAGTTAATGGCTTGTTACGCTTGATCTATTAAACAACGGAACCCGTTTATAAAAAAGCCTAGCGCAGATGCGCCGCACACGTGTCCAATCAAATATTCAGAACTCACGGCTTTGTTCCATGTCTCCACGCGTTATCTAATTCCACATCAAAGACAAGAACTTTAATTACGCACATCTGTGAATAATTAATTTGGTCCTTGTTGAAGTCAGAGTTTTTTACGAGCAAACTGTCGAACAAAGTAGAACTTTAAGTTATAACTATCCGTACCAGTGTTCGTTAATGTTATATGTAAAAATATATTATCAAACTTTGTGTGTGACAGTGTTAGTGTGAGAGTATATAACTTAACACTTTTATTAGAACAACCTTTAAAAAGCAAGTTTTAAAAAACAAACTTTTAAAAAGCACATGTTATAGTGTATTGACGAAGAATAACAACCGCTTATATTTGATGTGAATGGTAGTCATTGTGTTTACACCAATAGGTGTGTGAGTAACGGGTGGATCTCATATTGTTTTACACCAAGGGTGTGAATGTTTTTTAACATGATGCAGTGGTTCTCACGTTGTTAAAAACACAATGATTCTCACGTTGTTGAAAACACAGTGATTCTCACATTGTTGAAAACACAGTGATTCTCACGTTGTTGAAAACACAGGGGTTCTCACGTTCTTGAATTTGTTTAGCACGATTCTCACATTGTTGAAAAGCGGTTCTCACGGTGTGTCTTAGATATAAAATAACTGTCTGTGAGTGTAATCTATCATTGTTAGCTATGGATCCCCGCTGGCCTCACCCGTTCACGTCTTTAATTTCAGGGCCAACCGGTAGTGGCAAAACTGTTTTTGTACAGCGTTTCTTGACACATATACGAGATATGGTGACACCTACCCCTGATGAAATTTTATGGTATTATGGGGAATGGCAACCCCTATACAATTCTATGCCTGGCGTTCAGTTTATTGAAGGACTGCCCGATATTGAGCAGTGGACAGGTGATAAGAAACGTTTGGTAGTTATCGATGATTTGATGAGCGAGACGGATGAGCGAGTAACTAATTTATTCACAAAAGGGAGTCATCACCGCAATCTAAGCGTAATATATATTATGCAAAATTTATTTGCCAAGAATAAAGAACACAGAACCATTAGTTTGAATTCTCATTATATAGTGCTTTTCAAAAACCCACGCGATGGATCGCAGATTGTTAATCTAGCCAAACAGATGTACCCAGGTCGTACTGCCTATGTCCAAGAAAGTTTTAAAGACGCGACGTCGACTCCACACGGCTATTTGCTAATCGACTTTCGCCAAGCAACACCAGACACTCTGCGACTTCGAACCCACATATTTCCACACGAACAGCAAATTGTCTACGTACCCAAATAACGAGATGGGAGAAAAGGTAAAAAGACATGCTGATATGTTAAAGTTTTTAGGGACGGCCAAACCACCAGTCATCAACGCTGTTATGAAAACAGCGTCACCCGAGCTGGTAGGAACACTCTGTGAATGTTTTCACAACGTATTAAAAGGTAACGTTACACTGACACCTCCTTAGAAGAGACGTATGCGCCGTTACAAAAACACCCTGAGAGCGCTTACCAAGAAGAATTATCGCTCAAAAGACGAAAACAATTTTTACAAACTGGAGGTTTTTTAAGTGCTCTCCTTGGACCAATACTAACTGTACTAAGAGGGATCTTGTAGATGGCGAAGAAAATGATTTTGATGGATCCTCGGTTGTTAGAGGCTCAAAAACCTTATAGACCACCCGACGCTCTGAGGGATAACTTGGGAAAATTGGATGCTCAAATGCAACTAGTCTTGGAACGAGAAAATCTGCCGTTGGGTGACAAAGCTAGACTATATCAGCAAACACTGCAGCGTTATTTGACTCGATTAGAACAGTACAGTCACGTACCTCTAGGTCTCGTGGATATTAAGTCTCTACTTAACGAATCGAAGCCTCTTATCGAACAACCCACTGTACTTAAAGACGAGGTCGTGGACAAAACTCTTCAGTCCCCACCCGTCACATCCACTAAGCGAAAAAACTGGTTGCCAGTAAATCGCGAGAAACATCGTCGTATTCGCTCAGAAGAAGGAAAAAGACACCAAAGTGGGAAGCATGGCCAAAGAAATGAATAAGATTTTAAAACAACATTACTACGACCCAAAACGACCCGGGTCCTATGGCGGAGTCGGCGCCTTACAACGTAGCACCAAACTTACTCGTAAAAAAATTGAAGAGTGGTTAGGTCATCAGGATACCTACACCTTACATAAACCGGTGCGCAGAAAATTTAAAAGACGTACCACCATCGCGGGTGGTATCGACCAACAGTTCCAGGCTGATTTAATTGACTTGCGAGGTTTAAAAAAATTCAACGATGGGTTTTTTCTATCTAGTAACGTGTATTGACGTATTTAGTAAATTCGCTTGGACTGTTTCCCTAAAAAACAAGACTGGGACAGCGTTAGTAGCAGCGGTAAAGACAATGTTTACCAGTCGCAAACCTATAAATTTTCAAACAGACAAAGGCAGTGAGTTCGTCAACAAAACATTCTTAAAGTTTCTTAAAAACGAAGGTGTCCATTTCTTCACTACGGAGAATGAGGATACCAAGGCAGCTATTGTCGAGAGGTTTAATCGAACCATCAAAGAAAAAGCGTGACGTTACTTTACCAAAACCAACACTCTTCGCTACGTCGACGTGATACAGCAACTGGTCCACAACTACAATTATTCGTATCATCGGAGTATTAAGATGGCACCGGCGGAAGTTACTCTGAGCAATCAAGAAGAGGTGTGGCATACGTTGTATTCGACCCCTGACGTCATTGGCAGAAAAGTCTATTTTAAAGCCGGTGATCGCGTGCGGATCGCCCAAGCCAGACAAACTTTTAAAAAGGGTTATACGCCGGCGTGGACAGAAGAACTGTTTACGATCAGTCGACTAAACCAAACAAGACCGGTCACGTACGTCCTTAAAGATGATTCGGGTGAGGAACTGAAAAGTTCTTTTTACCAAGAAGAGCTGCAGCGAGTCGGTGATAAGAAAGTTTATCGAATCGAGTCCATTTTGCAAGAACGGCGAGGTATCAGGGGTGTAAAAGAGTATTTAGTCAAATGGTTTGGTTATAACTCGTCATTCAACAGCTGGATTTCCGCCAAACAACTAGCGAGATATCGAAACTGATGGAGATTGAAGAAGAAGTGAGCACCCCAGTTTTGCGGTCACCCCTCCCAAGACCACGAGAACCTCGGTCTGGCCTTTTTTTGGGAAACTAGTCCCGCGACTAGAGATCGTTTTCATCTGTCAGATGATCGTTATATATGTCGTCATCGGGGTCTCGTTATTTAATCTGAGTCGGAGCAACGCAGAGGGACCAGACGGCAAGTTTTGGATCGCCTTAATGAGCAGTTGTCTGGGTTACATGTTACCTAACCCTAAGATAGGATGAGTTTTTACGTGACTTTACCCAGCAATGCCTCGATGAAAATATACCCAAACAATAACGCCGGTCACTTTTCGTCAAATTGCCATAGACTATAGACTTGACTTCGCGTTACGAGGTCGGTTTGGTTGAGATTCAATTTCCCAAAAGTTATTTTAACGTGCTAGAGGATGATGTATGGATACATTACTTTCCCAACAAAGAAGATGAGTCTATACTACTCACGTTGCCCGCTGGTCTATACACGTCACCCGACACGCTGATCGACGAGTTGAATCGTTTGCTTTTAGACACGGATGTGGATGAAAAAAGCCCGAGTTAGATTCCATTTTAACAATAATAATGCCACCTTGAATCTGTATGATCCGGAGGTTGAAGTTAGAATTAGCGAGACGTTGAAACACATGTTAGGCTTTCCCACCTCGCTCGCCACAGACATCGACCCAATACTACGAGGAGAGACTGAAGTACAAATGGATAGCGACATGAAAAATGTATACGTGTACTGCGATCTCGTAGCGGCGAGACCGGTTGGAGATGCCTCTGTCCCTTTGTTACGGATTGTTCCTGTTTTGGATAGGACTACCGCTTCGGTTTTTAGGATTTACGACAAACCACACTACGTACCCCTGAGCCGTTTTTCGTTTGACGCGGTGGAAATCCTTTTAACTAACGACTAGGGTAAGACTATCCCATTCACTAGCGGAGCTTCGGTGTTGACACTCCACTTCAGAACTAAGACGGTTTGATTTTGAATAGAAAAAATGGTGAGACAAGTACCCATCCGACGAAACCCCAAAATGTATGAGGAGTTTTACTGCAACCAAGCTGGCCACGGGATGCCAGTGTTTATCGGAGGCAGAAGTCAAAGAGGACATGGTTTGGGTAGTTTTTTCGGCGGGCTCGGTCGCATGGTTCTCCCGTGGTTAAAAACTGAAGGCAAAGCTTTACTCAGTGAAGGGCTTGGCACCGGTCTACAGGTCGCGAGCGATGCGTTAGCCGGCAAAAATGTTGGTGAGTCATTTCGTGAACGAGCCAAAGAGTCGGGTCAGCGTTTATTACAGGGAGCCGTTGATCACCTCACCACTAACCAATCGGGTAGCGGTATTAGAAGAAAAAGAAAAACGAGAGCTGCCCCACCTGGCGAGCCGAAACGAATAAAACGCAGTAACCGAGCTCGGCCTTCTCATTCGAGCCTCTGGCTCTCTCAATTATACGATAACTCCTCATTCATAAAATGATAACGATAACGATTCGACTTCCGTCCGCTTGAGTGAACAGACGTGGTGTTGTTTTGAGACGATGCATATTTTCGAGAAGGCACAAGCCAGATAAGTTGAATCTCCTTTTCATTTTAATTAATTAAATAAGTATTAGTAGATTAAAATTAGTTTATATCTGATATTAGATGAATAGTTAATTACGAGGTAAGAATATTAGGATTAATTAGGGATAGCCAATTAGTTAAAAAGATTAAAATGGGCCCAAGTGCCACGTGTTGTCTGGTGTGGTACAGCAGCCGTATTTCAGATAAATTCGTTTTTAGTCTGTAACATATTGAAAAAAAATATATCAGTACCTCTAGTAGTAGTAAATCGCCTTTAACATTTGTTAATAATTGGTAGGAGTGCTAGTATAAATTAAAAATAGTGAAATAGAATGAATAAGCCTAGGTTGGCCTACCACGTGGGATCTTCATATTTAGGCCAAAACATAATTGAACATTTAAAATAGGCCTAGTCATAATTTATCTTAATTTGTGTTATTTAGCATAAGACAGAGGGAACCAGAGGATAAATACTAATTATACGTCAGCGGTGATAGGTAGGCCTAATAAAATAAGAATAGGACAATTAGACAATAATTTAAAAAGAATAAAGGTATATAACTCATTAAAAATTTGAGAAAAAAATTTAAATTAAATGTATTTGTAGCAAACTAAAAACATAAATACACAATGCCACGGATTACCAGAATACAGTCAGGGGAAGGAAAAGCGTGGAGCAAAACAGAAAAACAGACTAAGGAAGTTACATCGAAAAAGACAGAAAATGAAAGGAACAAAAGCCCTGGACTAAAAGATAGGCCTACAGAAATAGGGGATAAAATTGAAACCTTCAAGGAAAAAATAAAAGTGAGGTCTGAATCAAATAAAGTCAGAGAATCAAATAAAACCAGCAACGAGAAAGAGATAGAAATAATGACAACCAGATCGCAGTCCGCGGAAGAAAAAGCGAGGACCATCCAGCTGGAAAAGATAGAACTCCAAACCTGACAGAAAAGAACAGGACCGCAAGCCCTATAGTCAGAGGCACAGAAAAGAAGGACAGGAGAGAGACATTAAAGGAAAAACCGAAAAGAGACCCAGAAATAAAAACAGCAGTAAGTGGAAACAAGGACACCAACTGCAACAGAATTAAAATCACGCAGACAGCTGGAACAGAAGCCACGCTGAGAGCTCTCCCGGATGACAAAATCCTGGTAATCTTGGGAAAAAATAATAGAAAAACAATGCATCGACAAAATGCAAAAACATAAAAATGGACTAACAATCACTTTAAACTACACAGGAAAAAGCAAGGCCCTATTAAATGAACTAAAGAGTAACCCAAAAGAAGTACAACTCGCACATGGGATAAAGATAAAGATTGAGTTGATCAAGGAAATTAGAAGATTCGTCATCAAAGGGGTCGATTCAAACCTAACAGAAGAGGAGATCCACACTAACATAACGAAAGAAAACCCACAAACAAAAATAGAAAAAGTAGAAAGAATAAAAACCAAAGAGCAAAAGAATACGACAGTGGTAGTGCTAAGTGTAAAGGGCACAGAAATACCCAAGCAAATCAAACTCCATCAGAGAGCCAAAATGACAGAGGTATTCATACCTAGCATTATACAATGCACAAACTGTCAAGGCTTTAGCCATACCCAACATGTGTGTAAAAGAGCGAATCGGTGTAGTTTCTGTGCGGGAGCACACAGACATGTGGACTGTTCAATGGCTAAGGAGGACAAAGATTATAAACGAGAAAACAAAAACAGAAAATGTGCAAACTGCCAGGGTAACCACAGTGCCAGGTATCAGGGGTGCCCAATCTACCAAGAGACAAAGCACATATTAAAAGAATCACTAGAAACAAACAAACCATTCTGGCAAATAAAAGAAAGACAGAAAACCAACAACCATCTCCAAAACTCTCAAGAAAGTATCATTAAGAAACAAATACAACAAATAACCAGTGAAGTGAAAGACATAAAGGAAAAAATCCAGAAAGAAGATAAAATTAAAACACCCATAAACAGTAAAGAAGATGACAACACAGAAGAGACAGAACATAACCTCATCCAAGCCAGACAGGTACTAGAAGAAATAAAAACAGCACAAAAGGAAATAGAGAGAGACCTCAAAAAAAATAGCAGAGATAAAAGAAGCTAATGAAGAAATCCTAAAAAAAATAGAGACAGAAAGAGCTAGGCCTATAGAAAATATGGAAGAAAAATTTAAGGAAACAGTGGAACTACACCTACCATACCTCGCAGAAAGAGTTCGGAGTAAAATGGTTACTTGGAATGATGAGTTTGTAGAGAACATGAGAGATAGTGAGCAAAACCAAAAAAAGTAGATCCCTTATCAAAGAACCTAATAAAAACAATAACATAAGTAAGCTAACCATACTAAATGGGGACCAAAGACTCTAGAGCTATCAAAGTAGTTCAGTGGAACTGTAGGGGTGCCAGGAAGAACCTGTTGTCTCTTATGGGACAGTATAAGGAGGCAAAACCCATCTTTGCAATACAAGAAACACTCCTGAACCCCAAACAAAAACTGAACTACCAAGGGTATATAACACTTAGAAATGATAGACCTGAGGGAAGAGGAGGGGGCGTGGCCTTTTTAATACATGAAGACTACAAAATAGTAAATTGGGAACAATTCAACACAGAAAATATTGAAGGAATAAGTGTAACATTAGACAGTGAGCCAGATAACTTAAAAATAATAAACATTTATAGCCCCAAGGGTAATATAACCGATAGGGATATTGCCACTATTAACACACAAATAGACCAAAGAACATTATTGGTAGGTGACTTTAATGCACACCATGAGGCATGGGGTAACAACAGTAATGATCCAGCGGGAAAAAGACTGTTGGACTACATTGAAAGTGCTGAGCTAATCATACTAAATGATGGCTCAGTGACAAGGGTTAACCCATGCAACAGTGGAGGAGATACAGCAATAGACATAAGTATTATAACACCAAACGTAGCCTCTGCTAAATGGGAAGTACTGAATGACTCCAGCTCAGACCACTTACCCATAGAAATAAACCTAAACGACAAATATAGAACTAGTCCAAAAAGCTCGAAACCTACATTCAACCTAAAAAAGGCAAATTGGGAGTCCTTCCAATTGGAGCTAAGTAAACTAAGCATAGAACAAATTGAATCTAACAGTATAGATATATTTGCAGAAAAACTAACAAATGAGATTTTAAAAATAGCTATAAAATATATACCAAACAGGAATATGCCTGAGCACTTAAAACCAACACAAAAAGGTAAAAATAGGAAAAGAAACAAAGATAAAAATCCAGTACCATGGTTGACAGACAGATGTTCAGTACAACTGAAATTGAGGGAGAGGGCCCTTACAAAGTATAGAAAAGCCAAAACTGAAGAGAATTACACAAACTATAAAAAAAAATAAGAAATGAAACAAATAAAATAATATTCAGAGCTAAAGAAAAGAGTTGGAGAACATTTTGTCAAACATTAAACCATAGGTCACAAGCAACTACAGTTTGTGGAGAAAACTAAAAGCAATTAAAGGAGGAAACAACAAGAAATTTAAAATCCCAACAATTAAAATACCAGAGACAGCTGAAACAGATAGAGGAAAAGCCAACATACTAGCTAAATACTTCTATCAGGTTAGTTCAATAGACAGTCTAGATAAGGCAGAAATAAATAGGCGGAAAACACTGCTAGAAAAATTAAAAGGAGAAAATATGGACACTACACAGGATGCTAATTATTTAAATGCAGATATTACAGTAGATGAAATAGAAAGAGCTTTATCAAGAAAAACCAATACTACCTCTGGGGAAGACATTCTGAGCTATGAAATCCTCAAAAAGATACCAAATACAACTCTAAGAGTGATTGCATCCCTCTACAACAAAATCTGGCACATGGGAAAAATACCGTGTTCATGGAAGACAGCAGTAGTCATCCCCATACTAAAGCCAGATAAGGAAACACATGATGTCAGCTCATACAGACCAATATCGTTAACATCGCATCTAGGAAAAGTTCTAGAAACAATAGTCAACAGCAGACTAAAATTTCATCTAGAAAAGCATAATTTGTACAGTCCAACCCTGGCAGGCTTTAGAAGCCAACATAGTACAATAGAGCAACTGTTGAGGCTGGAACATGATGTTAAAACAGGCTTCAAAAGGAATGAAAAGACAGTAGCAATATTCCTTGATGTAGCAAGAGCATATGATGAGTGTTGGAGGGAGGGTGCACTACATAAAATCAGGAAATTAGGTATAGTAGGCAGAACCTACAATTATCTATAAAACTTCCTGCAGGATAGATACTTCACGGTACAAATAAACAATGATAGATCTGAGGTGTATGAGCAACAGAATGGAATTCCCCAGGGATCAGTAATATCACCATCTATTTTTACGATTATGGTCAACGACCTAGGCGACGAGTTTAAAGATTTAAAAAACAATTTATCCCAGTTTGCAGATGACGCTGCGATATGGAGAACGGGAAGAAATCTCCCATTCCTCTATAAAACAGTACAAAAGCAAATGGATAAAGTATCTGACTGGATGAACAAGTGGGGATTTAATCTAAACGTTAAAAAAAACCATAGGAATGATTTTCAGTAGAGGGCATGTAATTAAAAACAATATAATTGACATAAGCATTAATGAGCAAAAAGTATGCACAGCAAAATCAACTAGATTTCTTGGTATGGTACTAGACCAGCAACTAAACTGGAACAAACACATAGACCTATTAGTGCAAAGGACTCATTAACATGCTAAGATACATGAAAGGGAGTGGTTGGGGAGCCTGCAATAAGACAATGATAACCTTCTATAAATCATTTATTAGGGGCAAACTTGACTATGCCAGTGTTGTCTATGCATCAGCCGCCCCGAGCAACAAGAAAAAACTAGACACAGTCCAAAACCAGGCACTGTCAATAATAGCAGGTGCCTCAAAGGGGACATCAGCAGAGGCACTAGAAGTAGCGCTAGGCATTATACCGCTGGAGCTAAGGAGAAAAGAACTGAGATTCAGCTACTGGGCAAAAGTGGCAAAAGATCCAACTTACCCAGCACACAAAACCTTTGATAGGGGTAACCAGTACATAGGCCACATTCCATTAAACCATAAAAGATACCCGTCAGGGTGGAAAACAATGGATGAAGTGGATCAATACCCAGACCTGTTTAATGCGATAAACAGTAGTGCTCAGTACAAAGCAAAGATCCCACCATGGGAACTGAGAGTGCCAGAAACTGACTCTCACTTATCAAAGATCATAAGCAGTAGTGCTCAGTACAAAGCAAAGATTCCATCATGGGAACTGAGAGTGCCAGAAACTGACTCTCACTTATCAAAGATCATAAGCAGTAGTGCTCAGTACAAAGCAAAGATCCCACCATGGGAACTGAGAGTGCCAGAAACTGACTCTCACATATCAAAGATCATAAGCAAATCTAACGACATAATCTCAGCAAAAAGTAAAGCACTAGAGTACATACAACGGTATATAAATAATAGCCTAACTATATATACTGATGGGTCAAAAGATGAAGAAGGACATTTGGGAGCAGGAGTAGCAATACCAAAATTAAAAATTTACAAAAGATACAAAGTAACAAGTAATACATCCATCTTTACAGCAGAATTAGTGGCAATCCTAAAAGCTTTAGAAATAGCTGCAGAAAACCCAACCAAAAAAGTAACCATACTCACAGATTCCCTTTCAGCAGTTTTAGCTATCAGAAACAGAAATGGTTGTAGTAGGCCAGATATTATAGAGGAAATACTACAGGTTAATACATATCTGCATACTACAGGATGCAGGGCAACACTAACATGGATACCATCACATGTGGGGATAGCAGGAAATGAGCTTGCAGACAAAGAAGCCAAAGGCGGTGTGACGTACGTCTAAGTATGACAAATGAATTTCCCTGACTCGATGGATGATAACAGAATATTGGCCTCTCATAACTTTAGAACCCCTGATCATCTGTTGTAACTTTTACCGGCATGCAGCGGTACCATCAAAGAACAGGCTGATCTTCAGAACTCAACGTGGAGCGGCACACGATCTAAAGAAACAGGGACTTGCAGCTCACAGAGTTAGCTTCTCGGGAAATTTTCGCACTCTTATGCGAGCAGCCTGAGACGGAAGAAAAAAGGAAAAATACGGACTAAGAGATTTTACGGTAGACCGGGGAAAACGATTGAATCGCTTCTGTTAACACATCGGCGAGGTACCCTGGATTTGCTCTAGATCAAGAAAGGTGCGAAAATTTAACACGCCCCATTCAAGTTACATTCGAGAAGTATAAATAGAGAACTCCGAGAAACTGCATTTTATCGTTCGCTCTGACAGAATCCTAGTTGCACTAGCATAGTCGGATTCCTGCTGGATTTCATCTACCTTCGTGACTATTGGAGTGTATTCTTTCTGTGCAGACGGTAATTTATACATTAGCTTCGAGTGATCATTGGTCGAGTTATTTCTATTGATTTCAATGGATTGTGGTGTAAATTTAACCTTATTAAATAAACCCATTTTCAAAGTTCTAGTGCAAACTAATGTTACAGCTAAAAGTATTTCCTAATACAATTGACGCGTAAATTTATTTTGCAGACGTTAAAGAAAAGTATAACTTTAATACAGTTTAGTTCTGTATAGATAGATGTGCTTTTAATTATCTTTAACTCACGGGAAGTTTTCCTGATTTGTTAATTGACGACGCTAATAAGTAAATAGGCTAACTGTGATTTGTAATGCATTTCTTGTTTTGATTATCTTTCATTCAGAACGATCATTCAACCTGCATCCCAGCAATTATTAACTATATACAGAGTTCTGCCAAACTCAATTTGATAACTCCAGTAACATATGAACTTTATTAAAGCTAAACTTGTGGCGACCTGTAATGGGCCCCGCTCCTCTGAACGTAACTGAGAAAAAAAGCCATTCAAGAAACACTTTAAAAATACTAGTTCATATAAAGCCCCTAACGACAACTGGAAGCAGAACATATTTTATTCACTGCCCCTATTTGTGAAGAAAAAGCATCGATACCTGAACACTGTCTGTCACGCATATTCAGTGGGTTTTACCCCCCCCCCCCCCGAAGAAGAACTTACCTCAGTGTTTTTCTTAACTTGTGACATTACGGAAAAAGGAAGTTATCTCCGCCAGCTGTGCCAATTTTAGGAACCACACCATACCTCACGCTTAGCCAAGTGCCTGTGCCTTTTTTTAGGAACTTTATCTAATAAACAAACAGTACCGTTAAACTTCAACGTCCAGCGATTTCGGGACACTTTGTTAACTTAAACAACCCGCAAAATCTGGGGCTGTACACGGAAGAAAATACTTTTACCTAAGCCAAGGTTTAGTGCTGTTTTTTATGTATTTCCTATGAAGTGCCAGAATTCACCTTTCGGTAAGTCTGAGTGTGTGTTTGTTGGGAGGGCCAGCCCTAGTGTGTTTTTTGAATGAAAGGAGATTTATCTTTTC
Source organism: Oreohelix idahoensis (assembly GCA_024509875.1). NCBI lineage: Eukaryota > Metazoa > Mollusca > Gastropoda > Stylommatophora > Oreohelicidae > Oreohelix > Oreohelix idahoensis. The sequence continues at coordinate 5,824 of JAMPIV010015105.1, read as the reverse complement.
TTTACCCTTTTAATTAGTTCGACCTTATACTAAGGTGCATTATATTCCTGGTACGGGATCTCTCCTAGTGGGATTGGGTAACTGTGTTCATTCCCCCCTCCCGTAAAATTTGTTGATTTAAAGGGAGACAATTGAGAACCCTAGCTTTCCTCTACACCCCCCCTTTTTTTCTGTAACCCCTTGCCTCAGAGTAATAACTTTACCAGTGGGTTAAATTGCCTATCTCTGATCACCCCCCCCCCCCTTTTTCTGGTCTTTGGGACCGGGTTTTGTCTGTTAGTAGATATAAACGGGAAACGGTGGATGGGATATTTCTCCTCAAAAACCCCCTCTTCCCTAGTTATATTTGTATTTTTGTAACCTTTGATTTTTTACTGTAAATGTACAATTATGTGTGAGTCCTTTATGATAATAAAGGTATGAATATTTATTTGTGTTGGTTGTCGGTTGGCCTAAAACTCCAAACATTTCCATCTGTGTAGTTTGTATTCATGTACGTTGAGCGACAGAATCACCAAATCGGTGAGTGCGCCTGAGCGACTGGAACTGACACGATTGTTTGTGCAGAAGAGAGATAGGAGTAGTCTGTGAGGAAACAGATATTGTCGTAATAAGAGACTGTCCTTGCTCCTTCCCAGCGCTTGTGAATCTACTACCTCATTCACCAAAATCCTTATTCTCACAGAGCCTTCAACATCACTTTACACTCTAAAGGGACCAATATTCATCAGCACCCTCTCAGATAAAAATTACGACAATATATGGTTAGCTCGTTCGAGATTTTGAACCTAGTTAATAGAGTGTGGTTGATTGTCTTTGTGAAG
>JAMPIV010015103.1:0-30113 GCA_024509875.1 Oreohelix idahoensis | reverse complement strand
AAACTTAAACGTATCGTGGACGTTAAGCGGCGCATGATTGTACTTTGTAAATTGTTAGAATGTTTAGTTTATCTATTACAATCAAATATATTAAATGATTAGTCTGTAAATTGTTACAATGTTTAGTTTATCTTTTACAATCAAATATATATATATATTTTTTTTTTTAAACGTACGCCCGCTATTACGAGGCGAGAATCTCCGGTTAGTATATCTAACCTGAGACTGATTTTTACGTGAGTATCCCTTTTTTCCCTGTACACTGACAGGTGTCCACTCGCCATTCAGGCAGATACTCGCCGTCTTCGGAGGGTACCCATTAGAGCTGGGTCGGCTCAGGAGCCGCCAGTCCCTGGTCAACGACACTTCTTCAAATGTCTTCACCAGGGCTCGAATTAATCTAGTCCAAGTCCCGGTCGACGACACTTATTCAAATGTCCTCGCCCGGTTTGAACCTGGATTACCTGATTGCCAGCGCAGTGTGGTAACCATTACACCAGCGTGGCTCCCAATCAAATATATGAAATGATTAGTTTGTAAATTGCAATAAACAAACTGCAAAATGTTCATTGTTTCTTGTTTGCTCCTTATGGAGCATGTAGACACCACTGTAGCTGGTCTTCTTGCAGGAAACATGCACCAAGGCTCTCATGTGTTCCTGCAGCAGTGATGTTTGTAGCAGCATGTTCTACACTATGAGGTTGCCAGCCCCATGCCCAACCTCATATTAGTGAACTCTTGCAACATGACTGAGTAAGCAGTCGTCCTATTCTTCTGTCACTCAGAGACCCCCAGGGGATAACTGTGAATATAAATATTACATGAATGAAGAAAGAATCGAACTCTGTCCCAACCTGACATGTCATAACAGGCAACTAAGTTGAGAATTTGCATGAGGTTAGTAACGTGTAACCATGGATATTGCAACAGAAATCCCCACTGTAAGAAGACATGCAAGTAGTGCTTTGGTACAGATCTCCTGTATGAGAGTCACAGATGTGGTGGACTCACTCTCCTCTGGGAGCAAATACACTCACTTCATTACAAGATCTGAGGTAAAACATCTCCAATCTTATTGAAAGACCTGCCATTTAGATAAAGGTAATCTGCTTCTAAGAAGCATACGTCCCACATTTTCATTGACCTAACATGAGAAATAGCAGTTACTGGGGGGTTTCTGTTAAGACAAAAAATAGACGTAGACAACTGCTCCCTCGGGCATATCATACCTGAAACTAATATGCGGTTATGCACGGAGACTGGCAACCTCATCACGTAAAAAAACTTGTCACAGAAACCACTTCTGCAAGAGCATAAGATTGATCGGTGCAGGCTTCCTGCAAGGGAAGACCAGCTCCCATGGTGGCTCTATGCTCCACAAGGAACAAGAAGGAAATTAAATGAACATGAGAAGTATCTGGTAACTTAAAATATTCTTCAACGTTGACGAGCTTACCTGCAGCAAGCACAAAAGTAATGACTTGTATAAACAACAACAACAACAACTTGAAAGCTAACATGCTGGCCAGATTTTGCCAAAACCTGCACTGCAGTACAGTTCAGTTCTGAATCTGAAAAACAAAAATGGATTCAGATAACAAAACCTTTACAGCAGATGTCATTTACTGTTCAGCATTAAATTTTCTTGTTACACATCTGTCCTGCGTCCGATTGGCTAAGTGGCTTGAATGTTTGCCACCCGGTGACAAAGTTACCATGTTCTGGGATCAAAACCTGGTAGTAACAGTAACACTCTCCAGTTTACCCAGCTGTAACTAGGTACTTGACTCTGCTCTTGAGCTAGGATCAGCGAAGGCAATGAGGAAGGGAATCGGTCACTCCACCTTTTCAAGCTGGACCTAGGATAGTGAAGTCTCTAACACTTCACTCTCCTTTGGCAGTATCTGCTGTTGACTACCTTTCCCTTTACTTTTTACATACCTTTCATCATAAAATTCTGTATCTTTTATTACTTCACAGGTTATCTCAGTGGCCAATATACAATTTTCAAAAAACTTCAGAACTGAAGTGGAAGTCTTGAAAAAAAAGATGCAAATACCATCAGAGAAAAACAGGATTAATGCAGAACCCAGACAGTGTCCCCCACAGACTCCCTATGAGTTTTAAGGGCCCTAAGGAACTGTAAAAATGACAAGCTCTAGAGCCTTTCAGAAGTATTAACTCTTAAAGGACTAGAGGCCAGTATTCAGGGACATTTGACGCTTGCCAGTTTTTGCTTTCTGTTGGCCCAGTTGTATATTTTATTAATTCTCATTTATTTTTCTACACAACTATGTATGTACCATACTTTTAAAAACCTTGGAAAGAACTGGCCCTTAAACTATATGAAAATTCATCAATGCGACACAAAATTCCTTGGACAAACCTGAGAAAACCACCACATCCTTTAAGAATAAAGAATATATATGCAACAAAGAGGAATACATCTGCACTATGTGGATTTTTAGATATACCTTGACAGCAAAACAGACAATGTAATAAAAAAAATTATGTAGAAGGCAACAGGTGCTTTCACTGCATCAGGAAATAACTGGAAGTCAATTTCTATTGTATGGCTCTGAAACACACAGCTTAACTTCAACAGCTAAGAAAGTTATAGACCCAGGGTGACCACAATGTGGCTAGCAAACTGTATGCGGTTCTCACGAGCCTGTGGTGAAGATCTCATTAGGTACCCGAAATTATATTGACATTTTGCTGAGTAACTCTGAATAATGTTCACAAAAGATTACTGTATACACTCAAGTATAAGTCAAGAAATTGATTCCCATTTTGGACCTTAAAAAACGTAACCCTGACTTTTACAATGCACCTAGTAAAATAAAAAAATTTTTGATTCATGAAACTGGTCAATGTTGCCCCCTGCCCTTCCCTCCACACACTGGTACCCTTCAGATATAAACTTGCTACTTCTTTAATGCTTTTATCAAAATATGTTATACATGTTTCAATCAATTTGATTAGGCTGTTAATTGTGGTAATTATTAAAATAAAAACATACACTCAATCCAAACAATACAAATTTAAAATGTCCATCATGCTTTTGTACTGCCTGTCATGTGTATAGTCATGCACAGCTATTTAAATCGTTTATTGAAAACACACCAGCATTTAGTAAAAAAGAAATTTGTCCCAAGAGTTTTCCTTGTTTCCATTGAGCACACTTGCTAAAATTCTTTACTGAAGTAATCATAAGATGCAGTATCTAGATCTAGAGTGTGTTTAGGTCCAGGGTTTCCTACAAAGTCACGAATTTTAACTGGAGTACGCTTTGTTGACCAGCCTCCCTCATTTGACCTATCATCAATTATTTTTCAACAGCCATCTAAATCTGGCCCTGATATCTGATTCCAGGTTTCCTACCATAAAATCAGCCACACCATTAGCGTCCTGATGATATCTCATTTCTCAGATCCCAAAGCAAATAATCAACTGCCCAGAAAGCCATGGCTTTAAAAAAAATTCACAAAAATCATAATAATGATCAATTCTAAACATAGTTTCAGAAAACGCAAATTTTACATGCACAGGAAATCTATTTTTAACTCAGGTCTGGCTAAATACCGAGATCCCATTGCTACTTGGTGAGGACATACATCAGTATTCAGATGGCGATGTTGGTCATTTTGAACGGCTGCTTAGTCGTTCCAGGCAGTTGATTTTAGGCATTTTAAAGAGGAAAGGGCTGAAAGTAACAGAATTTGCAGAAAGCCATGGAAATTTTAATGCAATGCGGGAGTTTAGAATCGACGAAAAAACCCATTCGACTTATAATCAGGTCATTAATTTGGAAGCTTTTTAATTCCTAAAGTCTAAGGGTTGACTTACAGTTGGACCGAGCTGTCGTAGGCCGATTCACCTATCTACATTTCTGTCTACTATTTACCCACCATTTAATTCATTTATTTGGTGAGACAAATTTTCTTCATTTCTAACCCTTTCTATAATCTTAAACAGTGCCTTTGTTTAAGTTTCTCACAGTCCTTCGTCCCTCTCCCCCTTTCCTCTCCCCCCCCCCCCCCCCCCCTCGTCGGTTCAAGGAGTGCAATTTTTGCCATGACCTGGGGTATCAAAGAAATTCTATCTCTTTGAATGAGACCATGGCCAGAATACAGCCAGATTTAATTTATGAAGCCAGTGGCATTGTTGGGGTAGAATTAGTAGTATAACTTCTCCCCGCCAAGTTCTTCTTTAAATCATCAAGTAGCTGGTTCTTGGCTTCCAGCTTGTCTAGGGTATATTTTGTAACAGGTCTCTAAGTCCAACTTTTTAAAAAGCCTTAGAACGTGTTATCAGTCATCAACAGTTAGAAACTTGATAAGGCCAGTTTGACGTTGAAGAACACATATTCACTTTTAATATAGGACGAAGCTCCTTATATATTTGCATCATATATATATTAATCAATGGCATTCACTAGCCAGTCCATGAACCCAGTCTATCGTCACGTAGACTAAGGACAAGATGTCTTATGCATACTGCTGAAATCTTTAATGAAATAGTTCCACACTCACTTCTTTCTATTCAGCATTCACTTGTCCATTTAATTATAATCAAGCATAGACTCCATACTGCAGGACGACCCAGCTGATATAAATTTCAAAGACTCTATCACAAGAGTACACTTTCTGGAGCTCGTCAAAAACACGTCTTCTCACACACAGTAATACACAGCGAAAGAGGACGAATACTAGCTCAAATCTGCCACGCAAGGCCGGCAAAGAATCGTCTGCCAAATATTAGCAGACTATTTGACGTACTTCTGGAGTAGTCCGGGCAACGCATATCAACAAGGAAGTATGTATACAAACCATGTCGAGTGCGATAAAACTTGTTATGATTTTACACATAACAGGCATGTCTTGACCAGGTTGACCTACGCTTCCCCACATGATTCGTGCTCGCCGGTTTTTTTGGCGGTCATGTTAAAAATATGTATCCCAAAACTGTGGGTACAAACATTCCCCAAGTTAGTCTGGTAGAAGATAGACATGTTTTATCAGACCTGTAAACTCTTTGTAAAGATGCTCTAGTAGAAATTTGCTAAAAACAGCCGTAAACGGCGGTCGCCTTTCCTGACTGGGAAGATGGGCTTTTTAAGCCATTAGCACTCTGCTAAAAACTTAATTAAATAGAATTAAGTGCCTTTACTAAAGAGACAGCTTAGCTTAGTGGCAACAACCATCATTAGTAAAACTAGAATAGGGAACCACTAGAGCTACCTCTATGAGAAGACCAGGCAAGCGATCAAGATAAACATATTCGTGGTTGACGTTGGGACAGGTATGCATAATTTTATTCTCATTTTAATACATGATTTGCATATCTAATACTTAAAATCATGTTCATTATTAACGTATACAGATGTAAATGGGCACCTGACTCTGAGTTAGGAAAGGAAAAGGCAGCGAGGAAGGGAACTGGTCACCCCACCTCTCGATGCTGGAACTATTAGGGTGAAGACTAACACTTCACTCCCCTACAGCAGTATCTGCTATGGGACTACCTTGACCTTCTCTAAGCTGAAGCTGTATTTTCATTGCATTATTCAACTCTTATTCCCTGGTATATGCAAGCTCCACAACTTCTTATATACTATTTCTTGTTATTTCATTATTACCCACGGTTCTTGTCTTCCCCGTGCTTTAACTGCAAGACAAAATTCAACTGTTATAATCTTCATAATTCTTTCTGGGACCATCTAGCACACGTTGGACCCTATGCTCCATGCGGAGCAGAAATACTGTACTTAGCTGTCAGTAATTTCTAACTTCTATCATCTGTGTCAATAATAATAATCTATTTGCTGTTTTTCTTCTTACTTTATGTAAACAGCACTGTTTATTATTGTAACACTTTTGACATGTATGTAATGCATATAATAACTATTGTCATTTTATATGGGTGGGAAAAGTGTGCTATAATTGCCCATGATTATAGAACACTTGATAGAAACAGAGACTAAGAAAAGTACACACTCTGTTATGTTTTTGCTCAGCCAGGCTAGCGAGACATTCTTAAACTAATACAGCCAAGAGTGGGGTCAGAAAGGTAGAACATGTGGTTACAATACCACACTGGAATGATACCCACTCTAGTCGGGGTCATAAATTATCTGATGGACTGAGTATTTACAGTATTTTATATTTATCCATAGAGGTTCTACAAAAACATTACTAGGTGGGGTATACGATATAGAAACTAAGCAACATTGCTAATTCATGCAAGAAATAACAATGTTACACTGTTGTCAGAGTATTTTTGCCTTGTGAACAACTATATGAATTGCTCTTTCCAAAAATTTCCTCCAGCACTGCACGTCCCAAAGGTCACCTAGCTGGAAATCCCTGTTAGACTTTCTTAAATGTGTTCCTGCACACAAATGAAAGATTAAAATAGTAAGAGAAGATCACCACCGTAGAACTGATTGAAAGAATTAGCCAAATGTAAGCTGAACAGGAGATAGGATAAAACACAAAGGAAACCTGTACGCTCCAGTTTACCCAGATGTGAATGAATACCTGACTTTGCTCTTAAGTGAGGTATGGCAAAGACAATGAGTAAGGGAACTAGTTACTACTACTACTTAGTCGTTCCCCTTCTACCGTGAGGTGTAGAGGTTTGGAAGAGAGAGCGCCAGACTATTCTATTGGCTGTCTTCCTCCTGGCCTGGTTCCGTTATAGTCCTCGGTCCTTCAAAGATTGTCTAATGTTGTCCTCTCAGCGGACTCTGGGTCATCCTGGGGTCTGGATCCCTGGCTCTTTGTTTCCCATGCTTGTCGTGGTAGCCGGTCTTCTCCCATTCTGCAGACATGGCCAAACCATCTTAGTTGGCACTGTTCTACTTGGGTCTGCAGGGGGTGGGATTTTAGGCCTTGACGTAATGTATGGTTGCGGACCATGTCTCTTCTTGTTATTTCAACCACCTTCCTCGGATACCTCATTTCTGAGGTTTGGATCTGGCTTTTGTGGGTTGTAGTCATTGATCATGACTCGCATCCATATGTCAAGACTGGGACATAGGTGGAGCGGTATACAGCCATCTTTGTTTTCTTCCCAACCTCTCTCTTGCTGAGGAATCCTTGATTTTTGGCCTGAAAAAGTCTCCCAGCTGCTGCTTTTCGAGTGACCAACTCTTCTTTGATGCCTCCCTTTCGGTCTATAATAGCTCCGAGATATTTAAAGTGGTCGACCTGCTCCAGGACCTGTTCTCCCAGCTTAATCTGATGTCTTCTTTCTTCTCGTGATATCACCATGGATTTTGTTTTAGAGCTGCTTATGACCATCCCTCTCTTCTCCAGCTCTTCCTTCCAGACTTGCAGGTTGGATTGGAGATATGCCTCTGATTTTCTCTATTTCTAATTTTGCTTTCCTCATCTCTTCCACCAGCTCCTCTTCTTTCCCATTTATACTTCTTGTGTTCCATAAGTCGTAGTCCGTTTCAGTTCGTCGCCTTTAGAATCAGTCCGGTTTTCTCTCTTGTGGTTCGCATAATCTTGTTTTAAAGCAAACAGGTGATTGGCCTGTTGTGCCTTTGCATGGTGGAGGGGCTGCCTCCTTACAGCCTCCATGTAGGCCGCCCTCCTCCTTTTTCAGCCGGGCTGGTGGCCGGGCTTGTGACCTGCCTAGGCGGAGTTCGGAACTGGTTACACCACCTCATAAAGCCAGACCCAGTATGGTGGTTTTTTTTAAATTTGATGATAAGAAATATCCCGTTCAACCTCTGATGGGTTATAATTTGGATTTATATTGTTTTCAATTCCAAATAATATGAATTATTGCGGATATGCGATTGTGGCATTACATCTCCTGAGTAATCATTGTAAATAGGGAAAATCAAAATTACTAATTTTATATGCATGTAATTAAAAATAAAACAAAAAACTAAACAATCAAACAAAAATGAGAGATAAAAATAAACCAAACCAAACAAAAACAATAAACAAGGGGAAGTGTGTAAAGGCCTGGGATGTTTAGTTAGATATTTAAATGACTTCATAAGAACATTTACCTTCCCAATTACTATATATGAAGTAATATTTGAGTTCTGGCCACGGACTTGAGATGCGATGGGTTCACTGCACGGGTCAAGGCTGTTGAGGTGGGTGCAAGGGGTCTCATGGCAGCCTCAATGTATGATCTATTGAAACTGTTGGTGTTGAGGGGACAGTCAAGAACAAGGGCGCTTAAGAGGCTCAGCGAAACTGTGGAAAATGCACCGTGATGGCTGTGGAACAACCGCAACGGCCTATGGAAATCAGTACAGTAATTTGTTTTCAACACAGGTGTTACTTTCACAATTGCCTCCAGCTGGCAGAAAATAAGAGTGAACTTGAAAGCTGCAACCAAGGTGGAGTGGGTTCAATTCTCTGCACAAGACAATAAGAGGCTGACACTTGGGAATCATCGGATCGAAACACTTTATCAACACCAATTTTCAAAAAGGGTGACAATCGACAATGTGGAAACCATAGAGGCATATCCCTTCTCAGTGTCCCTGGTAAAATCTACTCTAGAATCCTAGAGCAGAGACTCCGACGCCTAGCTGAGCCACAACTGGATGAGGTCCAGTGCGGATTCCAAGCAAACTGAAGTACTCAAGACCTAATCTTCACACTCAGACAGCTGAGTGAAAAGGCCCTTGAGTATAAGAGTGAGATCCATCTTTGTTTCATAGATCTGGACAAGGCATTTGACAGGGTCCCCTGGAGCAAACTTTGGGACTGTTTGGCAAGGAAGAACATTCCAGCACCTCTGATTCATGCTATACAGAGCTTCTACAAGTCTTGCAGAAATTATGTGAGGACAGCAAACCATAAGTCAGAAGAGTTCAGGACCACCACTGGTGTAAGACAAGGTGATATCCTGTCACCTTATCTTTTCATACTCCTCATGGACGATGTTATCAAGTCATGTAAGGAGAGAACAAGAAAGTATTCAGTGGGGTACTGGAAGATGAGACAGGTATGTATTTCAGAGCTGGCATTTGCTGATGATGTTGCCCTGATTGCTAAATCAAAGGCACATCTCCAATCCAACCTGCAAGTCTGGAAGGAAGAGCTGGAGAAGAGAGGGATGGTCATAAGCAGCTCTAAAACAAAATCCATGGTGATATCACGAGAAGAAAGAAGACATCAGATTAAGCTAGGAGAACAGGTCCTGGAGCAGGTCGACCACTTTAAATATCTCGGAGCTATTATAGACTGAAAGGGAGGCATCAAAGAAGAGTTGGCCACTCGAAAAGCAGCAGCTGGAAGACTTTTTCAGGCCATAAATCGAGGATTCCTCAGCAAGAGAGAGGTTGGTAAGAAAACGAAGAAGGCTGTATACCGCTCCACCTATGTCCCAGTCTTGACATATGGATGCGAGTCATGGGCAATGACTACAACCCATAAAAGCCAGATCCAAACCTCAGAAATGAGGTATCTGAGGAAGGTGGTTGAAGTAACAAGAAGAGACATGGTCCGCAATCAGACGATACGTCAAGGCCTAAAATCCCACCCCCTGCAGACCCAAGTAGAACAATCCCAACTAAGATGGATTGGCCATGTCTGCAGAATGGGAGAAGATCGGCTACCACGACAAGCATGGGAAACAAAGAGCCAGGGATCCAGACCCCCAGGACGACCCAGAGTCTGCTGGGAGGACAACATTAGACAATCTTTGAAGGACCGAGGGCTAGAATGGAACCAGGCCAGGAGGAAGACAGCCGATAGGATAGTCTGGCGCTCTCTCTTCCAAACCTCTACACCTCACGGTAGAAGGAGAACGACTAAGTAAGTAAGTAAGTAACACTTTATCAACGGAGGACCACTTCTGATGATCAGATTGCCTCCTGTTGTACCACTCTGTATAGTTTCCTATCATAACCTTTATTCTTGTTAAACACTGTTTAACTATACGTTGCAGTTCCCTAGGTCTGTCTATTCTAAACATCTCTTCCATATTTATAGGTAAATTTGATGCATGCAAATAATCTTATATTGGTATTTTCATTTGTTCATACCTCTTACATTTTAACAAGAAATGCTCTATATTATTGTCTTGAAGACATCCAACACAGTAAGTTTCTTCTATTCTGAAATAGCCTTATCCCAGCTGTAGTCTGAGAAGTTTCTTATTACTGACATTTTCTTGTTGGAGCCTTAAACATCTTATATGCATGTCTTCCTTTCAGATTTGTATCCCACTTTGCTTTCCATTCATCTGTTACTGTTTCTTTAATTAAGCTTTTAATCTTTGATTCACTCATCCCTACATTCATTAGATTTTTATCAGATAAACCTTTTTTTGGCTTCTTTATCTGCGTTTTCATTTCTTTCTATGCCAACATGTGAAGGTATCCAAGCTATTAAGACTGAACATCCTCTGGAATGTAAGTATGTGGTAGCAAGAAATATCTCCTCTGCTATATCAGGTCTACTGCATTCTCATAAGTATCTTAGTGCTTGAATTGTTGATAGTGAGTCTGTTAAAATTTTCAGTTTCTTAGGAGGGTTATAAGAGATTTCTGGTGCTTTTAGTATTGCCGTCATCTCTGCAGTGAAATTGGTTGTATATTCTGTGATACTTTATTCTTTTGACATTTTCCATATTGGAATTATAATCCTATCCCTAATTTATCATCTTCTCCCTTGGATCCATCTGTGTATACTGTAATGTTGTCCTTCGATATTTGCTGTATATACTTTTTTGGCTGTGATTTTAATATTAATTGTTTTCCTAAGTATTTCTGGAAGGTGGTAGTCCGTGTTTGGTTTCTTGAGCTCCCAGGGTGGAATCACTGGCTTGTATTCACATTAATTTATGTAATTAAAGTGTAGAGGTGGACAATTTCCTCCATACACTTCAACCCTGTTGGGTAGCTACTGGTATTTATTGGATTGACCTGAGTTGCTAGTTGACATTTGGTTCCTGGTGTTGTTATTGATCCAGCAATGCTCGGGCTCTCGCCTTTCGGCCCAATGCCATGTAGTGATATCTGCATGTTTTCGCAAGTTGTTTTGTTTCTTCGTGCAAGGTGTTCCACTTATCTGGCTGTGGCAGAGATATTATGATTAATAAATTTCAGATATTTATTCTTTATTCTGCACTTGCCTTTTACTTCTCTTTTGCCCTTCTTTTTTTCGCATACGCTCGATTGTTAGATAAACTCTCCCGTTCATACCTTTGTCTTTTCCTTTCTAATTTAGCAACGCATTTTATTGCTGTTAAGCTAGTTCTTTGATGAGACCGAATCGTGTTAATTCGTTCTCGACAGGGATAAGAAGTAAGACTATCGTCTATTATTTTTCTCTGATCTGTCCGCCTATAGTTAATTATTCTCGGTGAAAGATCTGAGATGAAAGACATTGATCGCTGGGAACGGCCATATGAAGCAGAACATGTAAAACGCACACTGTGAGTTTTATTGCAGAGGTCTGATCAGATCGAGAGAATGTACTGTAGGTGTTAAGTCTGGTCTCAGTAAGGGTGTGTAGAATTTGTTTCATTCGTAGAATGAGCAAGGAAATATGTAAATCTGGACGTAGGTGCTAACATCTGGCAAATGAGCCGGGTTGGGTTATAGACGTAACCTTCCCCTGATTTCGGAGAGATATATACTCCAGAATTCTAACTTAATTCATCCAGTACAGCCAGAAAGACTAGAACCATCTAGCTTTCGATTCCTAAGATCTCTGTTAATAGAAGCATCATTTAGTTGGTCGATTGGAGATCGTTTTACTTCTGCGCTAATGGTAGATATATATATATCTAGTAGTGTTGAGTGATTTTAGTGGTAGATCGCCTATTTCATTTTACATAGTTTAATTTCTGTGCAGAGTGATTAAATGATAATTCTCTAAAGTTTACTGTGTTACAGTGGATAGCAAATAAATTATATTTCTATCTAAACTCATTCGGCTATTAATAAATTTAATTTAATTGCTAGTAACCAGTCAGAGAATAGTTTTACCATCTAAATTAATGCACTGATTCATCATTGAGTATTGATGAAATACGTATGTATTTCTAATTCATGATGATTGATTTTTGTAATGACTATAATTTATTTCACGGAAGTTTAAACGATGAGACAAGCGCTAAGCTTATAGTCTCTAACTTAAAGTTAATAACCGAAGTGAATATTATGTTTTACGCGAGGGTAGGATAGGATGTGTATAATATTATGTTTAAGTATTCTGTATGTTTCTTTTTCTTTATACAGTATTCTGGGTAAAGCCCAACACCTACCAGCAGTTTCAGTATATGAGAAGAACCTAGAAGAAACATTTTTTGTAATTTAAATAAATGAGTTTCCAAGTTACAACCTGTCTGGCATTGTGTTTGCATCCAGAAAAAGACAGAGTACTCATCTCACGAACTTTAATACTAAATGCCATAACTGGGCCTATCGAGCCAGATTATAATTCTTCCCAACAATCTCATTGTACATTCAGCTCCTGTGGCGAGAGAAATTACAAACAGTAACATTTCCGAGGTTTTTGACTAATTGTGGTGTGACCAAGAATTTTACATTTGAGAGAAGTTACCAACCTGTCATTTTCCTAAGTAGGGGAAACCTCGTGATTCTGACACTGTGAGCCCGTTTAAAATTTCTTACCCAAACTGATTCAAGTGACATTAACAGTAATCTTAAAATATAATTGTGAAGTGAATGCTCCCCGGAACATTGGAAGAAACCTGTATCTGCAGAGCTGGGATTCTCTTTATCAAAAGAATACAGATTCACTGTAGAGAAGTGTCCTGAAGTTTGCGCCAGACGGCGAGAAACACAACGTGTGTAGGTAAGAAAGTATGTCAGGGGCCCCTGCTGAATGAACAGAGAGAAAGCAGAATGAGTGATTCTTTCATTTTTTTATATTTACTTTGAAATTTCTTTATGAAATTGTTGTTGCAAATGCTGATTTCCTCTTAAGATAGATTAATATATCAACTCTGTTCTTAACTATAGAGGGAAATCCTAGACCATAGCGTATAAATCTGTGACTCTTTGGGGCTATAACTTTTCTTATAACGGGATCGTGGGCTAAGCAGAGGGGGGAAAGGATTACACCTATGGGTCTATTATTCTTTTAGTTATTCATTAACCTATGTGTATTTATATGTGCTTGATAAGCAAACTTATTTGTTGTGGAAAATTTTCTTTATGTTAATAAAATTTACATAAACTTTATTCAAGTGTGTCGGTCAGCTCGTTCCAAAATATCTATATTCCATTGTTATAGTTTTTCACGTCTGTGCGTCTAACTGTCGTCACTTATGTGTGTGTGTATGTGAATGGTGCTATATATATATTAATATATATTCTAATAGACTGTCTGACTAAACTAGTTCTGTTGTAGAAGATAGGCTGACCGAGAGAAGCTTCTCGCGTTCAGGGACAGACTCTAATTAGTTTCCACCATCTCACTCGTGAAAATCTATTTTCTTTACATTACCTCTCACTGAGCTATCACCTGTTCTATTTCTATTCAGAAGGGACCAATTGTTACGGTAGTTTAATTGGCATTGTCTGCTAGAGGTTAGCAGCATGCGATTTTAGGGGTTACAACGTTTAATGTAATGTAAAAATATTATTAGCCTATTGAACGCTGTGACGTTTCAGCGTTGGTAGTCACGCACCGTGACCAAGAGACGGGACCCTTTCTTGAATGACCGTCGAACTGAGAAGACGTGTCCTTGTAATCTTATAGTGTCGGGCATGGAGTGCCACACAGTTATGTTGTATTTTATTATGGACATGGGTCAGTCCACTGTTATGATGAAGAAAGATGATTGTTACAGGTTAGTAATTGACTAAACCTAGTCGAGATGAATTAACAGTCCGTTTTAGTTATATTAGTGCCAGACGCATAATCTCACTGTCGGTCGTTGGGATCACCAACCACGCGTGCATATAGTTATGTCGTTCTGCCTACAGCAATTCAGATTTACGGGACAAAGGACTGATATGCAAAGATAGCTAATTCAATATAGGATTCTAAATTATATATGTGATGTATTCATGATCAACGTATGATGTCTCAAAATGTGTAATAAATCGTTTGGACTCAAAAGGGACTTATCACATTCATTGAGGTTGACTAGTTCCAACAGTTGTGATAGTCACAAGATTATACACCCATCTTCGCGTAATACACCATCAAGCACGATACAGAAATAAAATGAATGAATTGATGCACTGGCCAATGGAAGCGGAAGCTTCCTTCGTTCAATGAAAATCTTCAACGGTCACACATTTAAGCAGAGGAGGTTTTGCAACAGTGGTGACATTATATATATATAAGAAGAGAAGAAAACACAACCCAACCTTCCTCCGCAACAGTGGTTGGCCATTGTTTGGGGACAAAAGAACACAAAAAAAACGGAAAAATTTTTTTCATTGAACTCCGAAGGAATTGTTTACTTTCAATGAACAATCACGTGATATGCTAAAACGTGACCTATGATGCAGATGCATAGTTACACAAAGCTGACGTCATACTATTGTGCGTACATGCCAGCAGATCAAACGACAACCTTCAACGTGAACATAGTTTGATGAATTTGATCAAGAAATGGACAATCTTTATATACCAACGAGGAGCAGACAATGTTAAGACATTTGTTTTAACCCGTTGATGAACTTGGCATCTCCGGAGCATTTAAAAGATAAGTTTAATTGTGACTATTGTCTGTCAGAAACCACACACAGTACTAAGTCCATTTCGTCTGTACGGGCATGTCTATTCTATGTTTCAGACAGCTAAGGAAATTCGCGTCAAACGACAATTAAAATCTCCGTGGATCACGCAGGAAGTGTTGGAGGCTATGAGGCAGAGAGATCAAGCGCACAAAAATAAGGACCTCAACACATACAGGGTATACAGGAACAAAGTTCAATATTTAATTCGGAAAGAAAAGAAAAATCATTTTAGAAATATGGTTCAGAACAAATCAAATAGTAAGGAAATATGGAAGGCAATTAACACCTTAGCGAAAAAACGTAATGCACCAGACTCATTCTCTTCCAACACTTCATTTACTTGCACCGACTTCAGCAATCACTTTCAAGCAGAAATAAACGGTCTGAAATCCACAATACCACCTTCCTGTAGTGACTTAGACAAACTTTCAGCATTCTGTAAGAACAAATGTACAAACTCAGTTCCACCCGACATTCCTTTTATGACGGTTAATGAAGTGTATAACTATCTTATTGGCCTTAAGGATAATAGCTCATCAGGGCTTGACGGAATTAGTAATCGAATACTGCGTTACGCCGCACCAGCTATTAGTGATTCACTAACTTTTATATATAATCAATGTATTGCTAAAAGTTATTTTCCTTCAGCCTTTAAGATTGCCAAAGTATATCCTCTCTTCAAACCTGGCTCGTCAGATAACAGTAATCTTGGTAACTATAGACCTATTTCTCTTTTATCATCGCTTTCTAAACAACTAGAAAAACACATACATAAAGCAACACTACATTACCTAGTTAGCAATGACTTGCTAATTGACAGTCAGTCAGGGTTTCGACAAAAGCATTCATGCCACACAGCTCTAACTAAGATGATAGACAACTTGCACCTAAACATAAATAACGATAACATATGTGGAGCAATCTTTGTAGACTTTAGGAAAGCATTTGATATGTTAGATCACGCTGTTTTAATAAGAAAATTAGAAACAATGAAAGTTAACTTTAAACTAGTGACATTACTTAAATCATTCCTGTCCGACAGACAGCAAGTAGTGTGGTACAATAACTCCTTGTCAAGCCCAACTATTATTGACACTGGTGTTCCTCAGGGTTCTATTCTCGGCCCTCTACTTTTTTCCATTTACATAAATGACCTTCCACTACACATCGAGCACTCATCCTGCGACCTATTTGCCGATGACTGTACCATTTATACTAGTGATAAAAGTTGCAACACGCTAGAAATATTATTACAAAGCGACACAGACAATCTTATTAAGTGGAGCAATGAAAACTGCATGCAAATAAATATCACTAAAACAAAATGTATGATAATATCAACTAGACAAAAATTACAAAACTCGCCGAAAACAACACTTCAGCTCTACATTGGAACCTCTTTAATTGAAAATGTAAATGAATATAAAACACTAGGACTCATAATTGACCAACATTTAAGTTGGAATTCGCATGTACAAGCACTGACCAAACAAACGGCACAAAAAGTTTACCAGTTAGCTAAAATCAAACATTTCCTAGATGAGGAGACACGAAAAATGTTCTATACATCCCAGATACAAACACATCTAGACTATTGTTCCACAATTTGGGATGGCTGCACCATGTCCAACACTAAAAGACTCTTTTCATTACAAAAACGTGCAGTGCGCCTAATTTCAGACAAAAACCTCACACAGTGTGTAGACGCATATACATATCTTAACATATTACCACTAAGAAAGCGCCTTCTCTTCAACAAAGCCAAATTTATCACAAAATCTTGTCACAGAATGCTCCAACGTATCTGTGGCCTATTTTCAAATACAGCGGAAGACGCAGTCAACGCTTAAATAAATTACACATGCCCAAGCCTAGGCTCGACTTATTCAAGAAAAGTTTAGCTTTTTCTGCTGCTCATCTGTGGAATACTCTTCCACACGACTTAAAAAATACTCTTAGTCCATATTCATTCAATCACAGACTTTTCAAATACATCATGAGTGCAGATTATATGCCACCCTAATTTCGTTATGTTCTTAAATAATTACATAACATCATATGTAGGTTTTAAAGTTAATTTTGTCCTGTTTAGTATAAATTATGATACGCATCTGTAAATCTGTGTAACTGTTATTGTACTGTTACAATGTTGGGATTTTATTTTATTGTACTTTCTTGTTATTTTATTATTTAAGTAACATTTAGGATACGTGTGAGAATAAATGGATTAACTATGGAAGAAGAGAGAAAGGAAGGGCAGAATGTTAGACGGGCCTGCGTGACCAATTCTAAACCCTTTGAAAATAAAGTTCGTTCGTTCGTTCGTTCTATCTATCTATCTATCTATCTATCTATCTATCTATCTATCTATCTATCTATCTATCTATCTATCTATCTATCTATCTATCTATCTATCTATCTATCTATCTATCTATCTATCTATCTATCTATCTATCTATCTATCTATCTATCTATCTATCTATCTATCTATCTATCTATCTATCTATCTATCTATCTATCTATCTATCTATCTATCTATCTATCTATCTATCTATCTATCTATCTATCTATCTATCTATCTATCTATCTATCTATCTATCTATCTATCTATCTATCTATCTATCTATCTATCTATCTATCTATCTATCTATCTATCTATCTATCTATCTATCTATCTATCTATCTATCTATCTATCTATCTATCTATGATAATGTTTGTACTTTTCAACATATGTTATGTCATGCTTATAAGTAATTAATGTTAATATGAGTGTGCTATATTATTATTTTACTTTACAACGTTGAATTCCTTGAATTTGATATGTAAAATGCATATGAGAATAAATGAATTCAGTATGAAAGGTGAGAGAAAGGAAGGGCAGAATGTCAGACGGGCCTGCGCGACCAATTCTCAACCCTTTGAAAATAAAGTTCGTTCGTTCGTTCGTTCATATATATATGTTATCTCTGTTTTCACCGTTTGTGTTGTTCCTAATTCGTGGGAATGGTTGGGCGGCGGATTGAAATCAATTCTATGGCTCTCTGGATGCCACGAACTGATTTTAATTGTTCTTAAGGCCGTTAGTTAATTGCATTTAACGAAGAACCCATCGACGACTTTCCGGTGATTTTGTTCGTTCGAATTTGCAATTAATTGACCGTACATGTTAGGTGTCTAGTCTAGTTATAACTGGGGTATTCTAGTGTATTTAGTTCTAATTTCTATTCATTTCTGTAGTTATGTTTGTAATCTATCATGTTTTTCTGATCTGACTATCATTTCATTTATATATTTGTATAACCGTTAATGAGTCCATGTATACGTCACTAATTTTTGTGTACGCAGATTAATTTTCTATTCAGTTCACTCTTTGATCTCTCACTTCCGGTTTATTCTACTTAGTTATAAATGCATTTTTATTGTGAAAATGTCTTTGTCATATTGTAATACTGTTCTGTAATCCTTGGTTAACAAATTGTGTTGTTTGTCTTCATCTCATCCATTTATAATATAATATTAATACTGTAATTTATTCATTAATGAGAGTGTAGATGAATATGATTAAATTTTTATGAATTTTAAGGAGGAATTAGGGACTTTGCACCAATTTGCAGTGGTGGTCCAAGAAATGGGCAATGCACTTTATAGCTCATGATTATGGCATAATATACAATGATTAATTATTATAAATTTATAACATATTAAGACATATTAAATGTTAATTAGTACACTTTCTCAGTACTACAGTGTGAACTTTGTAACTATTAAAGATTAAATAACCTAATTATTTAGGGATAATACCCATAATTATTGAATACTAATATTAAGTGCATGATATAATTTCAGCATCTTAGATAAATAAATATCATAACTATTTATGATAGATATTAGTGGGTATATATATAATATTTTTACAAAATATTATAGATTTGTGGAACTTATAAATAACAGTACAAGAATATTGCAATTTCTTATATTGATTATTCATACGTTGAGTAATTACAAATATCTACATAGATTCTATTGGTGATTACTAGACATTAGTGATTGAATACTTAAATAAATTAACGTCAAGATGCTTTACTTAGACTATTTTATTAAAATTGGAAAAGATTGTAATAAAAAGGGAGATGCACTCCTGGAATTTGCGGAACAACAACTTGCGAAGCATAAGGCAGAAGAGGCGGAAAAGAAAGCTATTGCTAAGGCAGAGATGGAAGAACTTGAAAGAAAAGAGGCGAAAAAGAAAGCGATTGCTAAGGCAGATAAAGAAGAATTAAGACACGAAGAAGAAGAAAGAAAGGTGGCAAGAGATGAAATCCTACGGATTGAAGAAGAGAATAAATTGAAACGACAGGAAATCGTACTGCAGCAAGAAATGGAATTGCAACGGCTTAAATTGGAAACAGCAAAACTTCAGTCGCAAGGTGCTGCAGCAAGCCAAAATGATAATGCTCAATCTGGATCTTCATCCAACCGACTTAAGGGCAATTATTACTTTAAGCTACCGCCATTCAAATTACACGTTGACGATTTGTCATCATGGCTATCGCGCTTTGAGGATATATGCAAGGTCAATAACCTTGACAAAACTGCATGGGCACTTAAACTCAAGGAATTTCTGGATGGCGAACCTGCAAGTGCAGCACAAAATATTGATCCGACATTAGCCACAGACTATGAGGCCATTAAGACTTTGTTATTGCGTCGGTTCCACTTGAACGAAGAGGCATGTAGATTACGTTTCAAAAGTTTGTTGCCAGATAATAATAAAGACTTTACAGGTTTTATTGCTAACATACGCAATACTTTTAACAGATGGGTTGAACTGGCAGGTGTCAACAAATCTTACGACAAGTTAGTTGATTTGTTATTAAGGGATAAAGTGTTATCTTCTGTCAGCCCACCGTTCTTTGCCTATCTGCAAGAACGTAAACCAGATACTATTGATGAGTTGGAAAAAATTTCATTAAATTACTGCACTGCGCATCCGAATGCGAACATTTCTAGCTCGTTGATAAGAGAACCTCTTCCTGTAGCCTCCAATATGGCTTATCACAGTAATAACAAACCAAGAACACACAGTGTAGACAGAAGTAGGTTCAAAGGAAACTATGACATTAATTTTCATAAGGGACGTAATAGTTTTAACAATGACTTTAATAGAGGAAGACCACAAAATAGAAATTATTCACCTCAGTCCAGATACAACAATAATCCACGTAACTCAAGTTATAATCGGTCATATAACTATAATAATGGTAACAATTGGAACAACAACAATAATTATAGCTCGAGACATCGAGATAACAGTTACAATAGGGGACAACGGGATAATTCAAATGATTATTCTCGTCATCGTTCTCATTCTCGTAGATCGACAAATTATAATCATAATACAGGGGCAGCCGTTACTAATGCTACAACCCCTGGGGTTCAGAGTTCACCTACTAATAACAGAATACAGTCTTCGTCTACATGTTATGCAATGAATTATAATGTGGCAAATAGTTGCCCAGAATGTAATCTTATATTTCAGAAGGCAAAAGAGACGGTTCTGAACTGCGGACACATTCTCCCAGAAGTCAGTCTGGCAGTCAATGACGGAACAGGCTCGCTGATCTTCAACAGAGGAAAAGTTAATGGATCCATCGTCTCAGTTTTAAGAGATTCTGGATCGACAACGATCGGAATCCGTCAGTCACTTGTTCATCCTAATTGTGCAACTGGAGAACATGTCAGGTGCATGACTTTTTGGAGGAACAATAGAATGTTATCCAACTGCTATTATACATATTAATACACCTTTTTTCACAGGCAACGTTAAAGCATGCATGTTAAGGAACCCAATTGCCGACCTTATGGTGGGATGCATACATGGAAGTAAGGATTGCACACCTGAAGAGATTATTGAATGGGAAAAAAATAATCTATGCATCGGAAATGCAGTGATAACCAGAGCACAGACGAAACAATTAGAGACTATGGACACTGAAAAAAGGGAAACAGACAATCATGAAAATATTGAGGTTCATTCTTCGATTGACCGAGCATCCTTTGCTGCAAAACAGAAGGAAGACAGATCATTAAAAAAAAAATTTTTGCACTAGTCAACAAAGTTGACAATCTTGCTATGAACAATAATAATAATCATTGGTTTATTATTAAAAATGACATATTATTAAGATGTTTTATGGATAAAACTCAAGTAAGACAACAGGTCATGGTACCTTTTGCTTTTAGACGGTACATACTTCAACACGCACATGATTCTAAGTGCGCAGGTCACATGGGATATACTCGGACACGTTCTCGAGTATTATCTTCTTTTTTTTTGGCCGGGAGTATCACGAGATATTTCACAGTACGTACGCTCCTGTACGATATGCCAGGAAGTGAAAGCACGAGGAGCCTTTCACACGGCGCCTATTCAGGCTTGTGACATATCTGTGAGACCCTTTGACAAGATGGCCATTGATATTATTGGCCCACTTTTACCATCAGCCAGAGGACATAGATTTGTTCTCACTTGCATCGATTTATGCACACGATGGCCAGAAGCCATCCCATTGAAAACCACCACCACCACAGATGTAGCTGATGCACTACACCTGATCTTTTCTAGAGTAGGTTTTCCTAGGAAGCTTTTATCAGATCATGGATCTCAATTTATATCTGAGACTATGACAGAAGTAATGAAGACTTGGAATATAGATAGAAATCTCAGCAGCATTTATCACCCAATGAGTAATGGTGCAGTAGAAAGACTTAACCGCACACTCAAACAAATGTTACATAAAGTTACAGTTAACCATCCACAGGACTGGGACAGAGTACTCCCAGCCGTGTTATTCGCTTATCGAGAGGTGCCACATGAACAAACTGGCTTCTCTCCATTTCAATTAGTCTTTGGCGCTCCACCAAGAGGTCCTATGGGACTAATAAAAGACTTATTGATTGACTCCGAGATGACTCAGGATACCCAGTCATCCTATGAGTATGTAATTAATCTCCGGAATAACATTATTGATGCCTGCAAAACGGCAACAGCTTCATCTGAGGCTGCTAAAGCGAAAGCTAGAACTTTCCAAAACAGTAGTAGACGATTACGTCAATTATTTCCAGGAGATCAAGCTTATGTGTTATTGCCACATAACGATAATAAACTACTCATCTCGTGGAATGGTCCATACCAGGTTATCAATAAGATTTCTGATGTTGATTATGTCCTGGACATTAAGGGACATCACAAAATATTTCACATAAATATGCTCAAACAATTTCATACTCGTCCTGAACATCTACAAGCTATTTTTCATGAACTAGATGACACTTTCGTACCTACATGTCACTATTCTAATTTGTCTGTTATCCAGGAAGAAGAATCTTCTTTTCCTGAGGTACAGTTGGCATTACCTGTACCTGTAGTACAACCTACTGAATCTTGGCGGGACGTAACCATCTCTTCGTCGGTTACACCGCAACAGCATCAACAGATTGCTGAACTTCTACAATCTTATCCAGATGTGTTGACCGACGTTCCAGGTCGCACATCAGTCATTAGTCATGACATCACTCTTAACGATGATACTCCAATTCGGGTACATCCATATTCTGTTCCTCTACACTTTCTTACTAAAACTACTAAGGAACTTGAACAGATGTTATCTTTAGGAATTATTGAAACTAGTAATTCCCCATTTTCTTCTCCATTAGTTATTGTCCGAAAGAAGGACAATAACATTAGACTATGCGTCGACTATAGAAAATTAAATGCACAAACTATAGTTGATAGCGAACCACATCCACTTCTCGACGACTTACTGCCACGTCTATCTACCGCAACTATATTCACTAAGATAGACTTAACTAAAGGTTATTGGCAGATACCACTAACCGAAAAAGCTAAATACTACACAGCGTTTTCCACTCCGCAAGGTCTATACCAGTGGAATGTTATGCCTTTTGGGCTTGTTAACGCTCCAGCTACCTTTGTTCGCATGATGCGACAGATTTTTTCAGGTAGACCAGACATCATTACATACATAGACGACATATGCTTATTTAGTTCATCATTTGAGGAACATTTTTCGGGTCTTAAATACGTTTTGGACACATTAAGAATGAATAATTTAACTGCTAAACCCACAAAATTACAAGTAGCGTTTCATGAAATAACTTTTTTGGGACACATCATTGGAGCAGGATATATCCAAACACTACCTAGTACGGTTTCTAAAATTTTAAACGTTTCCGTTCCTCAAACGAAGAAACAGGTTAGAAGCTTGTTAGGTCTAGTCCAATATTACAGCAGATTCGTACCTAACTTGTCATCTATCACGGCTGTTTTATCATCTTTATTAAAAAAGGACATGCCAGTGAAGGTGACATGGACTGGTGAGTGTAATAAAGTATTCCTTAATATTATTGATATTTTTTCAAACCCACCAATTTTGAGACTACCTGATGCTTCCAAAAAGTTTATTCTCCGCACAGATGCGAGTAATTACGGAATTGGCGCATGTTTGCTCCAATATCATGACGACATCCTCCATCCATCCTTGTATGTCTCACGGAAACTGAAACCGCCAGAGGTGAAATACTCCACTGTCGACCGCGAATTGTTGGCAGTTGTATGGGCGATAACAAAATTGGAGAAATTTCTGCTGGGAGCCCCATTCGTGGTCCAGACAGATCAGAAAGCCGTAGCATCACTACGACGGGCGAATCATAAAAGTCCAAAGCTCACAAGATTCGCTATTCTCCTTCAGCCTTTTGATTTCTCCATCGAGTACATTACAGGATCAGAGAACGTCTTGGCAGATACTCTCTCTAGAAACCCTTCTGATGTCGAGTCATGAACAATAATAACGTCGCAGAAACTTACCCAAAAGACATAGCACTATCGTTGCTTTTCGACATAGAAAGGAACCATTGCCTACAATACACGTATCTGCTCACTAAAGACATGTTATATACGAAATGAACGAAATCAAGTGACACTATGTTCGTATTTACGCCAGGACTTTGCTTGGTGTCCATTCATGATAAAACTATTTGAAACAATTTCGTGAATCAAGTGAAAATAATTGAAATTCTATCGAACTAATTCAGTATGTGACATGAACTATTGTCAAGAACGTCGATACTTATGAATTGGAACACTTAAACATTTTTTCTATCGGAATTCACAAGGATCAAGCCTACGGATGGATCATCATATCCAACGTTAATTAATTTTAATTAAGTCGTTGAAATAATGGAAACTAAACTGAAATGTGAGATAAATATGAAAAAAAAAAATGAAATTTGGAAAAAAATGAAAGAAAAAAAAAAAAAAACATCACATGATTCTTAGATAATATTATTGGATGTAACTATTATATTATATAGTTAATAATTATGTTGACACATTACATACTACTTTATTATTTTTAATTAGTTAATTTAGATAGGTATTAACAACTTAACACTAAACTTAATTAATGTCCAACACACATAACTAAGTTAAATTTATACATTATTTTCTTTCTCTACTTTATTTCTCATTTATTTATTTATTTCTCTCTTTAACATCTTCTTTCATTTTTCTTGCATTAGATTTTCAACAACTTTATTCTTATTACACACTCAGTATAATTAATTAGTTTAATTTTAATTCTTTAGATTAGTCTGACGTGACATTTCATTGCGACATATTTTAAGTTAATTAATTAATTAGATATCAACATTAGACATTCTCTTTTAGTTCATATAAAATTTATGTATAACATTTATGTATAATATGATCATTAATATATTAGATGACTGTTAGTTAGTCGACATGACCACGACACTGTTCTAGACAGAACATCGTAGGCCATATGTCGCATTTTTGTTAAATTTTTGATATTATTCATTCAGATAGGTTTTTGAAAAAAAAAAAAAAATCTATCGAATAGATTTTTTTTCCCCCGGTGGACAGGGAATTGTTACGGTAGTTTAATTGGCATTGTCTGCTAGAGGTTAGCAGCATGCGATTTTAGGGGTTACAACGTTTAATGTAATGTAAAAATATTATTAGCCTATTGAACGCTGTGACGTTTCAGCGTTGGTAGTCACGCACCGTGACCAAGAGACGGGACCCTTTCTTGAATGACCGTCAAACTGAGAAGACGTGTCCTTGTAATCTTATAGTGTCGGGCATGGAGTGCCACACAGTTATGTTGTATTTTATTATGGACATGGGTCAGTCCACTGTTATGATGAAGAAAGATGATTGTTACAGGTTAGTAATTGACTAAACCTAGTCGAGATGAATTAACAGTCCGTTTTATGTCGGTCGTTGGGCTATCACCAACCACGCGTGTCAGAGTATACTGTTCAAAAAAGAAACTGTCCCCAACAGCTAAGAAACCCACCACATAGCCAGAAATGCTGACATTTAATATAATGAGTTAGTTGTTCAAATTGCACACAAGAATACCTTAGGGTTCACCCAATCAACTGACATTTGTTTTGCATCTGGGTCACGAGAGTTTTTTGGCGTACGGGTTTTCCCGTTAGTATGGTGTGTGGCCTCCTCTTGCATCGATCAGCGACTGGCATCTCCTGGGCATGGATGCGATCAGACGTCTGATGTGGGCCTGTGGGATGGCTGCCCACTCTTCC
The DNA here is from genome assembly GCA_024509875.1 of Oreohelix idahoensis. NCBI lineage: Eukaryota > Metazoa > Mollusca > Gastropoda > Stylommatophora > Oreohelicidae > Oreohelix > Oreohelix idahoensis. Next base: position 4,752 of record JAMPIV010015103.1, on the reverse strand, counting down.
TGGAGTGCCTGGAACAGATCACGACGATTGGCTGGAGCAACGTCTCGGCGACATCACGTCTATGCAGCTCATCCCACAGGTGCTCAATTGAACTCATGTCTGGAGACAAGGATGGCCAGGGAAGGGTGAGAATGTTGTTGGCAGTCAGGAACTGCGTGGTCAACCGTGCACAATGGGGTCTGGCGTTGTCCTGTTGAAACACAGACCTTTGGGCAGCCAAAAGTGGAAGGACATGGGGTCGAAGATGTTCATTGACGTATCGTTGCGCCATCAAGGACAAGCAATGTGCACCAATTGCTTACTCCTTCCGTTGTAACTGATCATTCCCCACAATATTGCACCTCAAAGACCTCCGTGCGGCGGAGCTTCATCAGCAATTTTGGGCAAAACGTTCATTTCGCCTACGGTAGACCCTACGCCGTCTATCATGACGCTGCAACAAAAAGAAAGATTCGTCACTAAACCTAGCACGTCTCCACTGATGTCAAAGCTGCCCAGGGACGATGCTGGTTGGCCCAAAGAAGTCGATTTTGGCGATGGCGACTGCGCGTAAGGACGACCTATTACTCTTAAAGGTGAGGTCGTTGTGCCCAAATTCCAGCGTTATGCAGTCTATTCCGGAAGTTTGATCAGACACATGAACGTTTTGCAGGCAATGACTGGGCAGTTGAGGAAGCTGTTGTAAACCTGTCTCTGAGGTGACGAAAAAGCCGAATAAAGCGATCCTCCGTGCTGTAATGTCACTCTAGGTCGTCCACTGCGATCCGACGTCTTCAACTGAGCCACAATGGCTGAGGAACCAGTGCCATTCGAGCAAATCGACTGATGTACTCAAGATGCACGTTTAGACTGCCTGACAACTGAGTTTGACTTTCGCCTGCATGCAGTCGGCCAGAATGCAATGTTCCTTAAATTTATCTGATAGAGACGTTGATAACAGGGTCTGCTTGAAAATTGAACTGAATTTTTTGCAAGTTGTAGCGTTATCACTTTTATATGGTTTACAGTTGCGTAGTCAGTGAATTAATGTTTGCGCCAAATTTTGTTGCAGTTCACCATAAGTGCGCGAACATGAGCTGTGGTCAAAAATTGCGTCATAAACATTATCTTCATACTCCTTACTGCGTTGTAATCGGCATTAAGGTGGAAAAAGAACGCAATTCAGTCAAACACGTGCATTTGAAGACTGTAAAGAAGATTTGAGGCTGGTTTTTATGATGAAGAAAGATGAATGTTACCTGATTGCTACCAAATCAGAGGCACAAACTCATAATCCAACGCGCTCTCTGTAGGATATGGTTTCTTTGAGAACAGTATAGGGATGTCCATAAGCAGCCTACAGCAATTCAGGTGATACGGGACAAAGGACTGAAATGCAAAGATTAGCTAATTCAATCCTACTGATAGGATTCGAAACGTTTATATACCTGTGATTGTATTCATGATCAAAGGTATGATGTCATCAAAAGAGTTGGCCACTAATAAATCAGTTTTTGCTCAAAAGGAGACTTATCACATTCATTGAGGATTGACTAGTTCCAACAGTTAGGATAGTCACAAGATTATACACCCATCTTCGCGTAATAAACACCACCAAGCCCGATCAGAAATAAAATGAATGAATTGATGCACTGGCCAATGGAAGCGGAAGCTTCCTTCGTTCAGAAATGAAAATCTTCAACGGTCACACATTTAAGCAGAGGAGGTTTTGCAACAGTGGTGACATTATATATATATAAGAAGAGAAGAAAACACAACCCAACCTAAATCCTCCGCAACACCAATCCCCATGTCTTAATTTCCCCTATTGAGAAATCTACCACGACATATGGGGTCTCAAAGTCTAAGGATTTTGAACCTAGAATAGGAAGACAAGGAGAGACAACATTAGCACTCGGTCTGCAGGATCGAGGACTTTTTATGGAAATAGGCCAGGAGGAGACAGCCGATAGGGATAGTCTGGCGCTTTCTACTTCCAAATATCTACACCTCACGGTAAAGTTGAAACCCAAACTAAGTAAGTAGTTAATAATTAGCGTAGTTTGAAATATCAACATCACTACATTATTATCTTAACCAAATTTTCAATTTAGGCCTTAAAACTCACTGCCTTAATTAATGTCCCAAACATATTGCAAACTAAGTTAATCTTATACATTATTTTTCTCTGTCTACTTTATTTTTCACCACTCTTGGCCTAATTTTCTCTTTAAACATCTTCTTTCATTTTCCTTGCATTAGATTTTTCAACAACTTTTTATTCTTATTACACATCTCCAGGCATAATTTAGTCCTTCCTTTTAGGGGTTTGAATTTTTATTCTATAGATTAGTCCTGACGTAGACATTCATTGCGACAATATTTCATAAGTTAATTAATTATTAGATTAACATTAGGTGACATTCTCTTTTATGTTCATGTAAAATTTATGTATAACATTTTTGTATTAACCATACAATCATTAATAAATCTATGATTGACTGTTTAGTTAGTCGACATGACCGGACGAAACTGTTTCTAGACAGAACATCGTAGGCCATATGCACGCATTTTTGTTAAATTTTTGAATATTATTCATTCAGATAGGTTTTTTTAAGAAAAAAAAAATTATCGAACAGATTTTTTTTTTCCCCCGTGGACAGTTGTGTGGGAAATAGTTTTGGTAGTTTAATTGGCAAAGTCTGCTAAGGTTAGCAGCAATGCCGATTTTAGGGTTTAAAACGTTTAATGGTCTAATGTAAAAAATTTTTAGCCTATTGAACGCTGTGACGTTTCAGCGTTGGTAGTCACGCAACCGTGACCAAGAGACGGGGAACCCTTTCTTGAATGACCGTCGAACTGAGAAAACGTGTCCTTGTATTCTTATAGTGTCGGGCATGGAGTGCCACACAATTATATTGTGATTTTATTATGGACATGGGTTCAGTCCCACTGTTATGATGAAGAAAGATGAATGTTTACAGGTTAGGGGGTAATTGACTAAACCTAGTCGAGATGAATTAACATCCCTTTTAGTTATATTATGACCAACGCAAAATCTCACTGTCGGATCGTTGGCGATCACCAACCACGCGTGCAATACAGTTATGTCGTTCTGCCTACAGGTAATATTCAGAAGATTTACTGGACAGAGGTGACTGATATGCAAAGATAGCTAATTCCGATATAGGAATTTAAATTTATATATGTGATGTATTCATGATCAACATATGATGTCTGAAAATGTGTAATAAATTGTTTGGACTCAAAAGGGACTTATCACATTCATTGAGGTTGACTAGTTCCAACAGTTGTGATAGTCACAAGATTATACACCCATCTTCGCGTAACACACCATCAAGCACGATACAGAAATAAAATGAATGAATTGATGCACTGGCCAATGGAAGTGGAAGCTTCCTTCATTCAATAAAAATCTTCAACGGTCACACATTTAAACAGAGGAGGTTTTGCAACAGTGGTGACATTATATATATATAAGAAGAGAAGAAACTCAAACCCCCCTCCTCGCAACACCCTACAGGATGGAAGTGTATGGAGGAAATTGTCCATCTGGGTACATTAATTACAAAAATTAATAACAGTTGTGAATACAAGCCAGTGATTCCGCCCTGGGAGATTAAGAAACCAGATACGGACTACCACCTAGCAGAAATACTTAAGAAAAACAAATAATATAGAAAATAATAAAAATACAGCCAATAAATATATACAACAAATACCAAAAGACAGCATTACTGTGTGCACAGATGGATCCAAGGGAGAGGATGGCAAATTGGGGATAGGAATTTAAATTCCAATATGGAAAATGGCAAAAGAATATAACATCACGGAAAATACATCCATTTTCACTGCAGAGATGGTGGCAATACTAAAAGCACTAGAAATATTCTCTAATAACCCTCCCAAAAAACTAACAGTTTTAACTGACTCTTTCAACAATTAAAGCACTTAGAAACTTACGAGAATGTAGTAGACCTGATATAGCAGAGGAGATATTTCTGGCTACTACATACTTATATTCCAGAGGATGTTCAGTCTTAATTGCTTGGATACCTTCACATGTTGGCATAGAAGGAAATGAAAAGGCAGATAAAGAAGCCAAGAAAGGTAGATCTGATAAAAATCTAATAAATGTAGGGATGAGTAAATCAGAGATTAAGAGCTTAATTAAAGATTTAATAACAGATGAATGGAAAGTAGAGTGGGATAAAAATCTGAAAGGAAGACATGCATATAAGATGTTCAAGGCTCCAACAAGAAAATATCAGATATCTACTAGGGAATTGAAAATTCCCAGTAATAAGAAACTTCTCAGACTACAGCTGGGAAAATTTCAGAATAGAAGAACCTTACTGTGCAGGATGTCTTCAAGACAATAATACAGAACATTTCTTGTTAAAATGTAAAAGGTATGAACAAATGAGAATACCAATATTAGATTATTTGCAAGCATCCTACTTTGCCTATAAAATATAGAACGAGGTGTTAAGAATAGGACAAGACGCTAGGAAACTGCATAAATATTGTCAAACAATAATTTTACCACGGATCAAATGTACTTAATACTATATATAGTGGTTGGCATATTTGGAAGGTCTGATGCTGTCTCTAAAATGCATCATGACTTTTAACAGATGAAAGTCAATTAAATATCTGTTTAAAGTCAGTTTATATAACTGGAACACCATGCAAGCCTTTACACCCCTCCACTTTAATATTATTCTTGTTCAAAAGTTTCTCTTGATTTCT
>JAMPIV010015101.1:0-30120 GCA_024509875.1 Oreohelix idahoensis | reverse complement strand
TATGCAGGGGATGTAATAAAGGAGTGCAACTCTTGCAGGCATTTGATTAAATCAGGAGGAAATCCACCATTCACTGCCTGAATGGCTTTTGCCAAGATGCCAAAAGCTATCAATGTCCTAGCTGAGTATCCTCTAATGTTGGTTCGGCATCCAGGTCCTCATTTTTTTTGATTAGGGGGGTTTGGCAGACATTTGGACAGCATCAAGGGCTGCAGGCCGTAGAACGGTATTTTCTCTAAGGATTTGTGGTTGAAAAAATTCTAATCCCCATATTATAAAATTAGAACATAAATGTAATAGTAGAAACGATAAATAATACCCCAAGAAAAGACAGCAATGGTGAAAAAGACCCTAGTGTTTTACCCAATAGCGTTTCGCCTGTGTTGTAGAAGCGCCATAATGGTCTGAACCAGGAGAATCCCCTTTTGCTACTTCGCCTGCATTAACTGTCCACGCTTCCACGTACGATAGTAAAAAGCTACAGCATCATACACGCGTTTCTAAAAATAAAAACTGGTTACTGTATTTCTTGGACGTACCTTGATAGGCACGCTGCTTAATGACCTAGATATAATACTACATTAATGATCATTATAACACACTACTACGTTAAACCTTAAAAAACTGGAAAGGACGGGCTTAGAAGTGAGAGAGAGAGAGATGCACGGAGGAAACGCATGCACAAATTGTACTACGTTCGTCTCGCGAATTTATTTTTTTTTTTTTTTTTTTTTTTTTTTTTTTTTTTTTTCCGTTACGCCACGCTCTCATCTCACTCGAGGCGAAATCTACAGTTATTTTTTATGTCTAACCTGTCATTGATTTTACGTGAGTATCCCTTTATTTCTTGTACAGAGACAGGTGTCCCTCGCCATTCAGGCAAAATACTCGCCGATTTCGGAGGTACCCATTGCAGCTGGGTCGGCTCAGGAGCCGCCAGTCCCTGGTCGGACGACACTCCTTCAAATGGTCCTCGCCAGGTCTCGAGAGTTTAAATCCAGTCCAAATCCCGGTCGACGAAAAATCCTCAAAATGCCGTCGCCAGGGTTTGATCACTGTATCACCCGGTCCGCCAGAGCGGTGTTGTAACACCACTACGTCTAGGCGCGGCTCCCGTTCTCGCGATTAAAAAAGTGAACGCCAATCCACGCGAAAGGCCAATGAAGACCTGTTTTTTCAAATAAAACCGTTAATTAAAAAACACTTTCGATACGAGGTTAGGTTTTGGGAAAACAGGTTTAAATTCTTATTGGGAAACCTGACATTCACTGATTTATGTCATATAGCTCTGACATTAGCTGTATGTAATGAAAGACATCCCGTGGTATAGAAGTGAAAAGGGTGGTAAAAACAAAATACACGACCTATCCTTTAATAACACTGACTAACAAAAAACACACTTTTTTTTTCTTTCTCTCTTTACCATTCTCTAATGTTTTTCAGGTCAAATTTTAATGCGATGTTTTTTAAATCTGCTGCAAACCGTTTTTTTATCTATCAGGTCGGGATCTCTAGAAGAAATACGCAATTGAAGTTTTTTTAACAAGGCATTCAAAAGTTATTACAACATCATTCGTACAAGAAGTATAACAGTTATGTAGGCTTGAATTTCTTTGCAGTCGACTTTCGTCGGTGAATGGCAGGTGGTACATCGCGATGAAGCATCCAACAATAATCGGCAAGCATGGTCACACTCCACCGTCCTTGATAACGTGACTCCATTTGACGCGATATCTTGATGGAATGCGTTCTCCATGTTCATCGCTGACTTCGCCAAGGTTGTCAGGGAAAAAGTCAAGCTGCGAATCGAGCAAAGGGATTTTGAGGGACATGTTACAGCCCATAATTCTGTATGCATCTATGCACTGCTTAACAATATGCACATAGTCGACAGATTTGTGATTTCACAGAAAGTTATCGACGATCGATTTGAATGCCATTGTTGTATTCCGTTTATGGTAATGGTATTGATTTTATCACGCGAATGGTTGAATACGAACAAAAAATGTCAATAAACTTCTTCAAACGAACATTCCAACAGGTATCGTTGCATTGGGTGAACTGGGCAAGTATTGGCAGCACACAAGTCGGTGTTTACTGTACATGGATTTTATTGACGTGACACCAACGAAGTGGAACAAGACAATCATAGTTACAGATGTGAAGATCATACGTTAAAATGTTAATATCACTGTTAAAAGTTGTTGTAGATTCTCTAACAGTTAAGTTCTCTTATTCCAGTGACTAAGGATCACTTCCATTTCATATAACAGACATGGTAATTAACGTCCATTGACCTTCTCCCAAGGACGTTTATTAAGGCAAACGGATTCATTCTCACGGAGCAATAATTTATATCATACTTGTAAGCATCCCAGACTTTGTTGTAAAATTCTTGGATAGCATATCCAATCCAAACAAAAGGCAGATATAACAATACAACCAAGTTAGTGTTTCATCTTGGCTAACCTCTCGGTATCCATACCACGACTTTGGCATAGGTAAAACGGCATATTAAACATGTGAAGCATATATCTATATTCATTAACTTGATTCCACATATGGATTCTCCCTCTACAAAAGATTCCAAAGGCTATCGACTCCGTGTGTCCAATTCTAGGAATGTCATCTCCGATGAATTCCCGCTAGACCATTAATAGGAGCGGCCTGATACTTTAATTTACATAATTAAACTTGCCATACGAAATGGGGCGACACTTACTTCAGACATCCACTATTGGCTTCGCCATGAAGACCAATAGATACGAATACAACTGCTGGCTTTCTTCAAATCTGCCAGGAATCAAATAATAACACTGCGGACATAAAATGTCGTCCGAGCTGCCCCTATCATGACGTCACAATATACTCCAACTAGGTTACACGTGCGTCCAAAGCAACTCACACAGCATTGTGCACGTCAGTGCGTGAATCAATCGAACGCACAAACAATATAACTACATAAAACTGGTGCGTACATTTGGCAGGACCGAAGACTACCCCCTTAGGTAATAAATGTACGTAACAGCTCCCTTATTACCTCCCCTTAAAAAAAATTAATCCCATTAATTTTTTTCGAACTAATTACTCGAGAGAGGTGAGTCAAAACTACAACAAGATTTATGACATGCATAAAATTATATCATATTAAGAAAAGAATATTGACTTGAAATTAATAGAACTAAATGACAGTATGCATTAAAGCACACATCCACCATCGACCTACTTTGGAACGATGTGGTAATATTCGAAGTAAAAAGAAGTTGAAAAAATGAAAATGAAAATGAAAAAATCAACAAAAAAGATGATAATAAAATTCAACTAAGTTTTCAACAAAATTTGAAACATATGATTTCAAAAAATGAAAATGAACAGCAACACTGATGATAATCAATGATAAAAGAATCAGTGAAACAGAAAATTTTGAAATACAATGTGCAAAAATGAAGCAATGCAAAATTAAACACTTTAAGAAGCAACGCACTTACTGATATCTAGCACTAGTATGTTTGACTAGTTATCTAAAAGTAAAATCTCATGTAGTGGGATACGTGACTACACGTATTGCGAGACACTAATAAAGTTAGTAGATGTGTGATTTATAAACAATCAAATTGATTAAATTGAATTAATCTAATTCTAGTACTTAATTACACATAAGTAAATAACTAGTAATTTATTCTAAGTAATTCTAATTTCAGTCATTGTGAATATTCGTTCAGAACTATTTAGAGTCAACAAGAATAGGTTCCTAATGTTCCATGCACGAAATAAGTTAACGAACACGATATGTAGTGTAATATGTTCCATAACACTAATGAATGTCTATTTGTCGTTTTTACCAATGTTTCCATACTAAAAAAAATGTTACTTTAATATCACTGTTCCCGTTCTAATAAAACGTTACTTCACAAGAAATAATGTTATAATCCATATGTAAGTATATTCTGAAAGTTATATATATACGAATACTGTAGAGCTACACATAGTATTCACAGATGTACAATTAACGACACTGTACAAAGTTATTCATGTTTCGGTGAGGACGTTTCTCGATCCAAAAGTAGTTTAGTTTCACCAAGTTCACTAGGGCATCTTGAAAGACAGTCTGCAAATACATTCTGCACTCCAGGAATAGCTCGTATCTCAAAATGGAATGGCTGGAGAGCTATAGCGTAACGCGCTGACTTTGATGACTTAACGTTTCCAGTATTCAGTGCGGTAAGAGCTTTCTGGTCAGACTCCACCACAAAGTGTGAGCCGAGCAGGTAACGTTCCAGTTTTGTGATTGACCATACAAGAGCAAGGAGCTCTTTATCGAGAACGGAGTACTTCATTTCACTCGTCGTAAGCTTTCTGGATACGTACATAATAGGAAATAAGGTACCTCCGTATTCTTGCATCAAAACTGCCGCGATAGCGTAGGAAGAAGCATCACTGCGAAGAACAAAGGTGAGATCTTTGTTAGGCAACCTTAAAAAAGGCTTATTTGAAAAAATTTGTTTTATATAGTCTAACGCCGTTTGGTGATCCTGCGACCACTTTATTACATTAGGTGTGCCTTTCTTCAGTAACGAAGAAAGAGGTGCAGTTATAGTAGACAAATGAGGGATGAATTTAGAATAGAACTGTATTAGTCCTAAGAGTGACCTCACTTGTTTTTTTGTCTTAGGTGCTGAGATGTTTAAAATTTTAGAGACGTTACTGTCTTCTGTATATATTAAACCGCGACCTATACGGTGACCAAGAAATGAGATGTCATGAAAACCGACAAAAGCCTTTGAAGGTTTTGCTGTTAAGTTGTAATCCCGTAAGGTAGAAAGTAAAGATTTTAAACCCTGAATATGTTCATCCCAAGAGTCACTGAAAAGACAGATGTCATCTATATAAGTAATGACATCGGGACGATGAGACAATATGCGGCGCATCATGCGTACAAAGGTAGCTGGCGCATTCATTAACCCGAATGGCATAAAATTATATTGAAAAAGACCCTTTGGCGTCGAGAAAGCGGTGAATGGCTTTGCTTTAGGGGTTAATGGCACTTGCCAATAACCCTTTGAAAGGTCAAATTTCGAAAAGAATGTGGCATGAGACAATTTCTCTAATAAGTCGTCTAAAAGAGGTAATGGTTCCGCATCGAATTTTGTAACTTTATTTAATTTCCTGTAATCTACGCAAAGACGTATATTGTTGTCCTTCTTCCGAATGATTACCATAGAAGAAGAATATGGTGATGAAGATGGTTCAATTATATTTAATTGAAGCATCTCATCCAATTCCCTATCAACCTTATCACGAAAGTGTAAAGGAATAGGATATGGGCGAACTCGAATAGGTGTATCGTCAGTCAGAATAATGTCATGTTGGATGACTGACGTATGACCTGGGATGTCAGTAAGGACATCCTCATACGTGTGTAGAATATTAGAGACTTGCTGACGTTGATCATCAGTAAGAGTAGATGAGATAGTAACATCATTCCATTTCTCAGTGGAATGGAGTGGTACAACTGGTATTGGTAGTTGTACATCATCAAAAGAAGATTCCTCTTCTTGGATGACTGACAAACTAGAATAGTGTTGAATAGGTGGTGTAGGATCGTCAGTTGCCTGAAACACTGACTGTAAGTAATCAGGACGTGAGTAATACTCCTTCAACATGTTAATGTGGAAGGTTTTATGTTTGCCATTAACATCAACGATGTAGTCGACATCGGATATTCTTGAGATGATCCTGAAAGGACCTCTCCAGGTAATTAAAAGACGATTGTTATGCGCAGGAAGTAATACAAAAGCTTCATCACCAGGTATGAGCTGGCGAAGACGTCTATATTTGTTTGCAGATAGACGAGCTTTTTCTTTGGCATGTTCGGATGATGCAGTAGCTAGTCTACAAGCATCTATGATTTTCTTTCTAAGAGAGATCACATACTCATAAGAGGATTGAGTTTCCTCTTCAATATTCTCATCCACCAATAAGTCGTGGATTAACGACATCGGACCGCGTGGTTGCATGCCAAAAACAAGCTGGAACGGAGAAAAACCCGTTGCTTGATTTTGTACCTCGCGATACGCAAAGAGACAAGCGGGTAGGACCCGATCCCAGTCTTGGGGATGGTCTTGAGTCATCTTACCCAACAACTGCTTGAGTGTCCTATTGAGACGCTCAATTAACCCATTTGACATCGGATGATAAATAGAACTAAGAGATCTATCTATACCTAATGTCTTCATCACTTGAGACATGGATTCAGAAATGAATTGAACCCCATGATCCGACAAGATTTTCCGTGGAAAACCAATGCGTGAGAAGATTAACATCAATGCCTCTGCTACACTGGCAGATGAAGTGTTCTTGAGAGGGATGGCCTCAGGCCAACGAGTGCACATATCAATGCACGTAAGAATATGCGTATGCCCTCTAGCAGATGGAAGCATTGGACCAATAATGTCAATGGCCATTTTATCAAATGGTCTAATCGGGATGTCCGCAGCTTGAATAGGAGCCGCATGAAATGGACCCCGTACCTTAACTTCTTGACATATCAAACAGGACCGACAATAGAGAGTAACATCTCTATGGACGCCTGGCCAGTAGAATGCCGAAAGCACTCTGGATTTGGTACGCGAAAAAACCCATATGGCCCGCACATTGCGAGTCATGAGCATGCCGTAATATCCGAGATCTCATACAGGATGGTACTAGAATTTGAGAACATATGGATGAATCCTTTTCCCGTATTATTCTAACCAAAATCCCATTTTTAAGTATAAAGTCATGTCTAGATTTTGCAAGTTTGTTGCTTGTATTCTTTTTGTTAACATACTGAAAGAATTTTTTAATGAATTATCATTCTTTTGCAATGTTGCAAACAACTCCCGTGAAATAGGAGCATCATCATCACAAGTGGTATGAACTGTAGGTTCAATAGGTGTATCATGCGACATATTAATAGCTTGCGCTCTAGTCACTACTGCATTTGCAGTTTGAATATGTCGCTCTTCCCATTCAGCAATTTGCTGAGGTGTACACTCTTTAATACCATGTATGCGACCAAGAATCAAATCACAAATTGGATTTGGAAGAAGACATGCTTGGATCTGTCCTGAAAAAAACGGAGTATGAAGTGTTATAATGGCTGTGGGGAATGTTTCCACAGTTCCGCCAAACGTGACACATTTCACAACCCTGCCCGTCGCACAACTAGGGTCGATCAGCGATGTCCGGACGCCCACTGTCGTACAACCTGACCTGAGTCGAATAAAAGAGAGCATGAAATATTGTTAACAAATCCTCTGTTAAACTTAAGAGAGCCCTGTCCATGGTGTACTGACGCAGGAGTGGCCATGCAGACTGCAGGTAGACTAGGCAAGGTATGTCCGCAACGCAGCGTCGTGATCGCCTTAGGCTGGAAAAGAGTCGAGCATTCTGGGCAGTCTTTCACCTGGGAACAATCTAGAGAACAAGACATAGCATTGTGAGTTTCAGCTACTTTACCCTGTTCAGTGTTAGCCTGTGTATCATTAAAAGCAACATTAGAATGTCTAACTGTATTATTCGACGATCTATCTCGTCGGCGCGATCGATTGTGATTTTTGTCATTAAAATTGCCATAATTGTCGTTTCTGCTAGAGTTAAAATTTGGATTAGTCCGATAATTAGTAGAATGATCGTTATGATGTTGGTTAAATGGTTTATTTCCAAAAAATTGTCTGTTTTGCGGACCCTGAGACCTTGATCTCCAGTTTTGTTTATTATAATGTCCTTGATTATTTTTAAAATAATTGTTACCAAAATCTCGCGATCTGTGAGTTTGGTTCCAGAAACATTAAATGGAGCAGATTGTTGAAATTGCTTCCCTTTGTAAAAGTTATCATTGTTGAAATTATGATTATTTCCCTTATTGACATATCTATCAGCACTAAAAGAACGATTGCGTGAAAAATTGTTTTGTTGTGCTGCAAAAGCAACCGGCAATTCACTCTTAATCTGCGCGTTACTTAGATCCATGTTTGGGTGAGCAGTGCAAAAATTTTTTGCATGTTCTTCTAAGTTTTTCATTGATAAAGGTTTCCGTTCGTGTAAAAATGCGAGAAATGTAGGATTTACCGACGAAAGTACCTTATCGCGCATCAGTAAATCAAAGAGACCTTCATACGACTTTTCAATTTTGGATAATTCGATCCATCTTTCTAATGTTAGTCGTATCTGTGACAGAAAATCACTAAAATTTCTGCTAGATTGGGGTAGTAATGTGTGAAATCTCAAACGATATTCGTTTTCTGTCATTTGAAATTTTTGCAGAAGTGCTGCTCTAAGAGCATTGTAGTCATTTTTCTCACCAATGCTGGTGGTATGATAAACTGCTAATGCATCTCCTGTAAGTAATCTGGATAAATATGTACAGTATAGAGCTTTATCCACGTTATAAGACCCACAAGTGGCCTCAAACCTATCCAGGAAGAATATTACGTCATCAGACGGGGGATTAAATTTTGGCAATTTAAGGTGAATCTCCTTAAAATGATCCTGTCTGGATGAAGTGTGGCTTTCAAAAGTTCTCTGAGAATTAGCTTCCTGAGTTAACCTAAGTCTCTCATATTCTGACTCTGCTAATTTCAGTTCATGCTGTCGTTTTCTTTCATTCTCTTCCATCTCAAGCTGAAGTCGTTTTGTGTTTTGTTCAGCTATTAATCTCCTTTCTTCTATTTCTTTTTGTTTTTGTTCCATTTCCTTGTGTTTAACTTCCATTTCTTTTTCAGCTATTAATCTTTTTTCTTCCATTTCTTTTCTAAGTCTTTCTTCAGACTCCTTTTGCTTCTGTTCTGCCTCTCGCTGAAATCGTTTCTCTTCCAATTCAGCGGCTAATCTCATTTTTTTTCTCCTCTTCCTCAGCTATAAATTTCCTCTTCTTTTCATCCTCCTCAGCAGTTCATCTCATTTTTTTCTCATTTTCCTCAGCCTCAATCCGTTTTTGATCTGCCTCAAATTTCAAATTTTCCAAACGTAAAGTTTCCAATCTTCTCTGATCAGCTTCTATTTCTTGAGCTTTCTTATATTCTGACAGTGCAAATGCTTTAGCTTCATCAGGAGCCATCTGAAGAGCTTTTGCTTGCTTAATGAAATAGTCTAAGGTAGCCATTTCAATATTATTATGTAATAATACTACTTAAAAGTGTTACTACAACTAGTGGTCCTCGTTCCTGTCCTTAGAACGGTATAATGTTATCATATAATTATTAAATATGTTATTAATCAATAAATTTATGTAATCAAATGTCATGAAATGAACAACGAGAAAGACAATAGAAACATAACCGACAAGACATGATAAAATGGACGGGTGAACACAATCGTAGAAATAAAAAAAAAATAAAATGTATAACTAAAATAGAATATCGTAAAAATATACGACGATAACTACGATCAGATAGTTAACAAGACAATAGACAACACAGTGTAAAAACAATGGTTTTGTAAAAAACTAAACGACAGGAAAGGTGAGATGGACAATAATCACAAACAAAATACATCATGAAAATAAGGTACGATTAAAAAGAACTATGAGAACAACAAGTAAAACTTGACGAAACAGCTAGAACAGAAAGGTGTTACAGACCACCAAACACAGTGGACCTAGAATCCTTCTACGCTCACGCGTAGGAACATTCCACTGCGGGAAGTCTGCAAAATAATGTCCTACAGAACGTCTGACGAAGAGCCCGAATTGACTTCGAGATGGATCTCGTTCGTCAGATCTACCTCCCAACCTCCCGCAAAGAATACACAACACATAACAAATAATATAGAAAATATAGATATGAACATTAAAGGCACAGCTAAATGTAATAAAGTGTATAACGACAACACGCTATACTCATCTCGCGTGCCGGAAAGAACAACCAATGTGCCTCGTCCCCGTGTATGTACTGGAGGAATAAAATACATGTACAGTAAACACCGACTTGTGTGCTGCCAATACTTACCCAGTTCACCCAATGCAACGATACCTGTTGGAATGTTCGTTTGAAGAAGTTTATTGACATTTTGTTCGTATTCAACCATTCGCGTGATAAAATCAATACCATTACCATAAACGGACTCCAACAGAAAATGGTGGCCAGTGTGGGGATCGAACCCACGACATTCGTGCTGATAACGCGAATGTCGTGGGTTCGATCCCCACACTGGCCACCATTTTCTGTTGGAGTCCGTTTATGGTAATGGTATTGATTTTATCACGCGAATGGTTGAATACGAACAAAATGTCAATAAACTTCTTCAAACGAACATTCCAACAGGTATCGTTGCATTGGGTGAACTGGGCAAGTATTGGCAGCACACAAGTCGGTGTTTACTGTACATGTATTTTATTGACGTGACACCAACGAAGTGGAACAAGACAATCATAGTTACAGATGTGAAGATCATACGTTAAAATGTTAATATCACTGTTAAAAGTTGTTGTAGATTCTCTAACAGTTAAGTTCTCTTATTCCAGTGACTAAGGATCACTTCCATTTCATATAACAGACATGGTAATTAACGTCCATTGACCTTCTCCCAAGGACGTTTATTAAGGCAAACGGATTCATTCTCACGGAGCAATAATTTATATCATACTTGTAAGCATCCCAGACTTTGTTGTAAAATTCTTGGATAGCATATCCAATCCAAACAAAAGGCAGATATAACAATACAACCAAGTTAGTGTTTCATCTTGGCTAACCTCTCGGTATCCATACCACGACTTTGGCATAGGTAAAACGGCATATTAAACATGTGAAGCATATATCTATATTCATTAACTTGATTCCACATATGGATTCTCCTTCTACAAAAGATTCCAAAGGCTATCGACTCCGTGTGTCCAATTCTAGGAATGTCATCTCCGATGAATTCCCGCTAGACCATTAATAGGAGCGGCCTGATACTTTAATTTACATAATTAAACTTGCCATACGAAATGGGGCGACACTTACTTCAGACATCCACTATTGGCTTCGCCATGAAGACCAATAGATACGAATACAACTGCTGGCTTCTTCAAATCTGCCAGGAATCAAATAATAACACTGCGGACATAAAATGTCGTCCGAGCTGCCCCTATCATGACGTCACAATATACTCAACTAGGTTACACGTGCGTCCAAAGCAACTCACACAGCATTGTGCACGTCAGTGCGTGAATCAATCGAACGCACAAACAATATAACTACATAAAACTGGTGCGTACATTTGGCAGGACCGAAGACTACCCCCTTAGGTAATAAATGTACGTAACAGCCATCCATGCGCGAAGTTCACTACCATGTAACAAGTTCTCGAATTGTTTGTCTGCAATAACTTTCCTAATCTGAGGTACTACAAAGATACCTTCCTTTATCTTTGCATCGCTAACTTGCGGAAACTTCATGAGCCCCAACTTTATATGTAACGGTGGTAAAATGATGCCGTCTTTGTTAACTAATGGCTCATGTATTACATTTTTATGCCAGAGCTGCATACGATCCCTGATAGGCCACACCTTTCTTGCATAATGTTCCTGTCTGTTGCGGCTGTCCCATTCACATAGGAAGCAACAAAATTTAGTATACCCAGTCTGCATGCCCGTGAGAATTGCAATGACCTTTAGGTCTCCACAAATTCGCCATTGGTAGTCATTGTACTTTATTTTTGCCAAAAGTATAGCCATATTGTCATAAGTTTCTTTCATATGAACAGAGTAGGCGACTGGAATTGATGAAAATAAATTTCCGTTATGCAATAACACGGCTTTTAGACTAGTCTTGGAAGAGTCGATGAAAAGTCGCCATTCGTTGACTATGTGCTCACGACCGAGGTGCACCATTAGACCGTTTACATCTTTGCAATAGCAAATGCCATCATCCATCTCAAAGTATTGAACAAGTTCTCTGTGTCTATGACGAAATTTAGATATCGGAGTATTGGGCGCTAAAAGATTCCATTCTTTGAGTCGCGAACCGAGTAATTCCGCATGTCCTTTGGTAAGAGCGAGATCACGTATTAGATCTGAAAGTTCTGAATGGTTAATTAAGTGAACACCATCATTCACCGGTATATAATCCGAGTCAGAATTAGTTTCTAAAGCAGGTAAACTATCACTTTCTGATGGTTCATTCACGTCCAACGGATATTAATATGGTGGAACTGGGATCGGACACGTGATTGGATCATGAGGCACTGGTTTCGATACCGATTCTACAACTTCTAGAAGCCATATTTCGCTCAGAATTATTTCAAAATACAGTAACTATTTGAAAAATAGCGTAACATATGTCATGCATCTTTTAGCAGTATAAAAAGTAGAATTATTTTGCATTTTATTAATTTTTAATAAGTTATATAGTAAAAATGAAACGGAGCAAATAACGGTTTCCCAAAAATATATTTATTCACAAATATCTTAAGAACCCGACGTGATAGAGATAAACGGATTTCAGATTTGAAATCAGCGCAAGAAACTGACCTAAGAACACTTATTCTTATATAAGAAAGAAAAATGTTGTTTGTCAGTGTAATACATATTTTGAACGAAGCCACTTAGCCCCATTAAACTTATATATTCTTGTGCCTTAGGACTTGCTGACAAAGAATATTTTTTGTGTTACGCAAATAGTCTAGTAATTAACAAATTATAGCCAAAATACTATAGTGGGGTTGTCTGACAGCACAAGATCATATTTGCTCATAATGGCATGTTTGAAAAAAAAACACTGCTTTAGGGGAAATGAGGCCAACAAGTTAGATACGATTTGATTGGCTGTAGTAATATGTAAGGCGAAACCTTATTAGTCGAACTGCAAATACTATTATTGTGGTTAATGGCAACGTGTAGGATGGGTAAAATTTATTTTCAAAGGCTCTTGTAAACATGGTCTCATTGGTTAGAACGTTCGATATAGTCAAATAGAAGCGTCAGTTCAGGGCCAGTTTTGAAAATAAATTTGGTGAGAAGCAAGTGCGTTGAGATCAAGCTAATATTTTTCTAATACAAGCCTGGGATAAGGCAGATCAAAATTGTGCCAGAATTCATCGCCAGTCAACGTTACTTGTGTATATTTCCTTGAATTGTGGTAAGCTAGACATATTTCCTATATATATATATATATATATATATATATATATATATATATATATATATATATATATATATATATATATATATATATATATATATGAAAATTGAATGTGAAATGATAAATTGTGTATGTGTGTGGTTCAGTAGCAAACAGAAGGAAAAGCCAAGATATTGCTCCACCATGTAAAAGCTTGTCAGAGAGGAGTATAACTGCATAGGCATATATGGGATTGCCAAATAGTAACATGGCACCTATCCTATTGTATAGAAGGAATTAACGCTGGAATTGCAGAGGCGTTGTAACCATTAGGGAGAGGAATACTGGTGTATATTGTCACATGAGAAGCTAGCAGTTGGCCTACAGCGCTGAACTCTGTGTTTGTAATGTCCTGTACTTCAGTGTGGAAATATATTATATATTAGTTCTGAAGAAGGAGGTACAACCTTCTTATTTCAGGGACCGTGGTACTGAAGTATTAGAGCAGCACCTGATATGAGTTTTGCTGGATCCAGAGGGCTGGCAGCAGACTCCTTGTCCAAGATATCGACCAGTGGTGTATTTCCAGATAACTGAGAAGCAAGCGAGCAGAGGAGACAGTTTTCTTGCCGCCGACACATGAGCTAAGACTTTGTCAGCCAGAGCAGCTCACCCTTGTATAATCCACCCTAAAATTGACTGTAATACTAAATCAAGAGGGACAGTTATTGTTTTACCAATAAAAAGAAACTGTGATCCCTTTAATATTATTTCCACCAGTAACAAACACATGAAGTAGTGATGACAAACAACAACCTAGCTTCAAAAGCCAGTATTACCTCATAATACTACATCACAACCCTACACACATATTGTAATAATATTATATGTCAGGACAAAGATCCTTTGTATAAATTGTGTACATAAACATTGTGTTTACATTTGATTGTGATTCCTGATTCACTCTGTAGTTGGATCAGGATATCTATTATTGAAAGAAACTAATACATAATTTAAAAGTTAACAATTGACTTACTAAAGCTAGTCTTCTAGAGTGTTATATGTATGTGCTTGTCATAGTGTTGTAAAGTGTTGTGGATCTTAATTAAAGGTTTATCTGTCTGTTGGTTGTTGTGAACTTACACTTCATCACTATCATAACCCTAGACATTCAACGTAGTCATCACAATATTCCAGAATAAGTCTGATTGAGGTCTAAATGTGGTAGCAAAGTAAGGTCATCTGTAACACACCACACTTATTAGATACAGATACCTTCACAGCTGATCTCAGTCAGTACACTAAGTCCCCTATAACTATTTATATAATCCCAACTTACCACAAGCGTAAAGCTCAGAGTATTGCTCTACCCACCTCTCCATCTGCTTACCCGTATCGGTTAGCTTCTCTCCGCTGATGGTTTTTAGCGGTGTCGTCTTACTTTTTTGGGGGCCAAGTGCTTTCTTTATACCGTCATACATTTGTTTAATGTTGCCTGTTTGCGCTGCGATCTGGATGCTCTCACTGAGCTGGAGCCAATAGTCATTTGCACAGCGTCGAGCAGTTTGTTGAACTTTGCTTCTCGTAGCCTTCAGGATCTGTAGGGTTCTAGCACTCGGTAAACGTTTGTATTCATTCATAGCACTGCGCTTAGCTTCAATGACAGGTGCCATCACATCCGATGAAGCATCAAACCAGTCATTTGACTTTGCCGTTTTCTTACCAAAGGTGGCAAGTGCAGTACTTTGAATGGTGTTCCGTAGATGCTCCCAGTTCTCTGTAATAGTATTACCATGCTGAGGGCTACTGAGCACTTTCTAGAAGGTCGCAGTAAATTGAGTGATCATGACAGGGTCTGACATCTTGCTGGTATCAATGCGTGGTTTCCCTTCATGTCTGACACAATAGAGTTTTCTTGGTTGTGCTCTGATTTTGCAGCAAACCAAGGAGTGATCTGTATCACAGTCTGCACTATGGTACGAGCGCGTGGAGAGCACAGACCTGAGAAGTGGCCTTCTGACGAGAATTAGGTCTAGTTGGTGCCAATGCTTTGATCTTGGGTGTCTCCATGACACCTTATGCTGGGGTTTTGTCTGAAAGTAGGTGTTGGTCACGCAGAGGTCATGGTGGACACACAACTCTAAGAGTCGTTGTCCATTTTCATTCATCTTGCCAATACCAAACCTGCCCAGACATGAAGGCCATGAAACATTATCGGCACCCACTCTAGCGTTAAAGTCGCCAAGGAGAACAAGCTGTTCTTGCCTAGGTATGCTTTTGATGACTGCTGCTAGATTCTCATAGACCTCATCTTTAGCTTCTGAGGCAGAGTACAGAGTAGGAGCATACACACTGACAAGGGTGATGGGATCTGTACTAGTTTGCAGGCGGAGCGTTAACAGGCGTTCTGATCCATTCTCGCCTGGTTCAACATTTTAGTTAGCGATTTTTTTACCGCAAAACCTACTCCGTGTTCTCTAGCTTTATTAAGATCTTTCCCTTGCCAATAAAATGTGTAGTCCTTCTCGCTCACCATTCCAGAGCCCGCCAGGCGCGTTTCCTGAAGTGCAACTATATCCACCTGAAGTCGTTTAAGCTCATCATTAATTATGGCTGTCTTCCTTACATCGTTTACGTCCTGTAGGTTTCCAGATAGTCCAGTCAACATAGTTCGGACGTTCCAGCATCCCAATCTGAGAGTTTGCTTATTTTTATTATTCTGATAATTGCTTGGTGCACAATTTTCTGTCCACCGTTCGGGTTTGACCCTAATCCCCATGCACCCAATAGGGAAAGCAGACAG
Organism: Oreohelix idahoensis; assembly: GCA_024509875.1. Taxonomy (NCBI): domain Eukaryota; kingdom Metazoa; phylum Mollusca; class Gastropoda; order Stylommatophora; family Oreohelicidae; genus Oreohelix; species Oreohelix idahoensis. The sequence continues at coordinate 14,235 of JAMPIV010015101.1, read as the reverse complement.
TGGCGGGACAACACCTTATTGATTGGGGCTGCCCAGCTTGAAGCGGGCGGTAGCTGTCCAGTGAGATCCTAGAACCTCTCCCACTGTCGGAAGTAGCCCCTGGCGCCATGCCCTACGCCAATTGGGCAAAATGCTTATAACCGGTAACTGCTACTTCCCGTGTTTTGCCGACACCTATAGGGTGAAGCTGGAGTGTCCTCTCCAGGGCGCGAGCTTGGGCACAGTTATATGGAGATCAAGCTGTTGCCCATGCAGCATGTTCCCCCTCTCCACACAGCTGGTAGATCCAAAGGAACGGCAGTAACCGATACAGTTTGGTTCCAGCCACGTCGCAGGAGTTGCCAGAATAATGTCGAATCTAGGACACAAGATTTAAATGGAATCATGTGGGCATCTAGACAATATGTCTACCATCACATTATCCGAACCACGGATAGCTCGCACCGTGAAATGGAAAGGTTGAAGAGCAATAGCATAACGAGTAGATCTCGAGCTCTTCAAATCCTTACTTTGCATAGCTGTAAGAGCTTTTTGGTCGGTTTCCATAATGAAATGCGCGCCCAGAAGGAACCTTTATAGCTTAAGAATGGACCAAACCATGGCCAACAATTCACGGTCTAAAACCGAGTAATTCCTTTCTGTCGCATTCAACTTCCTAGAAATATACATTACAGGATGCAGAGTTCCTGAATACTCCTGCATTAGTGCCGCTCTAATCCCAGTGGAAGAGGCATCAATACCAAGGACAAAAGTCTTATCAATCGTTGGTAGTCTTAAGATAGGATGAGATAAGAACAAATTCTTAACCTGATCCAATGACGATTGGCATTCTTGGGACCAACGCACCATATTAGGAGAACCTTTTTTTTTTAATAACGTTGAAAGTGGTGCCATAATGGAGGATAGATTATCAGTGAATCTTCCATAGAATTGTATTAATCCCAAGAGACTACGTACTTGCTTTTTTGTCTTCGGGACTGAGATATTTAATATCTTAGAAATGTTTTGGTCCTCTGTCTTCAACAGACCATGACCAACCCGATGACCTAGGAAAGAAATTTCACTAAACCGAACAAAATCTTTAGAGGGTTTTGCAGTCAAACTATGCTCACGTAGAGTAGATAGTAATTCATTTAAACCTAAATAGTGTTCTTCCCAAGTATCACTGAACAGACAGATGTCGTCTAAATATGCGATGACATCTGTACGATACCATAGAATTCGTCGCATCATGCGCACGAAAGTTGCTGGGGCGTTCATAAGCCCGAAAGGCATAAAATTCCACTGAAATAAACCCCTAGGTGTTGAAAAAGCAGTGAGAGGTTTGGCGTGTTCCGTCAAAGGGACTTGCCAATAACCTTTCGACAAGTCTAGTTTAGTAAAGAATTTAGCTTTAGAGAGTCTAATAAGTAGATCATCTAATAAAGGCATAGGTTCAGCATCGAACTTCGTAACTTGATTTAATTTGCGATAATCAACGCAAAGACGTATGTTATTGTCTTTCTTTCGAACAATAACCATCGACGAAGAATAAGCTGAAGTGGATGGTTCAATTATTTTCAATTTAATCATTTCATCCAATTCTTTCTCGACTTGTGCTTGAAAATGAATAGGTATAGGGTATGGTCTTACTCTGATCGGATTACGATCAGTAAGTATGATGTCATGTTCAATGACATGTGTGTGTCCAGGAATGTCGGTAAGGACATCCTGAAATGATTGTAGCGTAGAAGATACTTGACGCTGTTCCTCAAAAGACAAGTTCGAAGAGACGGTAACGTTTTTCCATGATTCCGTAGAATTAAGTGGAATCACGGGAAGAGGTAAGTTAACATCAGAAAAAGTTTTAGAGACTATAGTGTATGGACCTTTCCAAGAAATGAGAAGTCTGTTCTCCCTCGAGGGAAGTAAGACAAACGCTTTGTCTCCATGACAAAGTTGACGTAGGCGTCTTTTCTTATTAGCGAATCGCCTAGCCTTTTCTTTAGCAAATTATGATGATGAAGTAGGTAACCTGCATGATTCGATAATTTTTTTCCTAAGAGCGATGACATATTCATATGACGATTGTGTATCATCGTCAATATTATCGGCAGCGATCAAATCGTGTAGCAAGGACATAGGACCGCGCGGTTGCGCGCCAAAGACAAGTTCTAAAAGAAAAAATCCTGTATGCTCGTTGGGAACCTCTCTATAAGCAAAGAGAGCTGCAGGTAGGACCCTGTCCCAATCATCAGGATGATCCTCCGTTATCTTGCCAAGTAAGTTCTTTAGTGTCCTATTAAGACGTTCAACCAATCCATTGGACATTGGATGATAAATACTACTGAGAGACCTTTTAATGTCCAGAGTAGCCATTACCTGAGACATAGTGTCCGATATTAATTGAGTGCCGTGGTCTGAAAGTATTTCTCCGGGGAATCCCAGACGAGAAAATATGAGCCAAAGAGCATCTGCGATAACGACAGTTGATATGCTTTTAAGAGGAATAGCCTCTGGCCAACGCGTGCACATGTCAACGCAAGTAAGGATAAATTGATGTCCTCTGGCTGACTTAATCTTAAACGGGCCAACAATGTCTATTGCCGTTTTCTGAAACGGCCGAATAGGAATATCTGCATCCTGAATAGGTGCAGCATGTCTTGGACCTCTAGACTTGACCTCTTGACAAATTTTACAAGATCGGCAATAAATTCGTATGTCTTTGTTCACGAATGGCCAAAGGAAGGACGCAAGGACTCTAGTCTTAGTTCTGGAAAAACCCATATGTCCAGCACACTGAGAATCGTGTGCATGTTGAAGAATTAAGGCTCTCTTACACTTAGGCACAAGAATTTGCGAATGCATAGACTTGTCCGAGTGTTGTACTATTCGTACCAATATACCATTCTTCATAGTGATATACGATCTGTGATTCGTATTCTGATTAGGATCACCTTCCTTTGCCAGAAGGAAGAATTTCTTTAAAGAAGGATCTTCTTCTTGTCGTTTAACAAACGAGTCATGCGAAATCACCAAGTGATCATCTTGGCTATCACCTCCATTACTATCATCAGATGAAGTTGGAGGGATAAGAGCTTGGGCTCTTGTTACAACTGCATTGATCGTTTGGATATTTTGTTCCTCCCAAATAGAAATTTGTTGCGGGGTGCATTCCTTAACCCCACGAATACGACCGATTATAAGATCCGAAATAGGATTAGGAAGAAGACATGCGTGGACATCTCCTGTAAAGAAGGGAGTATCAATGTTAATGACAGCAGTAGGATATTTTTCCATGGTACCTCCAAATGTAACACATTTGACCACCTTTCCCGTGTAACAGCGTTTATCTATTAGAGACTGTCTAACCCCGACAGTAGTACATCCAGAATCAAAAAGCACTGAGACTGGACTATCATTCCCTAGACCTTTATGCAAGATGAGAGATCCTCTCCCATCATGCGCAACTGTAGCAGGAAGAGCGGGAAGAGGGTGACCACAAATTAAGGTAGATACAGACGATGGCTCGAACAATGTTGAGCACTGGGGGCATTCAGTTGCTCTCTCAAAATCGAATGCACAACCGGTGATAGCATTAGAGTTCCCACTATCATTTACTTGATTACAGGCTCCATTAAACTCTTGTTGTGCAGAGTTTGCCTATTGGTAAGCTTTTCTTTTGTTATATCTAGGTCTACCGCGATTATCATTTCCCCTGTAATTGTTATCATACTGCCTATTGTAATCATCATTCCGGTTTGAATCCCGGTTTCCATAACCCCCATCGTCATGGTCTTGACGTCGAGAATGATTATCCCGAGAAGAAAAGCCCGGATAGTTTTTATTGTGATAACCTATGCGATAGTGTCTAAAATTATTACCACCAAAATTACGAGAACTACCATCTCGTTTCCAGTTCTTAGAAGAAGAACCTTCATATGTTGGATTACTCTGCTTATGAGTGTAATTCTGATTACTTTTCCTATTCCAGTTTTGTTGAGCACCCTGAAATTTCTTATTGAAATTAGGGCCATATGGTGCTGCCGAAGCAACTGGCAACCCTTCTTTCACTTTAGAATTGCTAACTGTAGCATGGGGATGTGCGGTGGCATACTGGCAACAGTATTCCTCCATGTCTTTTAAGTTTTTGGCTTACGCTCATAAAGAAATGCAAGGAAAGAATCATTAACAGATGTCAACACTTTGTCTCGAAGTAATAAGTCCATTAGGCCTTCATATGTTTTCTCAGTTTGAGACAACTCAATCCATCGTGTAAATGTACGACGTATCTTTGTAATAAAATCAGAGAAATCTACCCTATTTTCTGGCAACATTGTCCTAAAACGAAGACGATCATCTTCTTCATTTAGTTGATATTTTTTTAGTAATGCTGCTCTGACAACATCATAATTAGTTCTGTTATGTTCTTCTATTGTCATAAGAGTAGTCACTGTTTCACCTGTAAAAAATTCCATCAGTTGTTCGACATATTTTTCTTTTTTTTATTTTATGCGTATCGCATAAAAATTGGAATCTATCCAGATAATCCGCTATGTCGTCCTTTAAAGGATTGAAATGAGGTAATTTTATCTTACTAGCAAACTCCTTTGTCGTACCCGAAGTTGCTTGATGAGCACCCATATTTGTCACTTTCAATTTCTCTAATTCCAAAGTTGCGAGTCTTTCCTCGTGTTCCATTTTCTGTTTCTCTTTCCTTTCCTCGGCTTCTCTATCCAATCTTCTATTTTCCGCCTCTGACTGAAATTTTCTTTCCTCTGCAGCAGCTTGAAGTTTTCTTTCCTCTGCTTGAAGTTTTCTTTCCTCTGCAGCAGCTTGAAGTTTTCTTTCCTCTGCAGCAGCCTGAAGTTTTGTTTCCTCTGCAACAGCTTGAAGTTTTCTTTCCTCTGCATCAGCCTGAAGTTTTCTTTCCTCCGCAACAGCTTGAAGTTTTCTTTCCTCTGCTTGAAGTTTTCTTTCCTCTGCAGCAGCTTCATTTTTTTGTTTTTCCATTTCCATCTGGAATTTTCTTTCATCAGCTTGCATTTGTAACCTTAAATTCTCAGCATCTATCTTCTTTTGTTCAGCTTGCATCTGCAATCTTAAATTCTCAGCATCTATCTTCTTTTGCGCAGCTTCTGCTTTCTTTTGTTCAGTTTCTGCTTTCAATTTATTTTCCTCTTTTTGTCTCTTTTCTTCTGACTTTAATACCATGGCGAATTGAGCAGTCTCGAATTCTTCTAATTCTTTACCAGACTTGCCAAGGGATTTCCCTTGTCCAATGAAGTATTCCAGTGTAGACATTCTGTCTAATAAAATCAGTAACCTGAAAAAATTAAATAAATTACCTTATCCCACTTCAATGGGAGACAAGTCTTTAATATTAGACTTGTATACCCACTTCAGTTTATTTCACTCTCTTTGAGAGACAAGTCTTAGTCAAAGACCTTGTATGGTTACCTTGTTTATTTATAATAATATTCTATCAATAATCTCAATATGAATAGTGTATCATATTAATAACAATAATAATAATACATGACCAAGTATATGTATGTAGACTGTGTATGACAATAATAAATACAAGGACAAAGATACAGAACAACAACCGAAAACGTTCGCAGAAGTCAAATAAACAATACAGCGAAACTAAGGAAAATGTTACAAAAATGTGTAATGATGACTGCGAAAAGTAAACAAGACAAATGGCAACACTGTTATAAACAAAAAAGGTGTAAAGAAATAAATGAAAGGAAGGAGAGACGAACAGATACAAACAAAGCAAATCGTAAATCAAAGAATGGAAAAATAACGAAAACAACACTAACACATCTCGTCACAGCTAAACGTAAATAGCAACAATTGTCGCTAGCAAATCCCAATTAAGGAAATTTGCAGTCCCTACAGAAAACGCACTCAATAGACAACCTCTGTTACGTGGTATGATCTAAAGGAGTCATCTTTCCCAACCATCCCGCTGAAAACAACAGAAAAATACACCACAATATTACAAGTAACATATAACATTGCATATAATGGAATGTGTTGCAAACAAAGTTTAGTTACAAAAACAGTATAGTAACTCTCTTGCTCTTTGTCAACACGGGAGTACAATGTCAAGCTCGCAATGATTGTTAGATCCACAATAACATGTAGTGGTCTCCAGGAACATAAAGTCACTATGACCTTCTCGATGAATAGTTGAGACTTGAGGCCCAATGTTGAAACAGTTCGTCGACGGTATTGTTTACAAAAAATACTTGACCTCGAACTACGTGACTTGAACGTTCAGACGTTGAAGAGTCTGTTGACTGTAACGTGTAAACAACTAGCGGTACTGTTTACAACAAATACTTGACTTGTGTGCAGCTGTGGTTCACGTAGCAATATTGCCTAGATGCCAACTCCAGTACTTGTACCAACTGTGGTTCATGTAGCATTACCACATAGATGCTAACGCTGTTTATTCGGGTCAACAGTCGATGACCTATTTCTACTGTCCTGTGTAGCCAAAGCTTGGAAATGTAGAGTACTACGGATGTGTGTTATTTATAGCTGTCAACCTTGATCATTCCAATCTGTAGTCGAAACCAAAATTGAAGCCGTAAAGCCCACGGAACTGGCCTACCAGAAATGTTAGTTGTTTTTTATGCGTGATGCAAATGTTGATGTCACCTGAACAGTGTAATGGTGCGGTGAAGATCTGGGTCACTCACGCTGACAGCATACATGGTCCTTGTACGATGATGATGATGATGAGACATGGGTGTGTAGTCGCGAATGCGTTTAGGCTCATATATAGTTACACAATACACCCAGTCATACTCGTACTGAAGCCAATGATGGTTGAAACTACTGGTGACAGTTCATACATTTATTCACAGGACTAACAGTAGAATCAAACAGGAACAGTCAATGTAAACACGTTCACGTACATCATGTTAATTGAAATCGCTTGGTACATATCAGGCATTCTAAGGCTGGTGAACATTCAAATATGTGGCCATGGTCAATAGTAGTATGTTCTTTAATGTACAGTTCATAATGCCGCTTTGGTATCCCTGACTGAACGCGTCAGATACCTTAATAACTCCGTCATACAATGGACGAGCCCTTAACTCATGTAATCCTATTACCAGGGCCGTCGTTCAACTTGGCATAACACGTCAGTTACATCTTTACATGCTGTAGAATAATGGCCATTACACAGACCTCGATATGACGTCAGCTGTGTACTCTTCATAAGCAGGTTGCATAAACCCTGCTATAATGTTTGTGTAGATATACCGCCAATCTGCGGTTTCCACCATATATAACTTCGTCACTGGACTTCTGATCATATAAAGACGAACAGTCTTAAATAGCTACCTTGAGCACAAAATATAAGTTCTGCATTACAGGAACTGTGAGCTGTTCTCACAGGCTAGGTAAGCCTTTAACAAATTCTGCAACCGAATGCGTAGTAATGATAAAGTCGGTGTTACCTTGAAGCGAATCCTCAGAACATAAGAAATAACACTGTCGTCATTCCTGACGTACAGTAAATCACTGGGGAAACTGACAACGCAGTCACTTGGAAGATTTTCCTTCCCCAGAATGCAACGGACATTCACGTCCCACAGAAGCCAGTTCGCAACTCTACCTCACGGAAGTCTAATCTTTGCGCTTTCAACTGCGCATGGCACATAGCCTAGAACTGTTTACATTTGACCCTAAAGGTCAAACCCAATGAATTAACCAAAAAGGGAGATAACCCCTAATCAACCTGAGACAGCAAAGTTAAGACATAGTTCCCCAACTTTGACCAGGGTGAAAAACATACAACCAATAAATCGACGTTTGAAACTCCGTCAATAATGACAGCAACACCTTTAAATATAGAAGAGGTGTTAAGAGTAGACAGACCTAGGGAACTGCATAATATAGTCAAACAATATTTAACACGAACAAATGTTAATATATAGTGGCTGGGAATGTATAACACATGTATAACATTTATAACACATAAGGAAGGGAAACCCGAGGCCTTTAAACAGTAAATAAATATTAGACAAACATAAAGGTACGTTTTCAGGCACTAGTAAGAAATAAAGAAGTAGAAAACTAGACAGCAGAAAAACAACAGACGCGAGTGGCATACTCTGGACTCGAACCCAGGACCTTCCATGCGACAACCCCGCCTAGCTTTGCAAGCGATCATTAGTGCGACCCGCAACACATAACACCGGAAATTTACCATGATCAGTTCAGCCTATTAATGACGCAATCACTTCTGTTGTTCACATATTTTACAGTATAGGTCAGACCACACAAGACAAAGACCTTAATACTGTGTCTAGTAAATGATAGAAGACTAAGAACAGTAAGTACAGAACAGAGGGTACGTTTTGGTATTGTATAAACATTTATAACATATGAGGAAGAAAAACCCGAGGCCTGTAAACAGTAAATAAATATTAGACAAACATAAAGGTATGTTTTCAGGCACTCGTAAGAAATAAAGAAGTAGAAAACTAGACAGCAGAAAAACAACAGACGTGAGTGGCTTACCCAGGATTTGAACCCAGGATCTTCCGTGCGACAACCCCGCCTTGCTATGCAAGCGAATCACACTATCCTCCCTGCCATCTAGGCATCACCAAAAAATGATGTTTCGGTGACGGGTGATTAGTGCGACCCGCAACACATAACACCAGCAATTTACCATATGCAGTCCAGCCTATTAATGACGCAACAACATCTGTTGTTCCCCTATTATACAGTAAAGATAAGACCAGTGGCGGATCTACTATGAAACTAATGATGTTTCGGTGACGGGTGATTAGTGCGACCCGCAACACATAACACTAGCAATTTACCATATGCAGTCCAGCCTATTAATGACGCAACAACATCTGTTGTTCCCCTATTATACAGTATAGATAAGACCAGTTTCGGATCTACTATGAAACTAATGAAGCTTAAGCTTCAGGGCCCCTAATCTCGGAGGGGCCCCAAAAGTGACTTTAGTCCACATTGCTTAAAAATTGTGGGTCTACTATATGAGAAGGGTTTTTTTAAAATAATAATATTAATAATATAGTGTAATTCAATACAAAATAATAGTTAAAATAAAAATTAAAATGTTATTAAAGTATCATGTAGGCTAGCCCGTAAACGAAAAAACGCTTTCTCAGAAAGTAGATCTAAAATTGTTTCCTTTCAAAGCATGCGACAATAGTCGCACGACTCAAATTGATTAAGTTGTTGTTGTATATAGATTGTTGTTTCCGTAACTTCATTTCTTTTTACATAGACAGGGGTGTCAGCCCTGTGCTAAAACCTTTGAGGTGAAGACAGGAGTACGACAGGGATGCCCCTGTCGTAATTTTATCTGAGAGAGTTCTGATGGATATTGGTCCTTTTAGAGTGTAGAATGATAGTGAAGGCTCTGTGAGAATAAGGATTTAGGAAAGTGAGGTAGTAGATTCACAAGTATTGGGAAGAGTAAGGACAGTCTCTTATTACGACAATATTTGTCTCTCAAAAATATTCCTACCACTCTTCTGAACAAACAATTGTTTGTCAGTTCCAGTCGCTCATGCGCACACACCGATTTGGTGATTCTGACGCACAACGTACATGAATACACACTACGATAACAACAGATGGGAAATGTTTGGGTTTTGGGCCAGCCGACACCAATGCTAATAAAGTTTTTAATACTTTTATTATCATAAAATCAAGTCACAAGTAATTATCAATTTACAGTCAGAAATCATGGGTTACCAAATACAAAATGACAAGGGGGGGGGGGGGGGTAAGGAGAAGTATCCAATACACCTTTTCCCGCTTGTATTTACTAACAGAAAAGACCCGGTCTCAAAGACAGGGGGGGGGGGTTTACAGTAATAAGGGGTAAAGGAAAAGCTAGGGTTCTCAAATGTTTTTCTTTAATCAACCAATTGTTCCGGGAGGGGGGAATGCACACAGTTAAATAATCCCGCTAGGAGAAATCCCGTACAATTAATACAGTACACCTTAATACTAGGTTGAACTAATTATAAGGGTAAAAAGATTAAATCTCCTTTTCATATAAAAACACGCTTGGCTGGCCAGCACACAGTCACACACACAGACGTACCAAATGGTGAATTCTGGCACTTTGTAGGAATTCTACACAACAGCAGATAATACCCTAGAACAATGGAAATTGTCCTTTTATTTCTTCTGTGTCAGGCCCCACATTTAACAAGGTGGGCTGGTAGCTAATAGTGTCAAAAAATCGCCAGACGGTGAAGCGTAAAGGCTACTGTTGGTTTGTTAGATAAAAAGTTCCTAATGAATGGCACAGGCACTTGGCTAGGTGTGAGGTATGGTGGGGTTTCTAAAATTGGCACAGCTGGTGGAAATAACTTTCTTTTGCCGTAATGTCACAAACTCCAAAACACTGAGGTAAGTTCTTCTTCGGGGGAGGGGGGGCGGTTTAAATCCACTGAATATACTTGTCAGACAGTGTTCAGGGAAATCTATGTTCTTCTTCACAAATAGGGCAGTGAGTAAAATATTGCTACTGGCAAAATGTTCTGCTTCCAGTTTTAACGACTTTATGAATTGGGATTTTAAAACAGTCTGTGGGTGTGCTTTATTTCTGTAAACTTCAGATAGCTGAATCACACAGGATCGCCACAAAGATTAAATTTTAAATATGTTCATAAGTCACTGGAGTAATCGAACTGAGTTGGCAGGACCCAGTGTATAATTAATTAATTGCTGGGATGCAAGGTCGAAAGATCAATTCTGTATAGAAGATAGAACATGAAATGCAATAAAATCATATTAAGCTCTAACGCGCGATACATTTACAGTTTGACTATATTCTGCATTCGCGTCTTTAATTAATAAATCAAAAAAAGCTCTCCGTGAGGTTAATAGTTAAAAGCACATCTATTTATACAGAACTAAACTGTATTAAAGTTATAATTCCCTTAATCGGCTGCACAGTTAATTTACGCGGCTATTGTATTAGGAAATAAACTTATAGATGTAACATTTAGTTGGCACTAGAACTTTGAAAATGCGTTTATTTAATAAGGTTAAATTTACACCACAATCCAGTGAACTAAATATGAAATAACTAGACAACTGATCACTCGAAGCTAAAGTATAAATTACCGTCTGCGCAGAAAAGAATTTCACTCCAATAGCCAACAATTTAGATGAAATCTAGCAGGAATTTAACTATATGCTAGTGAATCTTAGAATTCTGTCAGAACGAATGATAACGTTGCCCTTTTCAGATTCTGTATATATCTATTAGGAATGCAAGATAAATGGTACGTGTGAAAATTTCGCGCCTCTTCAGATCCCAGGGAAAGTCGAAGTTATTTAGCCGCCATGCTAACCGCGATGGCCCGACTGGCTTCCGATCTTCGTTCGTCTCAGGCTGCTCGCACGAGGATGTGAAATTTCTGCAAGACTAGCCTCGTTCGCGGTGAGTTTCCTAATTCCTCAGATCATATCCGCTACGCTGAGCGCTCCGTCTTTCGGGCAAGTCTGCCGGTTGCCACTGAGGTGCGAAGTCTGCAAGAAGCTTTCCTCTGACCGCTCGTGTCCGTCTTGCGAACGGTTCAGTGTTCGCACGGAGAAGCTAAATTTCTGCTTCTCTATTCTGGGGATCGTCTTTGGCTGCTTTGATCATAGCCGCTACTCTTCGTTGATGAAAAGTTACAACAATACTGATGTTCAGGGGTTCTAATGTTATGAAAAGCTAAAGTCCCTTTAATCATCCATCAAATGAGGGATAATTCACTTGACAAACTAGACGTACGTCACAATCGTTCCCACTTTTAAACATGAAACCATTTTTCATGTTTCCTTCTTGACAATGGAGGTGACCTGATTGGTGACTTTAGGATGAGTGGTATCTTCAGTTTGCTCTTCTTCCTCTGTAGACCAGTTTCTACTCAAGAGGTCAGCACCGACATTCTGTTTTCCTGGAATATATTCCACTTTGAAGGAATAAACGCTCAATAATAATGCCCAGCGCATAATCCTTGCGTTAAATTCCTTATTGGCACCAAGGAAAGCTAATGGAGCGTGGTCGGTTTGTACTGTGAAAGAAGTACCATACAGGAACTCATGATGGCGTCTGATGCCATGAATCAGAGCGAGACATTCTCTTTCAACGACACTGTAGTTGCGTTCAGCCTTGTTCAGTTTCCGACTGCCGTAAGCTACTGGGAATAGCATATTCGGGTCACTGTCCTCGGCTTGCAACAATGTTGACCCAATGTCCTGACCTGACGCGTCCACTCTCAGTACGAAAGGTTTCTTAAGGTCAGGTAACCTTAGGATGGGGTATGCCGACAACTGTCCTTTCAAAGTGCTGTATGCATGTTCGCACTTTTGATCCCACATGACCTTGTCAGGACAACCTTTCTTGGTGAGGTCAGTGTTACGCACAGAATTTTGTCGAAAGACATTGTATCATTATTTTCGAAAGACATTGTAAAGACATTGTGTAATTAACTTGTCTGAATTGTACACTTTGATTTTTCGCACAGTCTAAGCTAGATAACTCTTGTTTAACTGTGATTACATTTTACAAGGATGTTTACCTTCTCTTGTGACGGGACTCATCGGTCCATTTTTTTGAACGATGTGTTGGTCACTCTCCTTATATGGTAGTATCGGTCAACTGTTTCTTAGAATGATTGAAACCAGTGTTGAGGATTCTTTTGCTGTCCATGTAAGGCACGATTTCTTACAAAATCATTCTGGATGGTCTTCAACCATCGTCTCGTTTTGATTACTCAGGTGTATGCGTTCTGCGCATGTCCCAACTTTAGGAAAGTTAGAATCGTTTTCCGCCCAGGGATTCGATGAGATGTTTTGAGCCGAGCAGGACGCCATGCTGCGTCTCTGTGATTTGTTAATAGGGAATTAGGAATCCTTTTGTGAGTTAGTGTAGCTAACAAAGTCCTTCCCTTGATGATTCAAAAAACGCCTGGAGGCGTGTGTTTTGTAGTGTTGATTTCGAAACAAGGTAATACCTCATTTATGTTTCAAATCTATAATTTAACATTATGTTGACAATCACCCGTGTGTTACCGGGGCCCGAAAGGGGAGCAAAGAATAGTAACACTGTCCCCTGCCAAGCATGTCGTAGAAGGCGACTAAGGAGAATTGGGCATGGGGCCGGTTACCCCATCCTGTAAAAAAAAATTAAACCACAAAAAACTTCAACAAATATGGACAAGTCAAATAAAGAAAATAAAACACAGCCATCCAAGACAGGGGAAGGTCCTCTCGCGGGGAGGCGTATGATGCAACACAGAGAAAGCCGAAAGGAGTCTGTGTTGCTGACTAACCTTCTTTCTTGTAGGAGAACTTCCAGATTTGGCACCTGGAATGTTCGGAATTGAACGAACAAGGGAAAGGGGCACAAGTAGCAGCAGAAATGAGGGAATACAAAATCGAGGTTATGGGAATGTGTGAAACAAAGTGGAAGGGGGTAGACAGGAAGAAACTCATCACAGGTGAATTGGTGCTGTCCTCAGGACACGAAGACGAAAGTTCACACCACAGTGAAGGGGTAGCTCTTATGTTATCTAAAGAAGCACAGAAAGCACTCATTGAATGGGAAGCTGTGGGACCCAGAATAATAACAGCTATTTTCAAAACACACCCGTGTGTTACCGGGGCCCGAAAGGGGAGCAAAGAATAGTAACACTGTCCCCTGCCAAGCATGTCGTAGAAGGCGACTAAGGAGGGTTGGGCATGGGGCCGTATACCCAACCAGTAAACAAAAAATTTTAAACCACAAAAAACTTCAACAAATATGGACCCCTACACACCCTACCCAACCCCCCCCTCCCACCCCATACCTTTTACTTACCACACTCTTTTCTTTAAATCATTTCCCCCCTCTCCCTCCTTCCCTTACTACCATATATCATCACCCCATCAAACAAACTTCTCCAACCCCCCTCAAATTCCCATTCCATAACTTCCAATCCCTCCCCCTTTTCCCCTATTCCCCATACTCCTCCTCCCATCCTTTTCACCCCCCATCTTAACATTTCATATTCCTTTTTACTCCTTCCTCCCCACCACCCCTTATCCAATTATATACACCTTCCCATCCTCCTCCCCAACCCCCCCTATCCTTTTACTAAAAATATACACACCCTCCTCCCCTCCCTCACCCAATCCATTTCCTCATAATTCCCCTCCACCACCCTCACCAAACCCCCCCCACACCCCCTCCCCCCA
>JAMPIV010015099.1:197500-236967 GCA_024509875.1 Oreohelix idahoensis | reverse complement strand
TCCTAAACTACCATCCGTCAGCACATCCCTAATACGATCCGAATTCATTAGCCGAAACTACTATCCCTAATCATGAGCCAAAACTAACGATCCTAAACTGAGCTCCTGATAAACAGGATCCGTCCTGATAGTTAAGTTAGGCAGTGGACAATAATGCTATGAGACGTGATACGACCGTGATCATAAAGCCAGGTCAGGCGCACTCTCTTCCACACCACTCACACCTCCCGGAAGAAGGGGAACGACTAAGTAAGTAATAAGTACGTTAAGAAGTGATGTTTGTTGTGCATTTTGATGGGCGACGTTTTTGTAGTGAAACTTAGTAAGTTAAGTTTGAGGGTGAAAATTATATTAGTGAAGTTTTATTAGTGAAGTGGGAGCGCGCTAGCGTAGTGGTTACAACACCGCTCCTGGCGACCGGTGATACAGGATCAAACCCGGGCGACGGCATTTGAGGATTTTTTTCGTCGTACCGGGATTTGGACGTGGATTAACTCGAGATCAATGGACGAGGACATTTTGAAGGAGTGTCCGTCGACCAAGGGACTGCGGCTCCTGAGCCCCGAACCCAGCTGCAATGGGTTACCTCCGAAATCTGCGAGTATTTGCCCTGAATGGTGAGGGACACCTGTCTCTGTACAAAAGCAATTAAAAGGATTACTCACACGGTAAAATCCAATGTCAGGTTCGGACATAAAGTTTGATAGTGAAGTTTTCGTACTGATGTTTGATTAAAGTTTGGAAAAGTAAAGTTGGCAGTGAAGTTTGGTAGTGAAGTTTGTAGTAAAGTTGGATTAGTCAAGTTTGGTAAGTAAAGTTTGGTAGTGAAGTTTGATTAAAGTTATGCATAGTTAATAAGTTTTGGTAGGTGAAAGTTTGCATTAAAACTTGATAGTAAAAGTATGGTAGTGATGTGTTGGTAGCGCGAAGTTGGATTAAAGTTTGGATAGTAAAAGTTTGGTAGTGAAATTTGATAGTAAAAGTTTGCGTTAATGAGAGTTTGATGGTGAACGTTTGGTACGTGTACCGTTTGAATGGTGAAGTCCTAAAGGTACGTGAAGTATTGCATGGTGAAGGTTTGGTACTAGATGAATTGATGGTGACGTAAAGGACACGTGAAGTATATGTTGGCGAAGTTTAGTAGTGAAGTTTAGTAGAGATGTTTGATGGTGAAGTATGGACTAGTGAAGTTGTGATAAGTTTAAAGTTTAGATTGTGAAGTTTACTGTCTAGTGATAAATGACTGGTGAATTTTAGTTACGTGCCGAATGATATATGGTTGATGAAGTTTGATGGTGACGTTTACGTATGTGAAGCCTATTACGTCTCCCGTAAAGTTGGATGTGTTGACGTTTGAACATGTGCCAGTAAAGATTGTAAAGTTGTTATGGTGACACATTTTGGTACCCAGCCGAAGTTTGTTGTTAAAAAGCTTGATAGCTCGAGACGTTTGTACGTGAAGTGAGCTCGATAGTGAGCTGTGATAGATAGCCCAATGCTTGAGAGTGGATGTGTTGGGTACGTCAAGTACTGGTCCAGAAGTTTAGCATGTGACGTTTGGTAGTGAGTTTTGGAGAGAAGTTTGCTGGCCCTAATGTGCATGTTACCCGAAGTTTGGTAGTGTTAGCTTGCCATGGTTCGAGTACCCAATCAGTAGCCGAAACGTTTATCCGTTACGTACGATGAAGATAGCATGAGTGAATTTATAGGGACCGTTCTCTGTAGAATGAACTTTAGTAGTTAGTTTGATGGTGAAAGCAGGATTTGATAACACGTTTTGCCTAACCGTAGTCCCGAAAAGCAGTGATCCGTTTGGTACGTGAAGTTAGACAGTCCAATGTTGGTATAATGTGTGATGGTAACGTATGGTTGGTTACGTTTGATTGTAAGAAGTTTGATAGCGATGTTTGGACCTAAAGCACTAGTTGAATATTTGGTTAGTCCCAAGAGGATCCGACCCGTAAGAAGTACCCTGGATGGTGACGTTTGCCGGTTAGTGACCATTTGATCTAGTGAACACGTTTCGTATAACTAACTTACCAGTTTGCATTAATCCCGTTTGAAACGTACAAGTTGGTAGATGAAGTTTGGTAACGTGAAGTTTGAGTACACGAATGGGTACGTAAACCGTTTGGATCTACCCAAAGTTTGACGTTGCCTGAAGACTTGAAGTATTGTCACTGACCCGTAAATGTTTGAGTCAGTGTAGTTTTTCCATTTAATGTTTGCACGACCCTAAAAGTTTGGTAGTGAAGTTTGGTAAGCGAAGTTTTGATTACAACCAGTTCACGACCCGTAAAGTTTGATAGTCCCAAATCATACATTGTAAAGTTGTTAGTGAAGTTTGATGGTGAAGCATTGGATGGTCCGATAGTTTGGTAGTGAAGGCTGATGGTGATGTTTGTAGCATGACCAGTAAGTTTGTTCGGTGAAAGTGTTTAGTAGAGATGTTTGCATGGTGGAAGTCCTAAACTACTCGCAAAAATCATGGCCTTGTAAGTGACTATCCTAAGTTACTACCCTAAAACAATGTTCTAGATGTGATGCTTGTTGGTGAATTTTGAGCAGGGATGTTGGTAGTGTAAAAATTGACTGGTGACGGGTTAGTGAGTGATCCCGTTTTTAGTATCCTGAAGTTTGATGGTGAAGTTTGACTACCTGAAAGCATTATCCCTGGTCAGTTCCGAAGTTTACGATAGTAAAGTCACGTTTGGTGAAGCCATTATCCGAAAGTTACCATCCGAAGTTTGCACCCGTATCGTTTGATTGCCGAAGAATAGCCTCGTAGTGAAGAGGATAGCGACAGTCTACGATTGCCCAATTTCGATCCTAGATGAAGACCCCGACAGTTGTCCCGTCTGGTAAATCAAGTTTGTTGGTGACGGAAAGTTGTGACGAAGTTTTTTATCCTAGTGCACCAGCCGTGATAATGAAGTTTGACGTTACCCTAATAGCCCTGACAGATGAAGTTTGTTAGTGAAGTTTGGTCGATGAAGTGTACCTCGTGAGTCTCTAAACCGACAACCCCGAAAGGCTAAATCTCGCCTAATGGTATTCGTAAAAAGGACAACTATACCGCAGGTTGTGCAGGCCGGCTCCCAACCTCAAAATGTCTAACCAAAAACTAGCCATGAGAACCCAGGACTACTTTCAGAATGTCATGCCATTGTGTAGGCGTTGTTTCATCTGCCCCTTAAGGAGAGTGAGAAAAGAAAAGACACGGATTGATGTAGTACGATGTGATGTATTAGCCAAAACTTGGTGCCAGTAATCATATAACAAGGTATATGAATCCACAAACACTGCCCTGAACAGTCTACAAATATCGCTATAAAAATCCCCAAAATAACGTTAAGAGTCTATCCACACATAACGGTAAGAAATCCAACACATAACGGTAAGAACCGCACATAACAGTAAGAATCCACACATAGCGTAAACAGTCTACAAAATGACATCAATGATAAACAAATAACCACAATTACTCGTAATAATCCACATTATTTCGTTGAAGGACAAAGTGAATACATGTCCAAATGTTGTCACGCGCTGGCCTTCAAAGCATGTGTTGGTGTTGTTTGTTTTAACTAGGACATGCTGAGCGTCTCGCTTTTGAGCAGCCAATACTAAGTTGAAGTCTCATTAGTATTATCTACACTTTAGATCTAGGCTTTTCCTGTGGCTTTTTTGCCATTCCGAAATCTGTAGAGTTGAAGTCATGAGTTCCAGTTTATCCAGCTTGACTTGCATTTAAAGAATCGTCACCTCTGGTCCCGAGCTAGGAGTAAGAAGTGCGTGGCATACTGTGCATTCCCCGCATTCCAAGGAGCTCTCCAAATATGCAGAGCTAAAATACTGTGCTCTGGTTCTGAGCTGTCCCAAGGAATTGTCACGTCCTGCACGTAACAACTGCTCAGCTTTTCCTGTCTATCACTGAGTCCACAGTGAGATCCTTCTGCATGCAGTCAACCAAGCCAAAGCCTAAGAATTACGCCTGGGGCTTAAGAGACTGCTCCAAGCTTAGCGTGCAATGCTACAAGAGAGACATAAAGGCACAGGACAAATATCCAGCAACCTGGAAGGGTGAAGCTGCCGATTGCACCAAGGGAAGAGATACTCTCGCTACGGCGCGATCTAACACTGGGCGAACAAAAGCTCTTACAATAAGCAAACGATAAAAGAATCATGTCGAAAGGATGTTTGTGACGTCGGACCGGAAGATAATGATGAATATCTCTGAGTTTATAATACCTGTTGAAGTCACAGACGGTCTTAGAGCATTCAGTGCCAGGGGCGAGGGGTTTGACATGCGCACATCCTCCATACTTCTAGCTGCGAAAGTTAATTAATGTCTACTGGAAAATCAAGTAAGATTTGTAAAAACGAAATGTAGACAATGTTAGTTCTTACTTTATATATATATATATATATATATATATATATATATATATATATATATATATATATATATATATATATATATATATATATATATATATATATATATATATATATATATATATATATATATTTTTTTTTAAATTCTTTCGCGAAATGTATTCCTTCCTGAACCTGTTTTCGGACACGGCCAGCTCTATGTCGCCCTCACCCGATGTACAAATCATGACAACTTTAAAGTTTTTGTTAAAACCACTTATTATCAGGGAACACGCTTTGAAAAAAATCCACGCACTTTCACACGAAATGTTATCAATGAACTTTTAAATTGAATCTAAAATAACATAATTCTCACCGCGTGTACGTTGGTCACAGCTGAGGAATGCAACCGTGTTGAAAAATTGTATTGTTTCCATTATATGTCGGCGTCTGTGGCCTAATGGATATGAACGCAGTTTCATAATCCAGATATACCAGGTTCGAAACCTGCTGCAGGCGGTTTGGTAGCAGATCTCTTTGTGTGGATTTTTAACAATGGTATAAGCGCCGTACCGTTCAGAAAGCAATGGCAAACTACTGAATGAAAAAAATTGCCTAGAAAAATCACATACAGCCAATAAAAGCTGGGGTTGATTGCCACGTCCTGTAAAGGATAAACAACTAACTTTCCATTATATATATTACTCTCCCGAAAAAATAGTTCAAATCAACAAAGAAAAAAAGCGTTCAAATGACGGTGTTCATGAACAGTTTGATTACACTGTATAATGGAAAGAAACCAAAAACACTCTAAAATGTACTTCTATCTGCTCATCTGGGAACGGAAACAGCACCCTGTAATTAAAAACCCGTCAAGTTTGACGGGTTTTTGCTAGTATATATATATATATATATATATATATATATAATATATTATATATATATTATATATATATATATATATATATTAATATATATATATATATATATATATATATATATATTATATATATATAAACACGATACAAACTAACAACAGAACGTTTAAAATTCTTCACACTATGGTTCGAGTGTTTTCTAAAAGATTTACATGTCGTGGTTTGATCTGGGCGGAATGTAACACAGAACAAGCAAGTCGATCTTCTTAATGATAACATTCTTTTGGCGACCGCTATGGCGCACCACTTATCCTGCCCTATGGCCAGCCCTGGTTAAAGTTATTAGGCTAGACAGACCCATGGCAACACGGATGTTCCAAGTGGTGGTGTGAGACGTAAAGTTAACAGTTGTATGAAAATTAGTGTTTTGAAACGTAAAGTTAACAGTCATTTGAATATTGATGGTTTGAAACGTAAAGTTAACTGTCGCTTAACAGTCGTATAGAAATTGGTGGTTTTGAGACGTAAAGTTAACAGTCGTTTGAAAATTGGTGTTTTAAGACGTAAAGTTAACAGTAGTACGAAACTTGGCGTTTAAAAACGTAAAGTTAACAATAGTACGAAACTCGGCGTTTTAAAACGTAAAGTTAACAGTCGCATGAAAACTGGTGCTTTGAAACGTAAAGTTAACATTAGGATGAAGCTTTGTGTTTTAAGACGCAAAGTTAACAGTCGTAAGCAAATTTCTCTGAATAATAAACTTAACATTTGTTCATGTGAAAAAGTAAATCTCTATCACTAAAAAAAAAAATAATAAAGTAAAACCTAGCTTTAGGGATCAACAAACAGAGTTATAATCAAATGTAGCCTAAATAACACACAAGTGGCATCTAGCATATCTTTTCTACAAACAATCAACATTTGTAATGACCTCAGAAGTTCAGGGCATCAGAAGGATAATTTTATCTAGCTAGCAAGAGCTGCAATTGCCCGGATTTAGGGATTCACTTTTCATATTTTTATCAAATGCTCTAAGAACAGATAATAAAAGTTTCATACATTCTAAGAACCTAGATAACCAAATTATAACCCACATCGGGTTGAACTGGTTATTCCATACACAAGGAACCCCAGTTTCCGATACATCGACTATTACAACAACAATCCATGCATTCTATTGGATAGAATAAAAATGGATGGCCAGTTTTCATTAACCAGTAATTCGTTATATCTTTAAAAGAAATTGTAAATTTGTGAACGATATTACCATCCAACGCCCGCCCCTTCAAAATCTAAATACAATCCGTAATCGCAGTTCATTATTTTCTGTACTTAAAAACCCTTACTTTAATTGATGTATTTCCACCTTATTTTATAATTTTTTATAAATTGTATAAAAACTAATTTTTATATAAAAAAATCGGTTTGGTCAACGCAGGTTAAAAAATTTGATAGATTAAAATGTACCAAAAAAACAGGAGCCGCAAGCAAAGGGGAAGCTATCTACGAGATTGTGAGAGTCAAAGATTTCAAGCGAAACTAATAAATAAAGCTCAGGTGCAATTATATTAAAGTGGTTAATAAAAGATATAAGAACATAGCCCTGCGGTTTACATAACCGTGCTGCAGGTAGACAAAGCATTTGTCCTTCGCAAACCTGCTGATGTATCACGAGGGTGATGTATAACTGACTGGATCAAAAAACCAGTAATCCATCTTTTTTGGCACCTCTCACAGCAGAAGTTGTTGATAAAGGAAATTATAAAGTCATTTTGTAGCTGAATCACCAGCCCGTATTTCTTTCGGCGTTCTCTTGCTGCGTCTTGGGCCGCCATAATGGTGGACCTTGTGTCTTAGATGGTTCAGTTCAATTTTTGACATGCCTATATTGGCTGAAACATTTTGGTTTAAAGTTTATACAGGGTCAGGTAGTCGGTCCCATGTATAAAACATTTAAAGTCGTCTTTTTTTAAACGCTTTATTGGTTACAGTGTTACTGTTCGGGCTCTGGTAACAGAAAATGGGTGCTTGCGTAGAATAGAAGGATTACAATAGTATGACAAGATCACTAATGTAGAACTGATGATAAGATTACAAATGTAGAACTGATGACAAGATCACTAATGTAGAACTGATGATAAGATTACAAATGTAGAACTGATGACAAGATCACTAATGTAGAACTGATGATAAGATTACAAATGTAGAACTGATGACAAGATCACTAATGTAGAACTCATGACAAGATCACTAATGTAGAAAACTGATGATAAGATCACTAATGTAAAACTGATGATAAGATCACTAATGTAGAACTCATGACAAGATTTTAATGTAGAACTGATGACAAGATAACTAATGTGGAACTGATGACAAGATTACCAATGTGGAACTGATGACAAGATTACTAATGTAGAACTCATGACAAGATTACTAATGTAGAACTTATGACAAGATCACTAATGTGGAACTGATGACAAGATCACTAATGTAGAACTCATGACAAGATTACTAATGTAGAACTGATGACAAGATCACTAATGTGGAACTGATGACAAGATCACTAATGTGGAACTGATGACAAGATTACTAATGTAAAACTCATGACAAGATTACTAATGTAGAACTGATGACAAGATCACTAATGTGGAACTGATGGCAAGATCACTAATGTGGAACTGATGACAAGATTACTAATGTAGAACTCATGACAAGATTACTAATGTAGAACTGATGACAAGATCACTAATGTGGAACTGATGACAAGATCACTAATGTGGAACTGATGACAAGATTACTAATGTAGAACTCATGACAAGATTACTAATGTAGAACTGATGACAAGATCATTAATGTGGAACTGATGACAAGATCACTAATGTGGAACTGGTGACAAGATCACTAATGTAGAACTGATGACAAGATTACTAACGTAGAACTGATGACAAGATCACTAATGTAGAACTGATGACATGATTACTAATGTAGAGCTCATGACAAGATCACTAATGTAGAACTGATGACAAGATAACTAATGTGGAACTGATGACAAGATCACTAATGTGGAACTGGTGACAAGATCACTAATGTAGAACTGATGACAAGATTACTAATGTAGAACTGATGACAAGATCACTAATGTACAACTGATGACATGATCACTAATTAGAACTGACGACAAGATCACTAATGTAGAACTGATGACAAGATCAATAATGTGGAACTGATGACAAGGTGGAGAAGCTGGAAGGAGAAAACAGAGTCCTTGAACTTTGAAAGAGATACAAGGAAACTGTGGAAACTGGTAAAACAACTTAACGATGAGGGTACAGGGAGAAACTCAAAGATTGCACTGTATAAAGATGGAAATATCCTCACAGGAAAACAGGCAGCTGATCACTTCGCAGATACCTTTGCTAAAGACAACAACATCGAAGTTAGCCCAGAGAAGCAACAGGAGATTCGTGAGAAACGACAAAACGCAGGACGAGATGGAACCATACCTGAAGTTATGGAGGCGCCAATCACATTCAGAGAACTGGAGCTTGCAATATCCAAATTGAAAATGAGAAAGTTGCCAGGAGTTGATGGAGTGTCCAATGAAATGATTAAGAACTTGGGAACTGCAGCAAAAACAAAGCTGCTGCAGATCTTCAATATCTGTTGGAACTTGGGCAGAGTTCCACAGACCTGGAGGGAAGCAATCATGATACCATTCCCAAAACCAGGGAAAGACAGTTCCACGGCCTCCAGCTACAGACCAATCAGCCTTACAAGCTGCCTCTGCAAAACAATGGAACGTATCATCAACCTCAGGCTACAGTGGTACCTTGAAAGTGAAAACCTTCTTGTACCACAGCAGGCAGGCTTTAGGCAGTGTTACTCTACCGAAGATCAGGCAACTTACCTTTCCAAAGAGATTGAGGATGCGTTACAAGATACGAAACTGGTACTAGCAGCATGGATAGATCTAAGGAAAGCATTTGACAAGGTTTGGAAAGAAGGGCTTTTGAAGAAACTGAGAAATTGTAGAGTGAATGGTAAGATGTACAAATGGGTGGAAGCATACTTGCATAACAGAAGAGCCCGAGTACAACTAGATGGCCTTAAGAGCAAGAAAATTCTACTGCGTCATGGCGTCCCTCAGGGAGGGGTTCTGTCCCCCACACTTTTCTTAGTCTACATCAACGACCTGGTTACTGAACTACCACATGGAATGAAAGTGGCAATGTACGCTGATGACCTGGTAATATGGTGCACAGATGAGCATGCAACAGTGGCCACCAAACTGCTACAAAGAGCTATAGATGCCTTAACCTCATGGGCAAATAGATGGTGTGTCAGCATCAATACAGACAAGAGCAGCCCTACGCTCTTCACCCTCTCTCCAAAAGAAAAAGCTGGTGTCATCAAGATAAATGGAGAGCTCCTGAGAGAATATAAACAACCCACCAATCTCGGAGTTACATTCGATGATAAGCTGACATGGAAGCAGCACATTAACAAGGCAGCAACAAAGGCCAGGAGGAAGATAGCCATCCTGAGAAAACTAAGTGGAACCACATGGGGAGCCAGCGGGAAAATACTTAGTAAAGTTTACTAGCAGGGCATACGACCACACCTGGAATATAGGTCAGCTGCGTGGTGTCCAGCATCATACACTACATTACAAGAGCTAGATAAGGTGCAAAACCAGGCGCTTAGGGTCATCACGGGGGCAATGAAATCAACGGCTATAGTGGAGATGGAGAAAATGGGGAGGATACAAGCACTGAGAGAAAGCAGAGACACGAAAGTGCTAACACAGGCAGAAAAGTTCCTCTGTATGCCGAGCCATCCAATGAAGGACAGATTCCAAAACCTAGCAATAGGGCGATTGAAAAGAAGCAGTTTTATCCACCAGGCCAAACGACTTCGTAGACAAACCTTAGACTTGCCTGAACTTGACAGCCCCCTAAAGTCTGTGCCAGAACAAACCCATTGGAGAGAGGAGACTGGACTACCAGTATACATTCAAACAGAAGTGAAAGGAATACTCGACAAGGATGAACAGAACAGCGTGCAACGTAGGACAGTCACTCTCAGTTTCCTGGATGGTGAATACCCACAGGACCTCTGGGTCCGAGTATACACGGATGGGTCAGCACAAAATGCATTAAAGAATGGAGGAGCAGGAGTGTACATAGAACACCCAAACAATACTAGGGATACGGTCAGAGTACCAACGGGGAAATTCTGTAACAACTATGATGCAGAAATCCAGGCAATCAAGGTGGAAACCGAGAAACTGTTGAATACCAATCTCGGTCCACAGCCTGTAGTATTCCTGACAGATGCAAGATCAGCACTTCAAGCACTTCAGTCCAGAAGATTACCAGGTATACAAGCCTTACTGTCTGAACTGTGCAACCAGCGCAAGGTCGCCATGCAGTGGATACCGTCTCACTGAGAAATACCAGGAAACGAGAGAGCAGACTGACTGGCTAAAGAAGGTGCTGCAGACGAGCAGCCGTTACGTACCAGTTACGTACCATCAGAAGAAAAAGATGATCAAATCAATCAGAAAGCTGCCAACACCAACGCGGGACGACTACCAAGCTATGAACAATCAGAACAAATTGTCATACTGCGCCTCAGAACAGGACACAACCGACTCCGCAGCCACATGTATTAAAAAAAATTAAGATTGGCAATTCAGCCATGTGTACATGTGGACGGGAACCCAAGACTGCAGAGCACATACTTCAAGACTGCCACGAATATGATATATTGAGGCAAACCCACTGGCCCAGAGAAACAACACTGGAAGCAAAACTATACGGACCTCTGTATGAACTAATGTGATGAGTTGCTGTATTTTTTATTTTCAATTCGCCCCAGTCTTCTTCTCCATGTAATTATTTGCGTTCTTTTATTATTATTAGGCGTTCGAGTTCATAGTATTGGTTCTGGGTTATATTTTTTGGTTGCTAGGAAAAATCCGACCACCCGCACCTACCCTGTTTAATTGTAGGGATGGGGGAGAAGCACTACCCATATTAACGTGGAACCAATAAAATTTATTCTGTTAGCTAGAATGTCAGCGGATTACTTAATATTATGTATTATTTCTGCGCGTGAGCATAATAAATTTACGATTGGCTTGGTAAACACTGAGTCATCGGGGAAGCTTATGATATGATTGGCCGGGTTCCGATTTAATTTATGTCTTCTTCTTCTTCGATCCTTAACCACCGACCGTCAAAGCAGTCAGTGGCCATCACGCCTAGTGGCGTCTTGTAGGGCAACAACAAATTGATTCCACTTTGCACGGTCGGTGGCCATCCTTCGTACAATGCCCCAACTCTGGTTCATTCTTTGCATCTCAGCCTCCACAGTCCTCCGCCAAGTTGTTTTTGGTCGGCCTCTCTTTCGCTTTCCTTCAGGGGTCCAAAGCATAGCTGTTCTTGTGATGGCATCGGGGTCTCTTCTGAGGACATGACCAACCCAGCTCCAGCGTCTGCCAGCTATGATGGTGTGCATGTCCTCTTGCTTGCTACGAGTAAGCAGATCTTGGTTGGTGATGGTATTCGGCCAAAAAATGCGGTGAATTTTTCTTAGGCATGTTGTGTGAAAAGAGGACAATTTTGACATTTCCTTCTCTGTGACTCTCCAGCATTCCGCACCATAGAGAAGCACAGAAAGCACGCAGCTCTGGTATAATCTTAATTTTGTGCTTGTGCTGTATTGGGAGGACTTCCAGATGTTATTTAGGCTAAAGAAGGCTGTTCTTGCCTTATTCATTCTGATGTTGATGTCTTTGCCTGCCCCACCGTCTGGTGTTACTATGCTTCCTAGGTATGTGAAGGTATCTGTCTGTTCCAATTGCTGATTCCTTACTGATATGGGCTCAGGGTTGCTCACATTGAGCGTCATGACCTCAGACTTCTTTAAATTGATGTTCAAGCCCACCTGCTGGCTAAATTTATTAAGTCTATCCGTTTTTTCCTGGATGTGTTGATGTGAATGTGCCAGCAGTGCAATGTCATCTGCATATTCCAGATCTTCCAATGTAGAAAATGTAGTCCATCTTATTCCTCTTGGACTGCCCTCTGTTGTCTGGCGCATCACCCAGTCTATGACTGTTAAAAAAAGAGTGGTTGATAAGGGGCATCCCTGTCGTACTCCTGTCTTCACCTCGAAGGTTAGGTTGCTCTGCCCAACACTACACGTAAAGTTGGCATAGAGGCTTTTTATGATTGCCACTATGCAGCTTGGAATTCCATAAGCCCTCAGTATTTTCCATAAACTGTCCCTATGTATGCTGTCAAAAGCCTTTTCAAAATCAACAAAATTTATGTAAAGCTGTCTTTGCCATTCTGAGCACTGCTCTATAATGTTCCTGAGAGTGAATATATGGTCTACACATCTTCTGTTCTTTCTAAATCCTGCTTGTTCTTTCCTCAGTTTGTAGTCTACTGCCTTTGAAATTCTCTGTATAATTATCCTGCCTAGTATTTTGCTGGGAACTGAGAGAAGAGTGATTCCTCTCCAATTATTGCAGTCTGCAAGATCTCCCTTTTTGGGCAATTTGACAATTATTCCTTTGTTCCACTCTGTTGGTGTTGTCCCCGTTTTCCACACTTGTGCAAATAGTGGTTCTAATAGTTCTGCTGCTAGCTCAGGGTCTGTCTTAAATAGCTCTGCATTTAAGTTATCATGGCCCGGAGCTTTACCGTTCTTTAACCCTTTGATTGCTGTGATGATTTCTTCTTTTCGTGGAATGTCTGTATTTACATCTAGATCGTTTTCAGCCTCAGGAACATTCAACTGTGTCTCTGGTATTTCCTTGTTCAGAGTTTCTCTGAAGTGCTCTGCCCATCTTGTTTCCTGTCCCTCTGCTGTCTTGATGAGATTTCCTTGCTTATCTCTTACTAATGTAATATTGTTCGCACCTTGTTTTCCGCTGATGAATTTAGTTATTTTGTATACTGTGCTTTGTTCATTTCTCAGTGCTGCCTCTTCTGCCTGTTTTGCAAGATCGTCTAGGAAATTCCTTTTGTTGGCTCGGGTTTGGCGTTTAACTTCCCTGTCCAGCTGGCTGTACTGTTCGCTATATAGTTGCTTTAACCTGGGGGACTTCGCTTCTGTTTTCTTTCTTTTCATTTCCTTTCTCATCTTTATGGTGTTTAGTGTTTCTGGTGTTATCCAGTCTTGCTTCTTCCTTTCCTGGAATCCTAAGCATGATTTGCTACTTTCCTTATATACTGTTGAAATGGTGTTGAAATTCTGGTCTATATCATCAGTCAATGTCTTTTCCTGGCTTTTGGCAAATTGATATCGTTTCTTAATGTCGGCCGCAAAAGCTTTTCTGGTAAGGGGGTCCTTCAATTTGCTGATGTCAAACCTTTTCTGTGTAGTTACAGTTGGTCCAGCCCTTCTTAGTTTCACTTTCAGTTTTGCTACTACTAAATGGTGATCACTTCCCACATCTGCACCTCTTCTTACCTTCACATCTTGTAATGCATGTCTCCATCTACCGTTAACCATGATGTGGTCTATCTGGTTTCTGTCTCGACCATTTGGTGATTCCCATGTTAACTTGTGAATTTCCTTATGTGGGAAAAGTGTTCCTCCAGGTTGGGGGTTTTAGCATAGGGCTGACACCCCTGTCTATGTAAAAAATAATGAAGTTACGGAAACAATAAAAAATTAATTTATGTGCAGGTATGATAATAGGTCATAGGTTTGTTAGAAGCGGTTCTTGATAGCTAGTATCAGACGCGATGACTCACCGCGTCTGTTATTGCATCAGAATATTTCTACTATTTATTGAGCATAAAAATCTTTTAGTGCTCACTAGTCCCAAGAAATTCTGCCGCGAAGAAGTGCCATCATATAGTCTGCTCGGGACCCAAAGACACAGCAATCGAGAATGCAGTCAGCGACCCATAGCTTGACTGCTTGCGTCAGGGTCAGCGAACCCGAGCTGACCAAGACCCTACTCCACCTCCATGTGGTGGTCCTGGAAACAGGCTGCATCAGTGCAGTCTGGCTGAGAGAGTAGAGATCGAAGAGGGAAGGCAAACCCGGTCCCAAAAAATGCCGTGCTGAAGTCGGATGTGCCAGCCAAAAGGCGCAGATATCGCAGCTCCGCTGTAAACAGACACAACGCAACCAACGTCCTTTTCAGGACGAACGAGGAAGAAGATATAGTCTGCTCAGTCCGAGAAATTCTATATTATTGGGTATGTCCATAACTTAATTAGCGTTGTAGAAAGTTCGTTTTATATAAGAGCTTAGCACGTTAGAGTAAGCTTTCTTCAGGGATGTAATTTAATTTTTATTAGTCAGAAGTGCCATCAATTGCTATCTTATACAGAAACTAGAACCCGGGTAGAGTAAGTGGTGTCTATAATTTTTCTATGAATAAGTTAGCAGTATCTAGGAGTGTGTAGCAGTGTAGTGGATTTGATGGTATTGTATGATGGTGATATTACTAAGTGTGATGCATGAGGTCAGCTGTGAAGGCTCCTGAGATAAAATGTAGCTGTGAATTGTCAGAAGGCCCTTCTTGCTACCACTACGACCTCACACCTATCTTTTTTTTACTAATGAATGTGGCTACGTTAAATGTCTAGGGTAATGATATGTAATGTGTGGTGGTAGTTTACATACACACACACAGATAATTACTAAGTCTAATAATATTAATAAATGTTATAATACACTGAACTAACTCAAGTGTGTAAAATTTGGATAGTAATTTTCTTTAAATTTATTTGTTCTGAACCAAGGTTTTAATTTGGTCAGAACATATGAAAGGTTTTGCAATTATGAAAGAAATGCATGAATATTACATAATAAATGCAAGGTGTGTACATATGTATGTTACTAGACTAGTTAATATTACTACTATTTATAGTTGTAATCTATTTGGGAGAACATTTAATGGATGTGCTGTTGGGGTGGCCTCATCACTCCCTGTCTATGGTGACTACACATTGTCCAGTTATTTGATGGAAATTTATGGGTGTGTTAGCAAATAAGTTGAGTTGGTGAATTCTCAGCAGACCAGACGCTCACGTAGCTTGAAGGTGTAGCTCTGGTGCTGAGATCTGGTGGCCCCACCTCTCCGTGCTTGGGGGCAATATCAGAAGTCTGGTGGCCCCACCTCTCCGTGCTTGGGGGGCAATATCAGAAGTCTGGTGGCCCCACCTCTCCGTGCTTGGGGGCAATATCAGAAGTCTGGTGGCCCCCACCTCTCCGTGCTTGGGGGCAATATCAGAAGTCTGGTGGCCCCACCTCTCCGTGCTTGGGGGCTATAATAGGCTGCTCTGACAAAATGTTACTGCACGGGTCCACTCTTGTAATATTCAACAACTCATTTGACACCACATTGGTGCCAACTGAAACTGAAACTCACAGTTCTGCAATCAAAGTATTAGTCATGTGTCAGAATTCCATCCTCTAACCATTTCTGGACACAACACTACACAACAACAACACCACATAGACGGGTCAGATCTTTCTGACCAAACAACACATCTTACCAATTTGGTTTCACATAGGATAAGTTCTCCCAGACTACAGATTCTGAAATATGTTCATTAGCTTCCTGCCATAGAATAGGATAGGTGATATGTTTCACTGATCTCAACACTTGATCTGTCCTTCATAATCCTTGCTGGAGTTTATGTATTTTATTTGTCTCTAGACCCTGAACTGGGGCGGGGGGTCTAGAGCGAATCCTTACTTGTTGTAAGGGACAGATTATGCTATTGCAGTATCAAATCACTCGAAACCTTAAACAAATATTAAAATGTACAAAGAAATAATTTCAGTCTTACCAGAATTATGAATATAGAACACAGTTAAATGCTAGCAAAACTCAGCTGAGCTGCTGGCCTTAGGATGGCGTCCCTCTAAATATTTCAATAGCTTCTGGGAATTACACCACTTAATAATTCACTGTGTCTACTAGGACAGCTTATAATGAATGGCACAAAATGCGCGTCTGAGCGCCGATAATATATTCATCTATGGCCAATCACTGCCTTTTCTTTTTCAAATTCAAATATCCTACCAAAAAGTCATTTCAGTCATACCTCAGTCAAGTATGCCTTGTTGTCTGTTGGTCCGTCCGTCTCTACTTGCGTTTCACACAAAAAAACGCACTTGTTTTTTGAACCAACTCTGCCTTCCCCTACACAATTTTGCCCTTAAAGTTATTTTTAGCCACAATTCACCATCCCACCCCGTCTCTTCATTCCAACTAGATTTTAGCACTTGCGTCTTCAAGGCCACAATTTTTTGAAAATTAGTGACATGTTTTTATTTCAATGCAGACGCTCGCTGATATGAACAACACAGTCTTTTGTCAATATCTTTCTTATTATCTGTCCGTCTGTATAAATGAAAGCATATTATTTCACTGCTCAAGATGGGCCATCCGGCCAGCTAGGTTTTATATTCCTAACATTATTATTAAGAAAAGTTACTTTTCAAATATTTTCTAGAATCTTCTGGAATGCGTTCATCACTGCATTCAAATAAACGGACTAAGTTATCGCAAAAGCGTCCAAGAAATGACTGTGGCGTATAATATCCAAGGTCCCTTTTGTCGATTTCTTTACTTTATGTCAACTTGGGGAACGTGACTTTTTCCTCCTTTCCCCACCACTTGCGTCTTTCAGCCTTGCTAGTTTCAAGCACGCGTTCAGTCAGATTTTTCCTTTTGATCTCCGTTCTCATCCCGTTCCGTTTTGCCTTCAAGTCTAACCATTTAATTTCCATGGCGGGTGATGACCCGCGGCGTGGGCGATCATGTATTCTAGCAGCTTACGCATTAGTTTTTATCCCTACGTTGTATCATTGGAGATATTTTAACGTTGTATCACGGTTAATTTTTGTGACAAGCGGCTTCTGAGATAATTTAACTGTGGAAGGACTAAGTTTGGTGTAATTTTAAAACTAGGAGGTCTGTGTAACCACAATTTGATTATTGATAATTTATAGGGTATATACGCGGGTGTGGTTGTGTATTAATTTGTTGCGTTATTTGGTCTTGTAGTCAGGAGACAGGGGTGAAGTGGATTTAATATTACAAAGATGGTGTAGAATAAGTGTATTTAATAATTGTGTTAAATTGATAACCTTCCCGGGTCAGTCTTTAATAAGAAGTTAAGTCCGGGAAATTATTCTGTACCGGGGGATTTTAGCTTCAGCAAAGGGAATGTTATAACGCCAAAGGGGCGAGACACGCATACAAAAGATTCAGGTCAGCCGCGGCTGGGGTTTACATAACAGACAGCGGGGTAAATTGGTGCGGGAGAGAGATAGGAGGGAACTGTAAAGTAGTTTGACACTTGGGCAGAATTATTTGTTTATTTTATTTACTTTCTGGTGCGTAGCTTTGTATGTAGGGGGGATTTATTAATTTTAGGGACCCCCCCGAGGGGGTGGGGGGGGGGGGGGGGGGGCCGCACCCCCAGATGTAGATGATTTGGGGGTGGTGTAATGTGCTATTTGTCTTAGGAATTTTGACATTGTTGTATAACGTGGTTATTTTGTTTTTCTTATCCCCCTACAGACGTCAAGGATGGGTGGTGGATATATTTTAGTATAGTATTTATATATAGTATAGTTTTTATATTTATATATATCATTTTATTATTATATTATATGCGATAGTATATATATATATATATATAAAGATATCATATATATATTTATATAGTCCTATATATATAAGTCTACCATGGACTTTGCCTTCTAGAGAGAAGGTAGGCACGAGACATCAGTGAAGGTGTAAAAAGCTGGATTCGCGCTTGTACCGGCGCCCAGTACGTCTGCAACACTGAAAGACTTGAGAAGTTCTCTTGCAGTGAGGGCGTATTCCTCAGCGGGAACTGGTCTCTAAATCAGGAGCTCTTAGCTCGTTAAGGCACACCAAATTAGGCTACGTTGCCTGGTGTTTATAATACTGCCACAATAACGCAGTGGGCCTAAACCAGAACCGGGTTAACTCAGCATGTTGAAGAATTGTCATCATCAGTGAAAACAACTACATCACTTGGCAATTACCTCGCTATCTTATTAACAAGCCCTCATCATCAGTATTCGGGAAAGGAGGGAGGGAAAACATACCTTTCCAAAAATGCAAACGAGAGGAGCGGCGTGACGGAGAAGCAACTCATCAGATCCTCAGACGGAGACGGTATCGCCAGAGAGGCACTGAACCGTGACAGAGGCGAAAGGACGGAGTTTAGAGAGGAACAGTCGATTCAGATATAAATACTTAGAGGACAGCCTCTGAGTTAGCGCTGGAAAGTCAATTAGAGTAGCAGTGCTTGTAGAGTATTAGTCAACTGTGTAGGACAGCCTAGAGCGCTTTCAAGACAGTGTAGACTTTTAGTTTATACCTCGTCAGTGAGACAGTGTGTTAGTTAGTAAATATAGTGTAGTCAGGAGAGGTGGCTCTTACTTAGAGACCCCCACCAAGTTTGTTTCTTTAATCCTTAGTTGTTTCATCCAGGTGTGAAAGAGAGTGTGGAATCTTTTTTTATATTGTGTCTTTCATTCACATTTTTCTTTTGTCAGGTTGCGCGAACTGGCACTTTATTTATTTTTTTCTGTGGTTTTGATTTGGTGTTTTTAATAAACTATAAAATGTATACTGGATCAGTTTATCTTTAACTATACTGTACTTATATGCTTTGTCTGTATAGTTGTGTCTGTGGAATTTAGTGAAACCTTATCTCCTTTCTGGTAGTCAGAGGTGGTGAGACAGTAGCTATTACATAAGTCACAAGTGGCGAGGGAGAGTCAATCTCGGTTCTCACCCTCGAAGCTATAAGTCTCATCCTTCCACATTCACTGTCATTCTCATCTAAATCTATCTTCTCAGACTTTCTCATAACTTGTGTCTTGTCTCTGTACTCAGACAGACTCTAATAAAAGCCACTTCGTGACAACTTCAAAAGACAGTGAAGTTTATACAAGAAACAACATTGCAGATATAGACAATATATTTCAAGCGAACGAAAGAAGAAGAAGATGATGTGACGTGGACTGGAACAGAGCCTACAGTAATCTGACAGCTTATTGTAACACCTTCTAGCTGCTCTCTGATTTGCTAGCTAAACATGCCATTATACCAACTGTCTATTTTTGCAATGTTAACATTTTGTCCCCGCCCTCGTTTCTTTAAAACACTAACCAACGCAGTGTTTATCATCTTCTTTGACCTGTCAGCATAACAGGAAACAAATCACGCTTCGTTTTACAGCGTTCCACTCACGCGAGCTAATCTGCCAATCATATAATACTTGACAGACAGACAGCACGTGAGAAAAGCCCTTGAGGTTGTCAACAGGGAAAGCTACCGTAATAAATCCCTTCTGTTTCTTTGATCTGGCAACACGGACATTCTACAGGTAAAAACCGCTTAGGAGAGCGAATAGTCTTTGATATCGGGTCACCAATCCAAGACGGAGAACCGCTAGAAAGACCGAGACTTAACTCCTTGACTCCGGAATTATTTTCCACCCTGTGCAATTTACGTGACTCCATTTTATTAGTGATACCGTATAATACTACTGTTTCTATAACCCATCTATCAGTCGTCACTCATAATTTGAGAAGAATCTAGCACGCAGCCTTTAAACCATTTCTTTTGGATTACTGGTTAAAAAGTGATTCGTGGAGATTTTTTTTTCTGGAATTTCTGGTAAATAGAGCTAAGTGTTAGAAGTGTTTTACAGTGATAGCATTTAAAGTTAAACACTTAAATACTTTAACACTTAATTACTTTAAACATACAGTTAAATACTTCACTTGGATCTTTTTTTCTTGCTAGTAATGCGTATTAACTAAAATAAAGCGCAGAGATTTCCATAACCAGATATTTAATTAAAATGTTAGACCGTTCCCGACCGCTACCTAGCTGAGACGAGACGGTAATTTGTGTTTACAGCGTAGACGGCTAACCAGACCGAACTTAGAGATGTTAGAACGACTGATAGGGGGAGGGAAATAAATATTGTTTATGTTTCATTTTATATAATTATTGTTATTATAGCGTCTATTATTTTTTTTTAAAATGCCATACGACAAATTTACAGATACCGACAATTTGCTAGCTACTAAATGATAATTTGTACGTGGCGCATTGTGAGAAATAAATAATAAATAACACACTGTGCGTATGACCCCAGCCAGCCATGAGAAAGGGCGGAAGAGTTTTCATCGGCTCAGTCTGACCCACCTCCGCGGCCATCGGTGTCTGCTGTACGGCGTAGAGAAAAACACCATGTATCTTTTAAATTCGTCAGGATTTGACAAAAGGGAGGAGAGACTATCGTGTCCCCGTCTATACATATTTATATGTACATAGAGTGGTAGCATTTTCCTATAAAATGTTTCTTATATTTTTAGCAGACCTGATCCAAGTGGACGAACCAGCGGTCTTTTTCGTTTCCTTTTCAATTTCCATGGTTAAGTGTGTACAAGCAGAGACACTGTATGACTGTAACTTATATTACTGGACTTACCAAATCCAGGATACTATTTTATCAGCCAATAGTGGCGTATACCTGAAACATTATTATTATTTTCCTCAACACCTGGCAGCTGTAATCCAAGTTGAGTACTAAAATATACGCTGTGCAGGGACTGGCACTCTGACAAAGAGTCGGCCGATAGAAAATCCATCATCATCATTTGTAACAACCGGATTTTTTTTCCCAGATTTTCTAGAAGTGTACCCCTCTCTTAAAATGGTAAACACCAAGGACCCTCACATATTCAATATGTGTAGTAAACCCTATATATATATATATATATATATATATATATATATATATATATATATATATATATATATATATATATATATATATATCCAAATAGACGTTCCAGCCGAGCGGGAAACAGGACTGTTTTCCCCGCCCGCCCTCAACACTGCAAGAGTTGTCGCAACGAAATTATTCAGTTGTAGTTCCTGTATCTAGAATCACATTCCCCTGTGCACCCATTGGAGGAACGGTGCTAGTTTTTTTAGAACAGTGAAGACACCCCTTTATGACTCATATCATCACCAGGATTTATCGTGGAAGTAAACTTATTCGGCATTGACCTCATTAGTTTTTTTTGTGGGATGAACCGGGGCCAATTTGTATCCTCGACAGCTGGGATGATACATTAGTCAACAGAACCAGTAGGGATTATGTTCATGGAATAAATGTACCAAAGAATAACACAGACCCAAGGGAAGAAATACAAATTAGGTAAGAGTGTGAGAGGTGGCCATACGAATGAGAGAGCGTGTGTTAACTTTATTGTTGCTGGAAAGTATCTACTAATTTTGTTAGTTTGATTTGATTCTGTTTACTTTACTTGGTTTTTTATTGTACCAAATATTGTTATTCTGTAAACCTAGTGCTAACCTTCAACCTTTGGGTAAATATTTTCTTTGGGTTATTTTTCCTTTATACGGTGAAGACGCACCATCCTTCTTTATTTTCCTCTATATGTACGTTTTTGTGTCATTGTGTCACATATTGTTGTGTGTATGTAGAGTAACCTGTTCTTTCCTTAGATAAGGGAGGCTTAGACTGTCTTAGAACAAAGTACAGTTGTATGGAAAGGCTGGATGAGAGCAACCTACTCACTCCAGAGACATATCTTTCCCTCAACCTACCACCTGTGAAATCTATTTTCTATACATTCTCGTGTATCAGTCAACCTCTACTCTTTACTTAGACTGGGCCCAATAAACTAATTAACCTAACGTACAACAGATGACAAGATCACTAATGTGGAACTAATGACAAGATCACTAATGTGGAACTAATGACAAGATCACTAATGTGGAACTAATGACAAGATCACTAATGTGGAACTGATGACAAGATCACTAATGTGGAACTAATGACAAGATCACTAATGTGGAACTGATGACAAGATCACTAATGTGGAACTGATGACAAGATCACTAATGTGGAATTAATGACATGATCACTAAAGTGGAACTGGAGACAAGAACGAGACAAGTACCAGTGGAACCAGACATGAGAAAAAGACGCTGACGATAGATAGGACTCACATTGAGGACGCCTATTGATAGCATTACAAGGCAGTTCATGTTCAGGAAACCCTGTGATAAGAGAGATACAGGGAGAGACATAAAATCGTGGACAAGAGAACTGAATTCAGAAATGAAATGGATATAAAAAACATGGAAGCGCCTTGAGTTTGTGGCATAGGACAGGTGGTATCTGATGTGACTTCCTTGACATGTCGGTAGAAATATGCAGAGAGCGTTACTCTTGACCTTTCGTTACGGTATAAAAATGTTCTTGACCTTTCGTTACGGTATGAAAATGTTGAAGTCCCATGTTCCGTGGGGAGCTGAAAGGCAGTGAATGAGTTGATGAATGTAGTTGCTGTCAAATGTTTACTGTAACTACAGCAACGTCGGTTCTGCAGTGTCTTGAAGAGACAGAGAAATAATAACACTGCTGCTTCCTCATGCATGGTCACAAGAGGTGATTAATATGAGATTGTGTCTGGTACTGCAAAACATCATCATATAAAATAAATTGATACACAGACTACAGCTGCAAGAGCCCATGAATGCTGTGATACAGACTTCCTGCAAGAGTGCTAGGTTTAGCGGTGGATCTACGCCATATATGCTATATGAGGAGTGAAACATAAAATATTAAAGAAATATTTACTTAGTTTTCAGTTCCTTTCAGCAGTTTATTTTTCTGTTTAAGCGCGTTGCTACTTGAAAATTGCAAAATGCGTTACACATTTTATATTATCTGGCCACTCATCAGTGGAAACAACTCAATAACTACTGGCCTGATTGTAATAAATGTTTAATATCCGAGACTGGTAACATTGGCAACACATTTTACGTTTGATCTTAATCTGATAAGAATCAAGGGCACTTCATTTGAATGCTGTCATATGGAGATCAAGGAAAATCAAGGCCAACACAAAAGTAAGTATCTTCAACTCAAATGTCAAGTCAGTCCTATTGTATGGCTCTGTCAAGTCAGCCCTATTTTATGGCTCTGTCAAGTCAGTCCTATTGTATGGCTCTGTCAAGTCAGTCCTATTGTATGGCTCTGAAACATGGAGAACAACAAAAGCAACATAAACAAAGTTACAGACATTCATAAACAGGTGCTTGTGTAGAATAGAAGGATTGATGTGTCACAAATGTGAAACTGATGACAAGAACCAGACAAGTGTCATTGGAACAAGAGTTGAGAAGAAGACGCTGGAGATGGACAGGACACACATTGAGGAAGCCTGT
Organism: Oreohelix idahoensis; assembly: GCA_024509875.1. Classification (NCBI taxonomy): domain Eukaryota; kingdom Metazoa; phylum Mollusca; class Gastropoda; order Stylommatophora; family Oreohelicidae; genus Oreohelix; species Oreohelix idahoensis. The sequence goes on along the minus strand of JAMPIV010015099.1, from coordinate 213,402 downwards.
TGATAGCATTACAAGGCAGTCCTTGTTCTGGAATCCACAGGGAAAGAGAACTGGAGACAGGTCCGAATCTGGAGAAAAAAAAACTTTGACCTTTTGTTTTTATTGATTTTCTTTTTGATAAATATAAGCATATGAAAATATAATAGACTTTTGGAGATTCGAGCCTGGTGGGTCACAGAGTACATGAGATCCTTTGTTTTATTTAAGAAAAGATACATAATGAAACGTTCTTACTTAAGTAGAGTCCAAAAACATAAATTGACAGAAGAGAAATAACAAAAATCTGCTGGGACACTTGAGAAAATACCGAAATTAACATCCTATTTTCAAACAAACTATGAAGCATCATCTTCTCTCACTGATAAGGACGTTGTTGAGCCAGGTACCAATTATCAAAGTGATGAAGCAAGGAATGATGTTCCTGAAAGTGATAATTTTGATAAGGACGTTGTTGAGCCAGGAATCAATTATCAAAGTGATGAAGTAAGGCCTGATGTTCCCGAAAGTGATAATTTTGACAAGGACGTTGTTCAGCCAGGAACCAATTATCAAAGTGATGAAGTAAGGCCTGATGTTCCCGAAAGTGATAATTTTGACAAGGACGTTGTTCAGCCAGGAACCAGTAATGAAACTGATGAAATAAACACCTGATATCTTTCTGAAAATGATAATCCAGTGATTCAACCCGTCATTATTCATTCATAACCCTCCAATCCCAAAGGAGCATAGGCCTTCAACAAACACATGCCAAATCCTCCTGTCACGTGCCATCATCTCAAGCTCTTTCCCCGTTCTCCTTATCACCTTCACCTGTTTCCAGCTCTTTTCTCCATGTGCCTCCTGGTCTACCTCCGCCTCTCCCGCCCTGGGGATTCCAGAACAAGGACTGCCCTGCAATGCCACCATCAGGTTTCCCCAGTGCGTGTCCCATCCATCGCCATCTTCCTCCTCTTATCTTTTGTTCCACCGGCACCTATCCAGCTCCTGTCATCAGCTCCACGCCGGCAGCCCTGCCATACCACTTCAATCCCTCCACTCTACGCAAGCACCCATCTACGAAAGTCTGTAGCCCTTTGGCCGATGTCTCTGTTGTTCTCCATGTCCCAGAGCCACACAATAGGACTGACTTCACATTTGAGTCGAAAACCCCCATTTCCGTGTTGGATCCGATCTCTCCCAATCTCCATATATCTCCCAATGCAGCGAAAGCTCCTCTCGCCCTTTGCACTCCCATTTTGACATCACTATCCGCTCCTCCAACTTTGGCTATATTGCTGCCAAGATATGTGTACGACTCTACATCCTGTATTTGTGTTTCCTCAAGTTCAACCCTGCCATCATTACCTGCATCCACTCTCATTATTTTTGACTTTTCCATGTGTATTTTCAGACCCAATTGCTGTGACCTCTCATCGAGTGTCCTCAACCTGTCCCACATCCGACCCGTCATTAATCTTAGCTCAAATGATACGGGATTGTGGACTAACTTAACAGCAGAAGATGTTTCATACTGGATTGATCATGGACCAGACAACTGCCAAAATTAATCAGGTACATTTGACTTATTGTAACAAGACTAATAATATTAATAAATATTACAACACACTGAACTAACTCAATAGTGTAAAATTTTTTGATAGAAATATATTACATTTATTTTGTTCTGGATCAATTTTTTAGGTTGACCAGAACTTAAAAGGATTTAGAGATTATGAAAGAAATGCATGGAATATTATATCATAAATGCAATAGTGTACATATATATGTACTATACTAGTTAGTTTTATTAAAATGTTCTAGTATTCATCTACTTGGGAGGATAGTTAATGTTTGTGCTGTTGGGGTGGCCTCATCACACCTGTCTATATTGACTACACAGTGTCCAGAAAATGGTGGGAATTTTTATGGGGGTATTAGTAACTAAAAACGGTGTTGGTGAATGTCCAGCAGGGACCAGCAGGCTCACTCATCTTGTAGTTGTAGCTCTGGTGCTGAAATCTGGTGGTCCCACATCTCCGTGCTGGCGGGCAATAATGGTGGTCTCTGTCACAAGTACTGCACAGATACACTCGAGTAAAGTCACCAACTGAATAGACACTGCTTGGTTGACAACAGAAACTCACAGCTCTGCAATCAAAGTATGGGCCATGTGTCAAAATCTATTCTCTACCCACGTCTGGACACAACACTGACACAACAACCACATCATACAGACAGGTCAGATCTCTCTGACCAAACAGCACATTTACCATGGTGGTTTTACATCAGATAGATCCTCCCAGACTATAGATTCTGAAAAATATTTATTAGTTTTCTGTCTGCCCTAAAAGAGGATAGGTAATATGTTTCATTATTCTCAACACTTGATCTGTCTTGCATAATCCTTGCTGGAGTTTATGTACATTGTTGGTCCCTAGACCCTGACTTGGGCGGGGGGGTCTAGAGCAAATCCCTACTTGTTTGTAAGGCTAGATTTCGATATGGCAGTATCAAATCACTCGAACATGAAACAATATTCAAAATATATAAGGAAATAATTTCAATCTTACCAGATTATGAATAAATAACACAGAATTGCTAGCAAAACTCAGCTGAGCTGCTGGCTATAGTATGGCGTCCCTAAACTTCTTACACTTTCTTTCATATGGAAATCACCACACTTTAAAATCTGTGTCTATCACTGAACAACTATTGAGAAATGACCCCAAATCCGCGTCTAAGCCGCGACAATATGCTTGTCTGTGGCCAATCACTGCCTAGGTTTATTTGAATTTCAAATTTCCTACACTAAAGTCATTTCAGTCATGCTCCAGTCAAGTATGGATGTTTATCTGTTAGTCTGTCCGTCTCTACTTGTGTTTCTACAAAATTTACTTGATTTTTGAACCAACCTTTCTCTCCCCTCCAAAATTTTGTCGTTAAAAGTTATATTTAGACACAGCTACCACCCAAAAACCCTCTCCTCCATACTAAGTAAATTTGAACACCTGCGTCCCAAGGTCGTGTTTTTTTGTGCAATTAGCGACACTTTTAGATTCAATACAGTCTGTCGATGATGTGAACAACACTGTCTTTTGTCATTATCTTCAATATTATCTATCCGTCTGTAAAATTAAGAACATACTAGTTCACTGCTCAGAATAGGCCATCCGGCCAGCTAATTTTTATATTCCTAACATTAATATTAAGAAAAAAAGTACTTTTTAATTTTTGTAATATTCCTAACATCTGCGTTTAGCCGCTGAATTCAAATCAAGGCCTTGGTATCGCGCAAAAGCGTCCAATAAATGACTGTGGCGTAACATATCTATGGTCCCTTCTGTCGAGTTGCTTACTTTTTATGTCAACTTGGGAAACGTGACTTTTCTCCGTTTCCCCCCCCCCCCCCCCCCAATTGCGTCTCCTTAGCCTTTCTAGTCTCACGCAATCTTTCCAGTCATATTTTTTTTCCTTTTTGATCCGCCGTTCCCCTCCTGTCTAGCAAGTCAATTATTATGGAGGATGATGACCCGCGGTCTAGGCGATCATGTACTATTCGCAGCTTACGCATTATGTTTTTATCCTTAAATGTTATCTTTGGAGGTATTTTACCGTTGTATCTCTGTCAATTTCACTACACTTATCACGTCGATTATATCAAGATGGTAAACATAGGTATTCTTCAAAAAGCCTATTTACGGGCACAAAAGCAAATGGTGAGTGGTATACCAGACTTTATTCGCCAACAACTGGATCAGTGAACTGTTTTATTTGTATACTTTTTTCGAATGCATTGTCAGCTCGATTTACGACAGGTGGATACAATGATGGAAATAATTCAGTTAGATTGTTATTCAACAACATGAAAACACAGCACACTACACAGAGAAGCCATGTTAAACATATTTAAGTCGAAGACAAGATGTTGGTTTTCACACTAAAGCTAGAAAAAAACAAATAATAAAAAGTGAACGTGATTATTGGTAACCGGTACAATGTTTTTACAGGCGTGTTGTGGCTGTCATTCAAACTTGAGCTGGACGAAGTCTGCCTTTTCGAGGATCCAATGAAAACATCTGGATCATTACAAAATGGAGATTTTTGGGGTTTATTGGAACTTGTGGCTCAGTTTGACCCATTTTTTTTGGCAAGCCATATTTCAAAATGTGTAAACGCTGGAAAAGGTAAACCTACTTGTCTATCCAAGACGATATGCGATGAAATCGTCGATTTAATGAATGACCAAGTACACACTCAGTTATTCTAGACGAAATAAATTTCTGCTGGATACTTCAATTTGTCAGCTGACTCTACTCATGATCTTTCCCACATAGATCAAATGAGCATTATAATAAGGTATGTGTCACCAACAGATCCAAAACCAGTGGAATGATTTTTAACATCCCTAACATCGGAAGGCCACACGGGAGAAGAAATGGCAAATCAAGTACTAGAATACTTGCAAGAAGTATGTAAATGTACATTTTTCAAAATGTGGATTACAATCCCACGATAATACTACAAACAAGGTAGGACACTATAAAGGAACGCAACAAAAACATTCTAGAGCGAAACAATTATGCTATAATCATAACCATGTGCAGAAACAATTATGCTATAATCATACCATGTGCAGAAACAATTATGCTATAATCATACCATGTGCAGAAACAATTATGCTATAATCATACCATGTGCAGAAACAATTATGCTATAATCCATACCATGTGCAGAAACAATTATGCTATAATCATACCATGTGCAGCACATACCCTCTAAATCTTGTTGGTCGCAGTAAATTTTTTTCTCAACAGTACAGTTACTTTACACATTCTTTTTTGCTTCAACACACCGGGGCAGTTCTTAAAACTCATCTTTGTAATGAGAGAGTACTGAAATCGCTCTCCGACATTCGCCGGGAAGCACCATGCATGTGTAATGTGTGCACTTTTTTAGAATCCTATTCAAAAGATTGTAGACGCTTTAGAGTGCATAGCTGAAGGTCACACACAAAAGGGAAAAACGAAACAAGAGGCAGAAAACATTCCTAACAAAATACAAGAGTTGGAGTTTGTGTTTATGTTGATATTTTGGGATGAAAATTTGACAAACGCTTTTACCGCACCAGCAAAATTCTGCAAGGGAAAGAACTGGATTTAAAAACATGTTCAAATCTTTATCAATCGTTTAGCTCATCATCTGAACCATATTGAGAAATGGGTTCCAAAAATTTGAAAACAAATTAAGACATATCCTATCTGATCCTGACTGTAAAGAAGCGAAATTCAAGAAAAGAATATGAAAAAAAAAACAAAACAATAACATAATGACGCTAAAGAGACAGAAATAAAATCTAAGTCAAAGAGAAAAGTTTCGCATATCGATATTCAATGTAATAGTTGATACGCTCCAAGCACAGATGAACAGAAGAAATGTGTACGAAAATGTATCAAAACAGATATTCCTGTTTGGCAAATTTGAATATGTCCGAAGAAGAATATTTACAACAATTCCAACATCTAATTAAATCGTATCCTGACGATTTAAATAATAATCTTTATGACGAACTACGTCAATTTCATTGTTATGTATGACAGATAAAGAGTGCTGAAACAAATAAAAACGCTCATGGTGATCTCTACGACATAAACAGAGCAATGTGAAATGTCATGTGTATTTCCAAATGTCGAGATTGCTTTACACATTATCTTATCATTGATGATAACGAAGTGTTCTGCAGAACGTTCTATTTCACAATTAAAACGACTCAAAAACTCTCATAGGTCAAACATGACGCAGGAAAAACTCTCATAGGTCAAACATGACGCAGGAAAAACTCTCATAGGTCAAACATGACGCAGGAAAAACTAAATTTGCTTGCTGTACTTTGTGTGGAAGCAGACCTGCTTCGTCGTATCGATTTTGATAACATAATCAAAGATTGTGCAATAAAAAAAAAATACCAAGAAAACATGTATTATCAATATTTCTGTTTTTCTGATGGTTTTATGAATTTTTTTATTTACATATTATAAGTTATTAATACAAACATTTACCTGAAATCCATTAGTTTTTTTTTTTCTTGTTATACCATTTAGAAGATTGGAGAGGGGCCCCAAATTTGTTTAACAGCCCAGGGCCTCCTGAGTTCTTAATCCAGCATTGTAGATAACCTTCACAAGACACAGTAGAGATACGCCACTGGACCTTTGACATTTGATTTTATTTCGCACTGGCACATTAATCGCCCTTTGAAAATGATCCGATACTGCCATTTCCACCCGCCATGTCATATAAAATATTCCGGTCAGCCAAAATTTATTACGGTTATCGCCAGGAAATAAAACAATTAAATGTTACTGCGTCGATTTTTGATGCCATTTCCCGCTTATTTCGTTTAGTAGTCCTTTTCATTTCACGTTTTTGATTTGTAGTTTCATTTCTTGACGCCCGATTAAGCCGAGATCTTTGTTTAATGGCCATCAATATCTATCAGCTGCCAAGCCCACAACACATTCATACCAAGCTCTTCTGTCTTGTGCCATCCACTCAACGTCTTTCTTTCAGCAATTCTCTTCTCCTCGAGTGTTTTAGGTGTCCCTCCTACTTATCATACTTCACACTTGCATCATAGCGCTTCTCTTCTTTGATGCTTAGCCGCCGACCGTCAAAGCAGTCAGTGGCCATTACGCCTAGTGGCGTCTTGTAGGGCAACAACAAATTGATTCCACTTTGCTCGGTCGGTGGCCATCCTTCGTACAGTGCCCCAACTCTGGTTCATTCTTTGCATCTCAGCCTCCACAGTCCTCCGCCAAGTTGTTTTTGGTCGGCCTCTCTTTCGTTTTCCTTCAGGGGTCCAAAGCATAGCTGTTCTTGTGATGGCATCGGGATCTCTTCTGAGGACATGGCCAACCCAGCTCCAGCGTCTGCCAGCTATGATGGTGTGCATGTCCTCTTGCTTGCTCTGAGTAAGCAGATCTTGGTTGGTGATGGTATTCGGCCAAAAGATTCGGTGAATTTTTTCTTAGGCATATTGTGTGAAAAGAGGACAATTTCGACATTTCCTTCTCTGTAACTCTCCAGCTTTCCGCACCACAGAGAAGCACAGAAAGCACACAGCTCTGATATAATCTTAATTTTGTGCTTGTGCTGTATTGAGAGGACTTCCAGATGTTGTTTAGGCTAAAAAAGGCTGTTCTTGCTTTGTTAATTCTATTGTTAATGTCTTTGCTTGCTCCGACGTCTGGTGTTACTATGCGTCCTAGGTATGTGAAAGTGTCTGTCTGTACCAGTTGCTGATTCCCTACTGATATGGGCTCAGGGTTGCTCACATTGAGCGTCATGACCTCTGACTTCTTTAAATTGATGTTCAAGCCCACCTGCTGGCTATACGTATTAAGTCTATCCGTTTTTTCCTGGATGTGTTAATGTGACTGTGTTAGTAGTGCAATGTCATTTGCATATTCCAGATCTTCCAATGTAGAAAATGAAGTCCATCTTATTCCTCTTGGACTGCCTTCTGTTGTCTGGCGCATCACCCAGTCTATGACTGTTAAAAATAGAGTGGTTGATAAGGGGCATCCCTGTGCTACTCCTGTCTTCACCTCAAAGGTTAGGTTGCTCTGCCCAACACTACACGTAAAGTTGGCATAGAGGTTTTTTATGATTGACACTATGCAGCTTGGAATTCCATAAGCCCTCAGTATTTTCCATAAACTGTCCCTATGTATGCTGTCAAAAGCCTTTTCAAAATCAACGAAATTAATGTACAGCTGTCTTTGCCATTTTGAGCACCGCTCTATAATGTTCCTGAGAGTGAATATATGATCTACACATCTTCTGTTCTTTCTAAATCCTGCTTGTTCTTTCCTCAGTTTGTGGTCTACTGCTTTTGAAATTCTCTGTATAATTATCCTGCCTAGTATTTTGCTGGGAACCGAGAGAAGAGTTATTGCTCTCCAATTATTGCAGTCTGCAAGATCCCCCTTCTTAAGCAATTTGACAATTATTCCTTTGTTCCACTCTGTTGGTGTTGTCCCTGTTTTCCAGACTTGTGCAAATAGTGGTTCTAATAGTTCTGCTGCTAGCTCAGGGTCTGTCTTAAATAGCTCTTCATTTATGTTATCATGGCCAGGAGCTTTTCCATTTTTTTTAACCCTTTGATTGCTGTGATGATTTCTTCTTTTCGTGGAATGTCTGTATTAACATCTAGATCGTTTTCAGCCTCAGGAACATTCAATTGTGTCTCTGGTGGTTCCTTGTTCAGAGTTTCTCTGAAATGCTCTGCCCATCTTGTTTCCTGTCCCTCTGCTGTCGTGAAGAGATTTCCTTGCTTATCTCTTACTAATGTAATATTGTTTGCACCTCGTTTTCCGCTGATGAATTTAGTTATTTTGTATACTGTGCTTTGTTCATTTCTCAGTGCTGCCTCTTCTGCCTGTCTTGCGAGATCATCTAGGAAATTCCTATTGTTGGCTCGGGTTTGGCGTTTAACTTCCTTGTCCAGCTGACTGTACTGTTCGCTATATAGTGGCTTTAACCTGGAGGACTTCGCTTCTGTTTTCTTTCTTTTCATTTCCTTTCTCATCGTTATGGTGTTTAATGTTTCTGGTGTTATCCAGTCTTGCTTCTTCCTTTCCTGGAATCCCAAGCATGATTTGCTGATTTCCTTATATATTGTTGAAATGGTGTTGAATTTCTGGTCTATATCATCAGTCAATGTCTTTTCCTGACTTTTGGCAAATTGATATCGTTTCTTTATGTCAGCCGCAAAAGCTTTTCTGGTAGGGGGGGGGGGGTGTCCTTGAATTTGCTGATGTCAAACCTTTTCTGTGTAGTTACAGTTGGTCCAGTCCTTCTTAGTTTCACTTTCAGTTTTGCTACTACTAAATGGTGATCACTTCCCACATCTGCACCTCTTCTTACCTTCACATCTTGTAATGCATGTCTCCATCTACCGTTAATCACGATGTGGTCTATCTGATTTCTGCCCCGACCACTAGGTGATTCCCATGTTAATTTGTGAACTTCTTTGTGTGGGAAAAGTGTTCCTCCAATGACAAGGTTGTTAATGCTACAGAAACTTATTAATTTATCCCCATTTTCGTTTGCTGTTCCGCTGCCGCATTTCCCCATTACTCTTTCGTTATATGTATTGTGTGTACCAACTTTCGCATTGAGGTCTTCCATTACTATAATAAGATCATATCTTGGCGTGTCTTCATTTCTTTCTGCAGTTGTTGATAGAATTAATCCTTGACCTCTTCATCGCTGTCATTCGTTGGTGTGTAGCATTGTACTCGTATTATTGTAGTATTGGTGAATCTCCCTCTCAATCTTAATCTTATCAGTCTATTGTTGATGGGTTTCCATTCCAGTAATGTCCTTTCTATTCCTTTCTGTAGAATAATGGCTACGTCTTCATTGTGCTGTCCATCCTCTCTTCCAGAGTAAAGTACTGTTTCTCCTGTTGCTGTTTTAACTTTTCCTGCCCCTGTCCATCTGCTCTCGCTTATCCCTAGAATGTGTAACTTATAGTTTCTCATTTCTGCCGTGACCTGTTTTAGTTTGCCCGTCTCGTTCATTGTCCTGACATTCCAAAATCCTATTTTTGTATCATGTTTTGCGGTCAGGACGTCCGTTTTCATGTCAGTGGCTTCCTTTTGGCTTTCACCACTGACAGTCATAAGAGCCTCAGACTCCGGTTTTCCGTCCCGCAGCAAAGTTTGTTCATTTGTTGCTGTTTCCGTAACTTCATTTCTTTTTACATAAACAGGGGTGTCAGCCCTATGCTAAAACCCCCAACCTGGAGAACCAGGGTGTCTGCTTTAGTCTGACCCCTGCCCGCGCAAACCTGCCCAGCTTGGTAGAACCTTAGAGGAGTAAAACTCCCGCGGCATAGCTCTGGGGGTAATCAGGGTACGCAAGCCGCCATACCTCGACAAGGTATTGACACCGGTGATGGCGCTTACACGTGTATTTATCGTTGCCTTTACAGCTGTCCCTTACATAGTTTTTACCAGGGGTATGGGGTCGGCGAAAAACATTTCTGACTCCTGAAATTTTACAATTCCGACTCGTCTCCAACTACAGTTTTTTACTACTAATATGGCGTACAAATCGGAGTCCAGAAATTTTTACCCACTCCGATTCCACAGCTCTGGTCCTTACAGTGTGTGAACCATATCCGCTTCTCTCTCAGTATCATATATCTTCACTCGTTTTACAGCTCGTACACTTGTGAGTGCACAGTGGGCTGATCACCTGCTTGACAACCAATCTGATTACGGAAACAGCGATAGATTGTTTGGTCTGTTTTTGTTCCACAAAGACGCCACTAGGCGTGGTGGAAACAGCGATAGATTGATCAATTTGTTGTTGCCCTAAGACGCCACTAGGCGTACTGGCCACATACTGCTTTGCCGGTTGGCGGCTAAGGATGGAAGAAGAAGACACTTGTGAGTATCATAGCTCTTACAACTATAGCATAGCTCTGATTATACTTTGAAAACAGCTGCTACATCTGTGACCCTTAGCTCTTACATTTGCGACTCTCATATCTCGTGCCCTGTAAGTATCAAATATTTTACACTTGTTTTGTACCTTTTACATTCGTGAGTATCATAGATTTTACTGCTGTATCATATCTCTTACACAGCTGTTACATTTCTGTCTAGAATATTTCTTAAACTTGTGAGTTTCAAACATCCAACCTTTTAATTATATAATATCTTACACTTGTTATCTGGCTTTCACACTCGTAGAGTATCATAGATACTACAACCGTATCATATCTCTGCTTCTTTTAATACCACATCTCTTACAGCTATGGCTATCACAGTTCCAATGTTTGTATCATGGTTTTTCCTGTTGCACCATATATCTTACAATTTTGAATGTGACAATTAGTACATATGCATCAAAGCTCTTACATATGTGAGTGCCATGGCTCTTACACTTGTGAATTTAAATGCTCTTACATTTACAGGCACGCTATATCATACTTGTATGATAGCTCTCAAATGTGTGAATATCATGGCTCTTTACACTTGTATCATAACTTTAAGACGTGAGAAAATCATGGTTCTTACACCAGTATCATAACTGTTTTATGTGTGAACATCATGGATCTTAACACTTTTGTCAGAAATCTAAGATGTGTGAACATCATGGCTCTTACACTTGTAGCATAACTCTAAGACGTGTGAACATCATGGCTCTTACACTTTTATCATAACTCTAAGATGTGTGAACATCATGGCTCTTACACTTGTATCACAACTATTAAGTGTGTGAATATTATGACTCTTACGACTGAATCAGAACTGTTAAATGTGTGAACATCATGGCTCTAACACATGCATCCTAACTCTGTAATATTTAAATATCATGGTTCTTACACTTGTATCATTACTTTAATATGTGTAAATATTATCTTCTTCTTCTTCTTCGTTCGTCCTGAAAAGGACGGTGGTTGCGTTGTGTCTGTTTACGCCTAAGCTGTGATATCTGCACCTTTCGGTCGACACATCCGACTTCTGCACGGCATTTTTTAGGACCGGGTTTGCCTTCCCATTTCGATCCACACTCGCTCAGCCAGACTGCACAGCTGCAGACTGTTTCCAGGACCACCACGTGGAGGTGGAGTGCGGTCTTGACCAGCTCTGGTTCGCTGGTCCTGACGCAGGCAGTCAAGCTATGAGTCGCTGACTGCATTCACTATTGCTGCATCTTGGGGTCCCGTGTGAATATTATGACTCTTACACTTGTATCATATCTATTAAGTGTGTGAATATCATGACTCTTACGACTGTATCAGAACTCATAAATGTTTAAACATTATGGCTCTTACACTTCTCACATAACCCTAACATGTGTGAACATTTTGACTCTCACACTTGTTACATAACCCTAACATGTGTAAACATTTTGACTCTCACACTTGTTACATAACCCTAACATGTGTGAACATTTTGACTATTACACTTGTTACATAACCCTAACATGTGTGAGCATTTTGACTCTCACACTTGTTACATAACCCTAACATGTGTGAGCATTTTGACTCTTACACTTGTTACATAACCCTAACATGTGTGAACATTTTGACTATAACACTTGTTACATAAAACTAACATGTGTGAGCATTTTGACTCTTACACTTGTTACATAACCCTAACATATGTGAACATTTTGACTCTTACACTTGTGACACTTAAGCTCTTATATAAGTGGGTATCATAACTCTTAACTGTCAGTTTCATAACTAGTGCATTTGTGAGTATCATATTTTGTGAAAGAAAATCTAGCATTAGTCTGTGAATAACTTTGATACATGTTTCTCTGGGGTCAGGCTTCATTCACTTAGCTTCTTGCTTTTCTGTTTAAAGTTTCTTGTCGTGTTCCTTTATTTAACTTAATGCTTCTCTGCGATTGTTGCGAAGTTGTCATCTGTTCTCTTACTTCTGTTTCATCTCTCTGTTCGACTTACGCTACCACTGAAAACGTTAGCTCTCCTCCGATGACCATAATTAGCTCCACACATCCTCCATTGTTGTAGAGATGTTCTATTGAAAAAAGCTACCAATGTTCCCGCACATTATTCAAATTTTCCGACATCGTCTGGTAGTCGGCTGTTACTGCTTCTTCCACTTCTGCTTGTATGTCTGTACCCTCCATTTTCTTTAAGTCGATTGTCCCTGTCTGACGTGGTTGGTCAACGTAATTTATCAATGGTCTGGACTGCCTTAATTATATTGGTCTGCGGTCTGTCAGATAACGCTCAAGTCCTTCACGACCCATCTTTGATTCCTTCTCGGTAGGATGTAATCACCTAGGTGGTTGATGGTGGTCCCTAAGGAGACAAGGATGAAGCAGAGCTAGAGGTCTCACCAAAGATTCGCGAGACGTGAACAAGTTGAGATTCTGGGGATGCAGCTAACAATCTCATCATGTTAATGAACTGCTATAGAGACTTGCTGTATCGGATCGTTTAGTGCTTAAGGGTAGATTTTCTGGGGTTGTGTTAACGTCTGAGGATGTTACCAGAAGTTGTTAACGTCTGAGGGTGTGACAAGAAGTTGTTAACGTCTGAGGGTGTTATAAGAAGTTGTTAACGTCTGAGGGTGTGACAAGAAGTTGTTAACGTCTGAGGGTGTTATAAGAAGTTGTTAACGTCTGAGGGTGTTACAAGAAGTTGTTAATGTCTGAAGGTGTTACAAGAGGTTGTTAACGTTTAAAGGTGTTACAAGAAGTTGTTAATGTCTGAGGGTGTTACAAGAAGTTGTTAACGTCTGAAGTTGTAACAGAAGTTGTTAACGTGTGAAGTTGCAACAAGAAGTTGTTAACGTCTGAAGTTATAACAAGAAGTTGTTAACATCTGAGGGTGTTACAAGAAGTTGTTAACGTCTGAAGGTGTTACAAGAAGCTGTTACCGTCCAAAGGTGTTACAAGAAGTTGTTAAAGTCTGAAGGTGTAACAAGGAGTTGTTAACACCTGAAGGTGTTAAAGACGTTATTACCTTCTAAAGGTGTTACAAGAAGTTGCTAACGTCCGAAGGTGTTACTAAAAGAATGAGGAAGCAGTGGAGCAGTAAGCAGTCCGCCCCGAATGACAGCCAGGAGGAAGGTGACATTTGACACCATTCCGACGGCGCTGTACTGTTTAAATATTTACTTGCAAGCGTAATATATTTTTCTGTATGTTTTATGGGTTATGATAGAGGAAGGTTCTGCCCTGGGTACCAACTATTTTAACTACGCCCCTAAGTACCAACTATTTTAACTACGCCCCTGGGTACCAACTATTTTAAGTACGCCCCTGGGTACCAACTATTTTAACTACGCCCCTGGGTACCAACTATTTTAACTACGCCCCTGGGTACCAACTATTTTAAGTACGGTAGGGGTTAGTGGTGGTGGGGGGTTGGTAGGGTGGTGGTGGTAGTGGTGTGGTTGGTGGAAGTTGTGGTAGGTGTAGTAGTGGTAGTAGTAAGTGGGTAATTTGTAGTAGTAGTGGTGTTGAGTGGTAGTGGTGGTGGTGGGGTTAGTTGGGTGTTTTTAGGGGGGTTGTGGGTTTGTAGGTAGTAGTAGTGGTAGTTGGTAGTTGTAGTGTGTGTAGTAGTTGTTGTGTAGGTAGGGTTGTAGTGGTTAGTTGTGTGGTTGGTAGTTGTAGTTAGTTGGGTTGTTGTGAGTTGGTAGGTTGTAGTAAGGTTTGGTTGGTAGTGTAGGTGTGGTAGTGGTTAGTTGTTTAGTTGGGGTTGTAGTTAGTGGTGTGAAGGTTTAGTAGTTTTGGGTTTATGGGGTAGAGTTGGTTGTTAGTAGTAGTAGTGGTAGGTTTGGGGTAGTAGTATGTTGTGGTAGTAGTTAGTAGGGGGTTAGGTGGTTGAGTTTGGGTAATGTAGTATTGGTGGTAGGTTGGTAGTGTTTTGTAGTGTTGTAGTTTTAGGTGAGGTGGTTTGTTGGTAGTAGTAGTTGGTAGTAATAGTGGTAGTTGTGTTTGTGGGGGAATAGTGGTAGTTGTAGTGGTAGTAGTTTTGAGTGGGTTTGTAGTTAAGTGTGTAGTAGTTTGAGGGGGGGGGTTAGGTAGATTGTGGGTTAGTTTTGTAGTTAGGTTAGTAGGGTAGGTTTGGGTTTTAGAAGGGTTTTAAAGTTTGGGTAGTGGTAATGGTTGTGTAGTTAGTGGGGTAGTTGTTTGTAGTAATAGGGTGGTAGTAGTTGTGGGGTTGTAAGTGGGATAAGTTAGGGGGGTTTTAGTTAAGTTTAAAGTTGAATGTTTGGTTGGGTAGTGAGTAGTGGTAGTGGTGGTAGAAGGGTTGGGTAGTTGTAGTTTTAGGTTTAGTAGTGGGGGGTGGGTTTGTAAGGTATTTTGGTAAGTGGTAGGTGGGTAGTAAAGTTTGGTGGGGTTGTTAGTAGTGGGGGTGGTAGTTGTAGTAGGGTTAGTAGTTGGTTGTAATGGGGGGTAGTAGGTAGGGTAGTGTTGTAGTGAGTAGAATAGTTAGTGAGTTAGTAGTAGTTGTGTTGGGGTTTAGGGGTTTAGGTAGTGTTAGTTGTTGAGTAGTTAGCTGTAAGTAGTATTTGGTTGGATGGTAGTAGGGTAGGGGGTAGTGTTGGGTTGGTAGTTGTAGTAACTGGTAGGGTAGTAGGTGTAGTGGTAGGGTGTGTAGTGGTAGGTAGTTTAGTTTAATTAAGAGTGGTAGTAGTGTGTAGTGGTATGTAGGTAGTTGTAGTAGGAGTAGTTTGAGAGGAGGAAGTGGGTGAGTAGTTGGTTAGGGTTGAGGGGTAAAAATGTTGTAGGTTTAGTTGTAGTAGTTGAGTAGTTTGGGTATTGGTTTATAGTTTTTTAGGGTGTTTGTTAGGTGTAGTGTGGGTTAGTTTAGTAGTAGTAGGTGTAGTAGGTAGGTGGGGGAGTTGCAGGGGGTTTAGGGTAGTTGGTAGGTGTTGGGTTTGGGTATTAGTAAGTTAGGTGGGTTTGGTTGTTGTTGTTGTGTAGTTGGTAAGTTAGTAGGGTTGGTTTAGTTTGTTGGAGGTAGGGTAGTAGTGGTTTTGTAGTTGGGGGTTAGTAGTAGGGGTAGTAGTTAGTTTAGTTAGGTAGGGTGTAGTAGAAAATAGGGGTAGTGTAAGTAATAGTAGTTAGTTTTTAGTGGTTAGTTTGGTTGTGAGTTGGTTTAGTTGTAGTGGTGAGTGAGTTAGTAAGAGTAGTTGGTGGTTAGGTTAAAGTAGGTGTGTAAAAAAAACCGGTAGTAGTTGGGGTTAGGTAGAATTTAGTTTAAATAGTGAGTCGGAGTTGGGGTTTGTTGTAGTTTTGTGTATAGGTAAAGGGTAGGGGTTAGTGAAGGTGGTTGTAAGTTGATGTTGTGTTTAGGGTAATAGGTAAGTAGTGGTTAGGGATAGTAGTTAGTAGTTTTAGAGTGGTTGCTGTAGTTC
>JAMPIV010015099.1:0-192500 GCA_024509875.1 Oreohelix idahoensis | reverse complement strand
CAAGAACCAAAATAACTTATAGCTAATTCTTTCAGCGGTAACGTAAATTTAATTAATTGCTATTAACCAGTAAGAGATATTTTAATTGACTAGTAAATGCACTATTCATTATGAGTACTGATGAAATATATATTTATTTCTAAATCATTATGAGTAATTTTTGTAATCGACTAGAATTCATTTCACGGGTTAATAAGAACGATAAGATAAGCGTTACACTTGTGTTTTCTAACCAAATCTTATAGCCGAGTGAATATTAAATTATACCGTTACGCGGGTTAGAATAGATACTGATATTGTGATTAAATGTTGTATTTTCTTCCAAAAATCTAGTACGGGTCACAACCCAAAACCTACCAGCGGCTTCAATATAAATCTGAGAAAACGGGTCTAAGTCTACGTCCAATAGACGCAATACAAACATTCTTATGCAAATAGCGGGTCTTCCAGGTTGACTTGTTCGGCTCTCGTGTTTTTTTACCCAGAGAGAGAGAGAGAGAGAGAGAGAGAGAGAGACAGACAGAGAGAGAGAGAGAGAGTACCAACAAAAGACGATAAGAATAATTGTAACTGGACCTATAGCTATCTAGATTTCTTTTTCCCATTTACATATACATTCAGCCCGCAGTGGCGAAATTATCAAGAAATTAACATTTCCCAACTACCGATCACTGTGGTGTGACGAGGATTTTTTTATCCTGTTTCACGTTTGTGCGTCAAGTTGTCGTCACTTATCTGTGTGTGTGTATGTGAGTGGTTATAGTATATATGTTACTATATACAGAAAGGTAAACTGTCTGATAAACAAATTTCAGTCGTAAGATAGGCTGGATTAGAGTATTTTTCACAATCCAGGGACAGACTCTACCTTTTCACCATTTCACTAGTGAAATCTATTTCTTTATCTTATCTCTCACTGAGTTACCACTCTTTTCAGTTCTATTCAGACGGGACCAGAATCTATCTTAAATACCTATCCAAAATCTACGACACAGTAGTAGTAGTAGTGGTGGTAGTAGTAGTATTAATAGTAGTAACAGTAGTAGTAGTTGTTGTTGTAGTTGTTGTTGTAGTTGTTGTTTTTGTTGTATTAGTTCTACGTGTCTAAAAATATGTGTAAATAAGGAGCTGGGGGAGTCTTATAATCCTGAGGTATCGCCCCTCCCTTTAACAATTTCTAGATCCGCCAATGCCTGAGATTGTGCTGTGTAAAATTAGATTTAAAAAAAAAAACAGTAACTGATTATCACCATTTCGACAACAGTGTGATGAGATCAAAGAAATGTATGGAGATCAAAAGAAGCCAAGTCCAACACAACAATCAGAATCAACTCAAATGTCAAGTCAATCCTATTGTATGGATCTGAACATGGAAAACAACAAAAACCACAACCAAACAGCTTTAGACATGGGTAAAAAAAAAAGATAGATTCATCATGGCAGATTGTGACGTAGGAGGGTGAAGTGTTAGACACGCCACAAAACTAGGTCAAGCTTCCAGAGTTGGATTAATCAGTTCCCCTCCTAGCTGCCTTTGCCTTTCATGATCCAAGAGCAGAGTCAGGTATCCATTTATATCTGGTAGACTGTAGCGTGACGCCACCATATTTCCAACCCGCTACCTTTACCACGACAGGCCTGCGTTATAACCACAGCAGCTCTCATAAATACAGGGTGTCCATAAAAGATTGTACCCTTTTCCAAAAAAATTTATTCTCGGCCCCATGATGTGTTACGAGGATGCTTTCTATCACAAAAGTAAGATAATCTCTGCAAGTTTTTAAGCACAGCTTACAATTCTTATCAGGTGGATCAACCCCAAACTGTTGCCGAAAATTGCGTTGAACTGCGATAACATGCGTCGTTTTCACATATTCTACCACACAAAACGCCTTCTGTTGTTTGGTCGGCGCCATTTTGAAAAAAAAAAAAAACAGTGCGCACGCGCACGGCGGGTATTTCAAGTGAAACTGTCGCAGTTGAGTTGCAACCGGTAATTGTTACATGTCTCTCCACACACTGGTCAAGTAGGTGGAAAAAAAAAAGAAAAAAAAGAAATAGGTACATTCTTTTATGTACGTGCTTGCCTAAAATAGGATAGTAGTGGTATGACAAGATCACTAATGTGTAACTGATGACATGAACCAGACTAGTGCCAGAAGAACAAGTCACGAGAAGAAGACATTGACGAGAGATAGGACACACATTGAGCAATCCAGCTGATAGCTTTACCTGGCAGCCCATGTTCTGGAACTCCCAGGTTAGAGACGCAGAGGAAGCCCAGGAAATACACGGAGACGAGAACAGGAGACGACAAGAAGGGGATAAAGAATATATGGAAAGATCTTGAGCTGATGGCACAGGACAGGACTTGGTATAAAGCATTAGCTTCTTATGGATTTGAAACGTGATGATGATGACTAGATAACTAATTTACATTCGATTACGTTGTTGCTTTTCAATTTTACCCACACGAAAAAATAGGGGGGGGGGGAAGGGGGGGGGGGAATTGGTGACGTCACGTTAAGGAAAAAATGCGTGACGTCATATGTGGACGATCCCATTGCTATACCTGACAGGTACCTGGTTTGCTGATTACTGTAGCTGTTTTGTTTGTAAATGTTTAGCAAAACTAATAAATCTGATTATACCTTACTGTCCATCAACATCTTCTCAAAAGTTCAAATCCGCACGAGCATTTCTCGCGCTGCTTGAAATATGAACATAAAAAGTTCAAGCTCGTGCCAAAAGTGTGACCTAGCGACAGACAATCAAATATCTTGTCCTCCCCACTCTTCCAAATTGCCTGTGTCAGCATTGAAAAATTGTAGTCTGAAGTCCTCGTCTGCGTCATCAAATATAAAATAGTAGACCCGTGTAAGAATTAATGGAACTGTCAATCTTCTAGTGCTGAGGACGTTGCAGTGTTAATCACACTAGCTTACTGTGCGGTGAAAACAAAAAAAGTGAGAATACGAATTATTGCCCATCGGAAGCAGAAGTAAACGCTGCTTGGATTAGTGCCCCTGGTTTGCCTCGCTTTGGCGAGGCACATTCTAATCAGACGCCAGGTCTGTCGGTTAAGAGTTGCCAGGTTTTTAGCAAATCAGCGAACTGTAGTGGTGGTCTTAAGCGCAAAAGAAAAAAGTATGTAGTAACTTCCTGTCAACATTTTGTGGCGCCTGATCGTCAGAGCAAGCATCCACTGTCAGGCGAGTCTTCGGCATGTCAATCATTCCATACCTTTCAGCTTCCTGGAGGAGCACAGGGTGTCAACACAATCACGCTGAGAATTCCTGCCCTGCGCCATCCGTTTCAGTTGTTTCCACGTTCTTTTTTTTACTATTTCGTGTCTGGTTCCAATACATTTCTGCATACATTTCTTTGTTGTCTCCCTTTCGGGATTCCAGATCAGGCACTGTATTTGAAATGCTATTTTGTTCCACGTTATTTGGCACAGTCCCAGTATGCTTATTTTTTAGTTGAGTTTTTCTGCTGTTTTCATTGCAGTTTTCCCTTGTTAGTTTAATGTGCGGACATTCCAGGTACCAAATCGGTTGATTTTTTAGAGCTAAAAAGTGAGTCAGTAATCCGACTCCTTTTGACTTTATCTCAATTTTTCATACGCCTCCTTATCTGATGGCTCCTCTGTCTTGGATGACTGAGTTATTTTCTTTAGGGGACTTGTCCACATTATGGATGTTAACGTCTGAAGGTGTTACAAGAAGTTGTTAACGTCTGAGGGTGTTACAGGAAGTTGTTGACGTCTGAAGGTGTCACAAGAAGTTGTTAACGTCTGAAGGTGTCACGAAAAGTTGTTAACGTCTGACGGTGTTACAAGAAGTTGTTAACGTCTGAAGGTGTAACAAGAAGTTGTTAACGTCTGAAGGTGTAACAAGAAGTTGTTAACGTCTGAAGGTGTTACAAGAGTTTGCTAACGTCTGAAGGTGTTAAGAGAGTTTGTTAACGTCTGAAGGTGTTACTAGAGTTTGTTAACGTCTAAAGGTGTAACAAGAAGTTGTTAACGTCTGAAGTTGTAACAAGAAGTTGTTAACGTCTGAACGTGTTACTAGAGTTTGTTAACAACAGGTTGTTGTGGCCTGTAGTTTCCACAAGTTTCCACAAGCTCCCACACCCAACTCTGCTGATTTAGTTTCCTTCAGTTCTAAGGGACCAGGCCTATACTTCGGACACACTTTGTCTGCCTGTGGCCGGTTTGGTGGATACACTTTGTCTGCCTGTGGCCGGTTTGGTGGACAAACTTTGTCTGCCTGTGGCCGGTTTGAGCTAAAACGTAATTTCCCTGTTTTTTGTCTCCCTATGCAGTATAGAGCGACCACTACAGCTGGTGCTCAGGAAACCTGCAGGAAAAAAAAAAATCATCTGCTCCGGAAGTGGTAGTTTCTGTAGAAAGTTTTGTAAAAGATGAGGATGCCACCCCACGCACAACGTCACTCAGTCGCCTCTTACCACACGCAACGTCACTCAGTCGCCTCTTCCGACATACAACGTCACTCAGTCGCCTCTTACCACACACAACGTCACTCAGTCGCCTCTTACCACCACACACTATTTGCAGCACCAGCGCGTGTCTATTCCATTAATTTCGTTTTTACTTGGATGTGTGTGTGTGTGTGTGTGTGTGAAATATTAGCCAAGAACCAGGTTAGACTGATAGTCAAATTAACTTACTCTTGTATCTGTATACACACTTCAAACCGCCAAAACTGATTTGATCGCAACTTCTTGTGTGTGTTTGTTTGTGTGTGTGTGTGTGTGTGTGTGAGAGAGAGAGAGAGAGAGAGAGAGAGAGAGAGAGAGAGAGAGAGAGAGAGACATGCCTCGTCTATATGCACTTTTAATTAACACTTTTCAGGCATTATGGAGAAAACTCATTACCTCTAGAGTTGTCCGTCTCAATAATGTGGAGGTCAGCGCCCACTGTACCCGTTGGGGGGGGGGGGATAGGAGAAACTACAACACAATTTTTTTTTCAGTGTACTTTATCTAAACTGTTTTACACATCAAAGTTAACTGGTTTTTACCTCAAGTACATGAATGTACTTTAGAACTATAATTAGAGGTTGGGAATGTTACCGTGAGAAATTTATTTGGTACAGGTATTCCTGCGCGCCATTTCTTACCTGGATCTATCCCAGTAGTCATTTTGTTGATGCTGGAATACACAACATGTATTTCTATACACAACAGGTTTTTCTATACACAACAGGTATTTCTATTTACATGTCGTATCATTTTAATTTATTGTTGTTATGTATTTAACTTGGTTTTCGCTTTTTTTCTTTTCTCTTTTGTTCGATTGTCCCAGACAAAGGCTGTATGGCCGTAACGTAGGCAATGTTCTGTATCTTCGTCATAGAAAAACACACGACCTATCTTCGTGTACCGCGCCGTGTGTTGCACATACTGCAACCACACGCAAAGACTTCTGAAATGTGACTGAAACTTGACAGAAAAAATGCTTAAAATCTTATGTATGTGTTTTATTACGTTAATTTATCATTACTTTTTTTGCACGAGTTAACCGTGTCTTGTGTCATTTTTGTCAAAGACTTTCTGTATTTGTTATCTTAGTATTTGTGTTTGTTAATTAAAATTCTTCACAGGTGTTTGTCTTGTAATGTGTCATTTTTCTGTTTATATGTCTCATCTTGTTATTTTAAGAAGGATTTTTTTGTCTCGTTTGGCGGGGCGGGTTCCATTGAGCGTATGCAATGTCTGAACCGTGGTCTGGTATAATTGTATTTTCATCACCTTTATTTCCCCTATGTAACTAGCTGACGAAGGTTAGCTACGAAACATTCCGTGGTTCTACTGTATTATTTATTTGTAAAACTTACCCCGGTACCATTTTTCTGTCCCTGTTCACTTCGTATTACCAGATTTACACCAGCCCTCTTCACTACTTTAACATAACTGGTTAGTCTCGTACAAGTGTAACACAATTACGTGGCTTATTTAACAATTTGTCTCGGCGTCCGTGAAAGGGAGATAATTCGACAGGAAGGACAATTAGCCGAGTGTGAATAGATTTCGTGTGCATTCTAAATCACCCGTGTTGAAGAAGGGACGAGCGCGACTACTGCCGGGATGGGGGGGGGGGGGGGGGGGGGGAACCACGTGCCTGCGCCCCAGCACAGAGTGAGCCTTGGAAAGTAGATCTAAAAAGAGACCCTCGATTTCAGACAGGATCTTTGTAATTTCCTTTGTTTTTGTGTGAAAGTCATAGAATGTTCAAGTTTCTGGAGATATAAACGAGTGAATAAATAAGATATGGACAAATCTCGAGCGGATGGTACAGACAATGAGGACCTGGGACACATTAGTATGAAGGCTTATGCTCCTGATGATGACGATGACGCAAGTAAGGGCCCCATTAATTATAGTTACGTCACCGTGTTAAAGAACATCAAAATGGAGGGGTCGCCAAAGAAAAAGGTGGACAGACACGGTTAGGGAAGTCTTGCAAGACACACGACATGAAGTTGACAGAATAAACACACTTCTCCATGATGTACAGCAACTACAGCTAAAGAGGTATGAATATACAACCGTACAAAATACAACGTAAAAGTGTGACAACGTACCTGAAATTGATAGACACCGAGTTGAGATCTACCACCACTCTGTTCCAATGTTCTCGGTCAGAGTTCGAGTTGTCATCACTGACGCTCTTCACAGAAGGTTCTGTTCCAACATTTGTCCATAACGATCTGACAGACCTTGACCCTGGCTTCCGCGTGATCTCCACCAGTTCAAGTTGCAGGACTGCGTCCTTGGCAGTGTTACGATACCAGAATCGAGCCTGGGAAGTTTTAGGAATCGATGTACTTTCTAAAACGATATCGTTGTACGAAATACATAAATCAGCCCCTGGGGTGAGCGACCCGACTTCTAGGGGTGTGAGATATGCCAGATACATAATAATACAGGAGGTGAATCATCATAAACATATTTATAATACGCAGAACTCAAAAATATTTGTACAAAACAGAACATTTACACCGTGAGTTCAATAACAAAATGTAGTTACATTTTAAAAATAAAATTTTCTCAAGCATGATAGAAACAAAACAACTGTTCATTAATCTACTAAACTTAGGATTGTTGTTGTTGTTTAGCTAGGGCTGCTAAGCTTCTCGCTTTTTAGCAGCCAATACCATGTTGAAGACTCCTTGGTATTATCTACATTGTAGATCTAGGATTTTCGTGGAGCTTTTTCTGCCATTCCGAAACGTGTTGAGTTGAAGAAATGAGCTCCAGTTTCTCCAGCTTGGCTTGTATTTAAAGGATTGTCACATCTGGTCACAAGCTAGGAGTAAGAAGTGCGTAGCATACTGTGCTTTCCCGCCCCCCAAGGGGGATCTCCAACTATGCAGAGCTAAAATACGGTACTCTGGTTCTGGGCTCTCCCAGGGAATTGTCACGTCCTGCAGAGAGCCACTTCTCAGCTTCACCTGCCTATCACTGGGTCCACAGTGAGATCCTTCTGCATGCAGTCAACCAAGTCAAAGCCATGGAATTACGACTGGGGCTCAAGTGACTTCTCCAAGATACTTATGATTACTATTACATATAAAATGCTCAATTTTCATATATTCTAACATTTATTATAACACTTAAAATAAATTAAATATTATTTCACTATCATTCTGAAAGTTATGTATTTATTATATACATAAAAAATGAACCTTCATAACCAAAGAAGTGAATATTGGTGCCGGTATATTCAAAAGAATTATTTTCACCACGTCCACAACTGTATCAAAAAATTCTGGATATTACTCATAACACAAGCGCTCCTAATTCCCGCTTATTTAACACACTAGTTTCCCATTGATCGGGCCCCGCTACTCGTAACTTAAAATATATAAAATAACTCCATTTCGGGTTTTACAAATTTACTTTACTTTCTTTTCTGTGTATGTGCACATTCATGGCATATTTCGCGAGCTAAAATATGATTGGTTGCGAGGCTTCTTAAGGGGCTCCACTACAATGAAAACTGGATTTTTACGTACAAAAATATCGATTTTTTACTTTTGAGCTTATTTTATTAAATAATCATCGAGGAATCGATTGAGCAAGGTTTTATAACATAAAAAATGCATTTGATGTATCAAAAAGCAAATATTGTCGGCACTACCCCCATGCTATGAATTTTCAAATTTGTGCCGAAAAATGCACGATTTCTCTCTCTAAAACTATCTAACAAGCTGAGTCTCAAATTTGGCATGCCCATGTAGTAACACATCTATATCTTTAAGTAAAACATCTGCATTTTTGATATTTTGATATCTTATTATTTTCTTTTTTATAAAATTAAAAAAAAAAATATTTTTAAAAATTTTTTTTTCACACAAATAGTTTTTTTTTTTAAATCATTAAAAATAGAATTTAAACTTATCAAAATAATCATGAGTAAGTAACATCTATATCTTTAAAAGTAACCACAGTTCTGCCATTTTTTGATCTCTATGGTAATTTTTCTTCTTATAAAAATTAAAAAAACAACATATAAACCCAATTTTTGTTTTGTATACGCAAATATAGCATATTTTACAAAATTCATTAAACCAATGTAGAAATTTAACACTAATCAGAAAATAATTTCAAGAGTAAAAATTGTTTTAATTGTCATATCACAAACAAGTGGGTTACAATTCTGATTAAATGATCACCTAAAGGACCATGAGTGACCCACGCTTTTTTCAATATGAAAATGGTGTGAAAAACCACAATATAGCGGTAGATTTTTTTGTGTTTACCATAGGTAGAAGGACAGAAGAATAAATTGGCTAGACAACGGCGATGATCGGCAGGAGCTGCAGGAAGCTGAAGGAGGTGCAGCAGCTTTATCGAGCTGGGACCAATTGTAAACACATTCAGACCCCGCCCAGAATTGAGTATAAAGGTGACAAGACAGAAGGTTCCACTCGGTGACTAACAATGCATTTTTATTTGTTTTCTCAAAAAACTCTAACATTCTTTATTAACTAAAAATGTTATTTTTTTACAAAACTATCTAATAGATCAGTCTCAAATTTTGGATTGCATGTAGGGACATCATATATAAACTTGTAAACCCGACAATAGAGCATTTTTTTTGATTATTTTGGTAGAATTTGCCTTAGATATATTTTTTGTTAATTTTTTTTTCATTGTTTTTTCATACAAATATAGTGTATTTTAATAAAACATTAATCATTAAGTCAAATAGACTTTTAAAACTTATCAACATATGCCGACGGCACAATTGTTTTAATTGTCAGTCACAACGCATGTGTGTGGCAATTTGATAACAGATTGGTTCAATGGGGTACACGATAAGTTGTATTAGCTCTTCGCAACTTGTGTGGAAAATCCAAAATGGCGGAAGTTTTTATATTTTTTTGGTTACCATGCTAGCACGGAAAGAAGAAAAAATTATGGCCAAAGATACAGGCAAAGAGGAGGATCTCGCAGGACGCTGAAGGCGGTTGCTATGCATATGTGTGTATAGGTACCAATGTTAAAAACACTTTCAGCCCTCCAAGAAATGGAGTATTTACTTTGGTACAAGTACAGGTCACTCGGTTGACTAAAATGCATTTTTCTTCAAAATAACATTTTATTAACAAAATGTTATTTTTTTTTACACACAATTATAGAACAATCTGAATTTGGCATGCATGTAGGACACCTATATACTTTAAATTGGGACACGGGCTTTTTTTGATATTTTGGTAATTTCTTGATTATTTTTTTATTCTTTTAATTCATGTTTGCATACAATATAGGTTATTTTGTAAAACAATTCTTTAAAAAATAGAATTTTAAACTTATCAAAAAAGTATGACAAAATGTTTTTTAATTGTCCGTCAAACGTGTTTGCAATTTGATAAAAGTTTGGTCAATGGGAAACATGAGTTTTAGCTCTCGAACTTTGTGAAAATCAAAATGGCGGATTTTTTTTGGTACCATGGTAACCCACATCGTATTTTTAACAAAATAAACTGAAGGAATTTTGGTTTCATGGACATAATGTGACTATGAGCACATAAAAAGTTTGAAAATGTTACTTGAACAAAAGTTCGTATTCAAACCCTGTAGTCAAGCCTTAAAATTCAAAAGCGGGGGTGTAATAAAAGATTAAGAACACTTATTTAAATACAATAAATTGCAGAGAAATATTGCTTTATACCGGTGCTATTACTTAAATATTGCTATAACAGTGCTATTACTTTTACAATATTGCTATAACGGAAATTATTAAACACGGTTATACTAGAAGAATCTTAGAAGTGGGAGCTATAGACAGGCGGGATAAAGATGTTGGTACAGGTGTATGACAGGGGAGTAAATAGAATCTTAAGATTATGACAGGCGGACTAAAGATGATTGGTAGAATATGACAGGCGGGATAATATGCTAGGTACAAGATTCAGAGAGGCGGGATTATAACTATGCTTGAACAGATTGATACCGGTAGGACCTCAATCGAGACATTCATCGAATCTTAGGAGCAAAGGACTACAAGACGTTTGGAGTACTTCTCTGATCCGTGCCATCAGTATCAAGGCATCACTTTATTAAACTTGTCAGTCTGTCACCGTAGTTACACGATCTAACATATCAACTTACCAGGAGATTTAGCACCAGGTGTCTCGCATACAGCTATCAACGGAACTTCACGAGGTGAGTCATCAATATCAGGAATATTCACAACTCGTGTTCCCCAGGCCTTGTCAAGGTACTGTTCACGTACCAAAGGAGATGATATCTAACATCAATCATCAAACCATAAGCAATATTTCAGAGCCACCCAATACGACAGGACTAACATCGAATTAATGGTCTATTTTCGTGTTGGATCTGATTTTTTTGATATCCCTTAATTTTCAGACCAAATGAGATCATCATGCGTCTCGTGTTATCAAACCAATCCAATGTTTTCTCAACTGTGTTGATTTATGGGCCTGAGCTTTGTGAGACAAGGGGGACGAGCAGTAGTGGGATTTACAAACCAATTGACAAAAAAATGAACAACACGATCCAACAGAAAGGATGTAAACAACAAATGTCAGAGAGGATACTCAAACCAAATCAATAAGCTCTGTAAAACAACAGAGTTGGCAGACAAGATATCACAGATTAGCAAGGATGAAATACTACTTACATGAGAAGAAGCACACACAATAAGACTTGGAGAGAGGTATGCAACACGAAATAACATTGGCTATAACAACGAACGGCAGGAGGATATACAACAGTATATTAAGAGATAAAGGAAATATATTCAGAGATGACGTAGGATAAAATTAGGCAGACAGGAGTATATACACCAAAGACTGACAAGGTGGCTACCCCGCCAAAAATTGACATGGGATATACACAAGCACATGCCAATGAGGATACACATCAAAAGACAAGACAAAGCGGAAACACGCTACACAATTGACAGACAACACAACATAGACCTGGTAATGAGGATACAAACAAGTCTGCCCCGGAGGATACCAGACAGAAGACAGGAAGGATACGACCAAGAGCTAGATGGCAAAGGAAGATACACACCAAATATGGCCAAGGAAGATACATACCAAAGACATTGGAAAGGCGGATAGTAATACTACAGACTGAGGACTGGTGATACATATCAGTGACAAGACACGGCGGATACTGAAACAATCTGATACGGAGGCTACACAAACACAGATCTGACCAAGGATGATACACAACACACTGACCTGACTACACACCACATGACCTGGCTAACAACACAATGACCTGACTACACAACACATGACTGGATACACAAACATGAAGGCTACACAAAACTTGACTGACTACACAACACATGACCTGATACACACACACGACCTGGCTACACACCACATGACCTGGCTACACAACTGACTGACAAGGAGGAAACACACCACACTGACTGTACACAAACACTGACCTGATACACCACATGACTGGCTACACACCCCACTGACCTGACAAACAACACAATGAACTGAAACTACCCCCAACCCCCCCCACACTGACCAGGTATCACACACACACATGACCTGACAAGGAGGATACAAACACACTGACCTGGCAGAAACCCGACCGAGAACTGAGGTTGGAAGACACATTGCTATGAGGCCAAAACCGGGTTGTGTGGTTACATCTGAATTGTAAATATTTTCAGAAAACGATAACACCCAACAAAGAACTTTGAACTTGTAATAAATAACTGTAAAAAGTTACACACACAAATAAAGCATGACCATTTAATACAACACTGACCACGATACCACAACAAAAACCAATATTACGTTGTTAATATTTCTTGAAAACAAGTTACACCACAAAACCAAAATGAGTGTTGGTGTTGGGGGGGAGATACCTAAATCTCTGACACAGATAACCAAACCAAGCTGCTGAATTGTAACAATTAGTTGAAACCAAGATACACAACCAACAACCAAGCCAATACCACAAAACACAACCCGCTACTCACCCACAACATGCAAATGAACAGAACTATTTTACATAAAACAGATACCCACACCACCAAATTAGCGTAAAAATATCACTGAACACAGATACACCAAACCTAAAAATTTGACACTAGTAAATATTTATCTGTACAACAAGATCACACCCAACAAAAAAGCATCTGAACTTGTTAAATACTTCTCTGGTAAACAAGATGCACCACCAAAAAGGAATGACCTAGTAAATATATGTTTCTGTAAACAAGGATTACACCAAACAAAAAAGGCAATTGACCTTGTAACTAGTTCTTATAAACGAGCCACACGAACATCAGTGTTGTTGAAAATATGGACCGTACCGTCCCTAAGCGAGCACGGGACTTAAGAACGCATATCATAACCTAGCTGTCTGTGAATCAGATAAAGTTCTGTCCAGGTCATCCTTACCATTTTAATGAGTCACAGCTGTCTTTCTCCATGTGTTTTTCGACTACTCTATAATCTCTAGCCCGGGGTTCAGAAACGTACAATAATTTTCGTATGAGCGAACTAACGTCGCGTGGATCTAAGTATGTTGTGCTCTATCGGCCAGTACTCGCTGCGCTTTGTATCTCCTTAGTCACTTCATGCGATTCCATTTTTTCAGCTTCATTGGAACTTTTTGGTCAAACTTGGTCATGAAAAGGTCAAATGGTCACTGGCTCAGTGACAAAATGACTGGGTGGGTGCTTCTTTTTTGGCATGTGTGCTAGTTTCGCTTTCGGATGCAATGGCACTGTTTCTATATTTTATTAGTTTATTTAGAAAATGCAGAATGAAGGATTGACATGTGTGCGCAATGTTTAATGTGTGTTTAAGTAAGTTTTATGAAGCAATAGAGGCTACTTTTTTCCGTATTCTCCCGAGAAGCTGGGGATTTATCTTTGTTTGTGGCACATAGACAGTTAGGTGTAATATGGCGATAAACAGAAAATATGAGAAGACAACATGAAGATTGAGTATGGACCGATTTTCGATTATCACCGAGTTTTATCAAATATCTTTAGGACAGCGGAGGGGAGGCACCAGTTTTTTGTGGTGCATAGGATTTCATCAGATCTGTACTGTTCTTGACTCTCCCGGAAGATGTTTTTATGCTTTGTCAAGGTCGGACGATGTAAACAGCATTCATGGAATCAAGTCCAGTTGTCGCGTGGAGGTAACCTTCGGGTGACTAGGATGGACTTTGTTAGAGGAGATTCAGGCGGAAAGATGAAGTAGAGATGATGCCAGAAACGATTATCTGAGAGGTGTGACATTTATGGTTTTATTATTACACGAGAACAGCATACCCTTCAAAATAAGACGGGGGGATTAAGGCAGCGTCTTAATCTTTCAGTAGCTCGAGAGGTGTAGTAGAATATCAGGGGTTGGTCAACATATATCATTCTTTTGACATCACTGAAATAGCTGTGCTATATACAGACATTGATATAGAAGGCAATGAATCAACAGAAGTTGCCTTCTCGAGACAAATGTTTTTGCTTTATATTCCATTTACACTTAAAAATTAAGGGAGGGGGGGGGGGCCAACTTGACAATCTTAACTGTGGAGAAATTGCTTAATAAGTAGCAGACCACTTAGATGAAGAAAAACTGTTGATGGATTATTATTTTTACACTGCCAGTCAATTAATATATAGTCTCTATTGCTGAGGGAGAAAAACATATTTAATAATATATATATATATATCAATATATATATATATATATATATATATAGAGCGAGAGAGGATGAGAGAGAAGAGATGAGAAGAGACGAACGAACGCAGCGAAAACTTTGAGAGAGCGATCTAACAACACGCGAAAGAAGGAGACATTTGACATAAGACTTACAAAGGTATAAGAAGATTGGGAAAGACAATGAAGGGACTGACACAAGAACTGCAGTCTGAAGTCATGGCGAGGTTTGTGAAGACTATGTTCGAAGAAAGTGCGAGCTCACAAATAATGGATGACAAAGATCACAAGCTTGGCGAGGTTTTGTGCAGACTAAGATCCGAGAAAGTTGCGGGCTAACAACTAAATGGATGGGACACAGCATTAATTGCTTGGGCGATGTTTAGAGAATACCTATGTTTCCGAAGAAGTTGCGGGCTAACAAATTAATGGATGAAAAAGAACTCACGTCATGCGCTGTATAGTGAAGCCCACTTTTCCGAAGAAAGTTGCGGGCTAAACAAATAATGGAGACACAAGATCTCAAGTCTTGGCGATGTTTTGTGAGAAGACCTAGTTCCGCAGAAAGATGGGGCTAACAAATAATGGATGAAAAGATCTCAGTCTTGGCGAGGTTTTGAGAAGACCTATGTTCCCGAAGAACGTTGCGGGTAACCAAATTAATGGATGACAACAGAACTCAAGTCTAGGCGCGGTTTTGTGAAGACTTGTTCCGAAGAAAGTTGCGGGCTAAAAATTATTGGATGACACAAGGAACTCAAGTCTGGGAGGTTTTGAGAAGCCTAAGTTTCGAAGAACGTTGCGGGCTAACCAAACTAATGGATAAACATATATCTATTCTTGGCGAGGTTTTGTGGAACCATGTTCCGAAGAAAGTTTCGGGTAACAAAAAATGGATGTCACAAGATCAGAAGTCTTGGCGAGGTTTTGAGAAAAAGACCTCTGTTCGAAGAAAGTAGCGGGGTAAAAATTAATGGCTGACACAAGATCTCAAGTTCTTGGAAGGTTTGTGGACCTAAGTACGAAGACAGTGCGGGCTAACCAATTAATGGATGTCACAAGATCTGAAGTCTTGGCGAGGTTTTGTGAAGACCTATGTCGAAGGAAGTGTTGCAGGTACAATAAAGGATGACACCGTACCAAAATTGTCGACTAATGTCGAACAAGAAACAAAGTGGAGGAAACCAATAATATCACCGACCAATATCAAAATATCAAAGATCAGTGTAGCACTGCCCATACTGTCTCAGTTTAAATACGGAGGGGGCGGGTGGGGTGGAACAATCATTAACTGATGTATGTCGACCAAGAACTACTAGAACATACGAATAATGAAGTGTCGACCAGAAAAACTAGAAATTACGATTTAATATTAGTCCCGACCGAACTACTAGAGAATACGACTTAATGAAGTGTCCGACCAGAAATCCTAGAATATACAGACTTCAGATGTGTCCCGACCGGAAATTACTATAAAATACGGACTTCAATGATGTGTCCAGACCAGAAATACTAGAAATACGACTTAATGATGTGTCCCGACCAGAAATGCTAGAAATACGACTTAAAGAGCGGCCGTCCTAGAAAACCTTCAGTTACTGTCTTCATTATCATTGTCATCATTCAGTTCCCTGTCGAGCATTGAAACAAATTGACGACAAGCCTTCCTGTTCTGTGCCATCCGCTCACGGTCTTTCCATGTGTTTGTCCTCTTCATTTCTGTCTCTGGGTGCTTCTCTGTGTGTGTTTTGGTCTTCCTATATTTCTCTTAATCTGAGGATTCAAGAACAGGGAATGCACTAGAATGCTATCAAAGGGTATTAATCAATACATAAATCGAAATTATCTCTCGTTGAACTAAGCTTATACTTCTGGGTTGTCTTGTAATTTCCATGATCACATATGAAAACCTGAACCTTGATAGCAGACGTCGATAGCATAATACAGGCATTATAAATTAGTTGTTACAGAAAGATTCTCTGAATATTAAAGACGGATCGATCGTGTAACAAATGATCAGATAGGCTACAGTTAAAAGTGCTATAGGACCGTATGAAGCCCTCATAATAGTAACGAGACGGAAACTGAAACGGTATGGCCACATATCAAGATCGCATGAACTACCTTCGAGGACCCCAGAATGAAGACAAAAGAGAAGCCGACCAAAAATAAAATTGGCAGAGAACTGTGAGTGCTGAGATGTAAATCATGAAGCAGAGTTGAGGCACTGCACGAAGAATATCCTCCGACTGAACAACGTGGAAGGAATCTGACTAAGACTGCTGGAATTTAGCATCAAACATATGACTCTAGCAGATATGGACATATGAGAGGATACATCTGGCGTGTCTACAACCAGCGCGTTACACTAGCAATTATCATTCATACCATTCGACATTTTCTTAGGGAGACCTGAGTATCTATGGGTTTCGCCAGGAGTGTAATGATGTTTGATTCCTGATAACAATGGCCACCATGTTTTAACGGAACGACCTCATGCCAGAATTGTTTCGTCCTATTTCTCTGACCTACTTTACAGATGTTACAATAAAGTGAGTTACAACACAAGAGTTGCAATTAACAACAAATAATTAAGTCCAACTCTCGTATATCTCCGAGACTCTAACGGGAGCCAAGAAAACGAACACTGTACGCTGCCAGGTTTGTTGTGAAGGTGACTACGGCGGGTTGGGTAAGAGACCGTCTACCCATCCTGTAAAACGTTCTAACCCACATGAAACTTCTGTCATATCACCTGACTGAAGACCTATGCTCCAAGGAAGCTTCAGGGTAATGTTGACTTAAAGTCCCATAGTTCTGTTCAAAACCAAGTAATGGCCTCTAGGCCAGAGGCATCCCAAACTTTGTTCCCCCCTCCCTCCCCCTTCTCATACCCACCGGAGGTACGGATACCCCAGGGTGGGAACCTCTACTCTTGACGTGTGTTAAAAAACACATCAACAAGAGAATGTCCAAGGTTACAACAACAAAACAATATAGGAACTATGGTTTTTTGACATGGAAGAATTCCAGAGGCACCCAAGACTCAACAAGGCTGACCTGACTTCTTGAGCTGAACAAGGAAGTAACTTCTGATGTATCTACAGGAATACACAAATAATTCCTTGTCTTTCATCCATTTCTTTTTACTTTTCTTTCATTTTCTTTTTTCTTCCGGTTGTTCTTATTTAAAAAAAAAATTTCTTCCTTCTTTCTTTCTTTCTTTCTTTCTTTCTTTCTTTCTTTCTTTCTTTCTTTCTTTCTTTCTTTCTTTCTTTCTTTCTTTCTTTCTTTCTTTCTTTCGCAGCTTGTCTCCCTTGATCTACAATAGTGGTCCACGAATGGCCTGACAGTGGGGTAAAAAGATGAGTTTTTCAAAGACATTTAGGTCTCCTGATGTAAGTATCAGGCGATCTCCGTTTTCTCCCCCATTTCATTTTTCACTGAATTGTACCCGATGCCCATACAATTTCAGACCCTCGAGTCAAATGAAACTATGTCAGGAGAGCTGAAGAAGTTATTTTATATAATGATTTGGCCAGCCCCATGCACAACTTTACAGAAATAAGCGCTTGATACATGTGAAATGCACACTTAAAATATACATATAAAATAAGAAAAGTACATGTTACAACTTGACCCTTCAACGTGAATGAGTTATTATCCAGACTTGAACAGAGAATAACAACTTTTTTTCGAATTATGGTACTATTAATTTCACAAAGTTAATTCTGGCTATAACCGCTCCCTCTAAATTTTCTATCTCCTAATCCTGGAGTCTGATTACAATGGAATCTAAGTGAGGAATAAGAAGCCGCTCGTGTCTTATACTGAAACATTCCGCCTGCCCGAAATTCAACCTCGCGAGTTTTTCTTTGTTGAAACCAGTCACAAAGTAGGGTGTTTTATATTAGTAAATTTTCCACCTACATATCATGATAATTATTGACAAGGCCATATACGGCATTGCAACTAATTCTTACACTTATCAGAAACAATTATAAAATATACCTTGTCCTAATTCTTCAAGGTTGTACTCTCTTCTTCCCATCTCTATTTATTAAGACAAGAGGTCTTACCGGAACTCATTATGACATATCTCATGGTGTCCTAATACTTCATTTTGTTGTAATTAAGACGAACTTGGGAGTTGAATTTTTTCTGCAAATCATGCACGCCAGATTAACATTCGTCATCTTAAAACCACCACCTTACACCCAAGCTAGCCGGAAACAAGTACGTAATCTGATTGTGGTGTTCAGACAACTTAACGGCTGATAACAATGCTCCTAGACTAATGTATGGGTGTATCTGAACAAACGCTCCAGGCCGGCTCAAACAATAGGCCTATCAAGGTGGGTTAATCGTTGACTTTATTGTTCAACGCTTGGCTAAGCATGTAAAATATGGGCTGCTGAGAGTGTCGTTCCAGGGATAAGATAGTTATCAATAGCTAATGGCGTCAAAGGAAGATAATGTACGGATGAATACTGAAATAGAGTGTGGAGCATATGGATAGAAAGGAATAATGAACGGATGAATGACGTTCTATGACATTTTCTTTCTTTCTTTCTCGCTTGTCTTTCCTTCTTTTCGTCATTTTCTTTCTTCCTTTCTATTTACTTCTGATCTATCTTTTCGTTTTCTTACTTCTTTTTTAATCTTTCTTTGTTTCTTTATTTCTGTCTTTAATTCTTTCGTTGTTCCTTTCCTCCCAGCTTTTCCTTCTTTCTTTTTGCCCATTTTTTCTATTTTATCATTCTTTATCGACTGCTTATGCCTTAAATCTGGTCAGGTCGGGATGATCCAGTGTGTGGGCTGGGGCCAATTGTGCTGATATATAGTGTTTAGTCGACTTTTAGAAAAAGAGCAAATAATTATCTCTAGAATTATTTGTAAGAACAAGAGATTTGTCAGGTTGGAAAAAGAAACACAATTCCAAACAAATAGAAATATTTGAATATACAACAAAACCTTCGTATCGAAGATATAGAAATAGCCGACCTTATTACAAAACTCGCTTTCCGCTGACAGAAAACAAGTATCGATGTGAGATTATGGAGAAGAACTTTGGCAAGAAATGAGTTAATTTGATTTCAGTTGTCTATCCTCTATAGTCGAGTCAGTGGCAGGCAATGATGTAGCTAGGTATGGAGTCAGTGGAGTCAGATATATTATCAATGATATAGCCATGTATATCGTCAACGATACAGCCATAAATAGTCATCGATGTAGCCAGGGAAAGATTCAATGATACAGTCATAAACGCAATCAGTGATAAGGCCAGAGAATAGAATATGAGATACAAACAGTGATGTAGCTGGATATATAGTCAATAATAGAGTGATAGAGTTATTGATACAGGCAGAGATAGTAATTAATACAGCCAGAGATAGCCATTAATACAGCCAGAGATAGTAATTGATACAGCCAGAGATAGTAACTGATACAGCCAGAGACAGTAATTGACACAACAGCCAGAGATAGTAATTGATACAGCCAGAGATAGTAAAATTGATACAGCCAGAGATAGTAATTGATACAGCCAGATATAGTAATTGATACAGCCAGAGATAGTAATTAATACAGCCAGAGATAGTAATTAATACAGCCAGAGATAGTAATTGATACAGCCGGAGATAGTAATTAATACAGCCAAAGATAGTAATTGATACAGCCAGAGATAGTAATTGATACAACAATTGGATGGATGGATGGATGGATGGATGGATAGATAGATAGATAGATAGATAGATAGATAGATAGGTAGGTAGGTAGGTAGGTAGGTAGGTAGGTAGGTAGATAGATAGATAGATAGATAGATAGATAGATAGATAGATAGATAGATAGATAGATAGATAGATAAATAGATAGATAGATAGATAGATAGATAGATAGATAGATAGATAGATAGACAATGCAAAGCTCTAATTTATCTAGTGCCACATTTGAACATTATTTGTGATGTGCGCTATTTGATATTTGAGTAGGACCCCCACCCGATAAACGGTTTTGTTATAACATATTCTAAAGCAGTGATTCTCAACGTGGGCCATGCTATGTTTCTTGGGGGCAACAGTAAGATAGTAAAGTACCTTTTTACAACTAACAGTGACTATCACGGGGGTCACAGTAAGATAGTAAAGTACCTTTTTACAACTAACAGCGACTATCACGGGGGCAACAGTAAGATAGTAAAGTACCTTTTTACACCTAACAGCGACTATCACGGGGGTCACAGTAAGATAGTAAAGTACCTTTTTACAACTAACAGCGACTATCACGGGGGCAACAGTAAGATAGTAAAGTACCTTTTTACACCAAACAGCGACTATCACGGGGGTCACAGTAAGATAGTAAAGTACCTTTTTACAACTAACAGCGACTATCACGGGGGTCACAGTAAGATAGTAAAGTACCTTTTTACAACTAACAGCGACTATTACGGGGGCCACAGTAAGATAGTAAAGTACCTTTTTACAACTAACAGCGACTATCACGGGGGCCACAGTAAGATAGTAAAGTACCTTTTTACAACTAACAGCGACTATCACGGGGGCCACAGTAAGATAGTAAAGTACCTTTTTACAACTAACAGCGACTATCACGGGGGCCACAGTAAGATAGTAAAGTACCTTTTTACACCTAACAGCGACTATCACGGGGGTCACAGTAAGATAGTAAAGTACCTTTTTACACCTAACAGCGACTATCACGGGGGTCACAGTAAGATAGTAAAGTACCTTTTTACACCTAACAGCGACTATCACGGGGGCAACAGTAAGATAGTAAAGTACCTTTTTACACCTAACAGCGACTATCACGGGGGTCACAGTAAGATAGTAAAGTACCTTTTTACAACTAACAGCGACTATTACGGGGGCAACAGTAAGATAGTAAAGTACCTTTTTACAACTAACAGCGACTATCACGAGGGCAACAGTAAGATAGTAAAGTACCTTTTTACAACTAACAGCGACTATTACGGGGGTCACAGTAAGATAGTAAAGTACCTTTTTACACCTAACAGCGACTATCACGGGGGTCACAGTAAGATAGTAAAGTACCTTTTTACACCTAACAGCGACTATCACGGGGGTCACAGTAAGATAGTAAAGTACCTTTTTACACCTAACAGCGACTATCACGGGGGCAACAGTAAGATAGTAAAGTACCTTTTTACACCTAACAGCGACTATCACGGGGGTCACAGTAAGATAGTAAAGTACCTTTTTACAACTAACAGCGACTATTACGGGGGTCACAGTAAGATAGTAAAGTACCTTTTTACAACTAACAGCGACTATCACGGGGGCAACAGTAAGATAGTAAAGTACCTTTTTACAACTAACAGCGACTATTACGGGGGTCACAGTAAGATAGTAAAGTACCTTTTTACAACTAACAGTGACTATCACGGGGGTCACAGAGGTAACTTTTGGTAAACAACAACAAGGTTCCCAGAAAGGGGGAACATGAGCTAAATAAGTTGAGAACCCCTGTTCTAAAGGATACAGAGTACATTCAGTGAGAGGTCGCTAGGGGTTCAGCGAGAGGTCGCTAAGGGTTCAGCGAGAGGTCGCTAGGGGTTCAGCGAGAGGTCGCTAGGGGTTCAGCGAGAGGTCGCTAAGGGTTCAGCGAGAGGTCGCTAGGGGTTCAGCGAGAGGTCGCTAGGGGTTGAGCGTTGAAAAAAAAAATTGTTTTTTTAAAGTGTTGTAAAAAAACTTTCTTAAGCTATATTTTTTATGTACTGCTTTGGCACATGGCTTTTAGTAGCTTTACTGTAGAACATTGTCCAATAAATTGTCATGTTGTAAGTAGCATTAATTGAAATCAATTTACAACATTCATTTAAATTAAATCTATCGAGCCTACCTTCGAAAAATTAAATCCCATTTTGGCATGAACCAGTTATTTAAAGAAATTTATTATGTTTGCCTTAGGAGTTTTTAAAATTTATTATGTTTGCCTTAGGAGTTTTAAAAATTTATTATGTTTGCCTTATGAGTTTTAAAAATGTATTATGTTTGCCTTATGAGTTTTTAACATTGATTAAAGGGAAAGAAAGATATTGATTTCAAGAAAGATTAGCTAAGCTCAACTATCAGTTTTTTGTTTTTTTCAAGAGAGGTTGGCTAAATAGTATTTTTTTAGTTTAAAGTAAGGAAGATAAGAACACTTGCACATACGACATTTCATTAGCATCTTGTGCAGTAGAAATTTGTGATAAGACTTTTAGGCCTACTTGGAAAAGGCACAAAAAATCAAGCAGGAAATTAAAAAAGGAAAAAATGACGTTTGTTCTACCCACACTACTAACTTTGCATTAGAGTTGATGTCCTCTGTAGGGAGGGGGGGGGGGGGGGGGAGGGAGGGGACAAAACAAAAAGAATAGGCTAATAAGTCGGTCAAACTAAAACCCGATTCACAAAAAAAAAAAAACATTCTCTACTCACAAGAACATTGACAATTATTATTGTTTGTATTATATTTACAACTTATCGATCACGCTAACACACTGTGAGCTGTAGACATATTACATTTTATGCAGGAGTTCTCTGAGACCAGACAATTATTTTAAAGGTTCATCCAGGATAATCAGGTTGAGAAAATCTGGTTCAAAAGGTGATTCAATTTTCTCTAAAATATGCATGTAATCTACCGTTTATAAAACCAACACCGTCACACAAAAACGTGTGAGCAGCCAGCCACACACACACACACGCACGCACGCACGCACGCACGCACGCACGCACACACACACACACACAAACGTGTGAGCAGCCACACACAAAAACGTGTGAGCAGCAACACACACACGTGTGAGCAGCCACACACACACACACGTGTGAGCAGCCACACACACACACACACACACACAGAAGCTCTCAAGCGCCTTCCCCTCAAAGAAAGCATGTAAAGGTAGTCCCATAGCAGAGATTTCCGTAGGGGAGTAGTGTTAGAGATCTCACTATACTAAGTCTCAGATTTAGGAGGCTGGGGTGACCAATTTGCTTCCTCGCTGCCTTTGCCTTCCGAGACTCAAGAGCAGGAGTCAGGTACCCAATTTACACATAGGCAAACATGAGCGTTCACAATTTACTTGGTTTTCGAACTCGGTATCTTTCTTGCGAGAAGAAAGCGATCTTACCACTCTGTGGATTGATACATAAGCCACTGAATGTATCTCGCTCATGTTCAAGTTATGGCTGGATAGCGAACATGAAAACTATTTCATGGTCAGTGTGACATATTATGAAAATAGCTTCTAATAATCTTTTTCATTATCTACACTTTATTCTTTTACCGTTTTCTTCCCACCTATTGCACGTTTTAACTTAAACCCTATTATGCTCAGATATCCGTCTCTCTTTCTCCATTAGCATGCATATTTTATTGCTGTTCGGCTATTCTTTTGATGAAGAGTTACCAGAGACCGATTAGCTAACGTGAGCTGTTTAATATTACAGACACCAGCATCGAAGAACGTTGTAATGGGATCAGAACCAGCGACCAAGGGAGATAAATTTCTATTTACTTTTTCTGAGTCCACAATTCGCCTGTAAGGTAATTAAACCACGGTGATAACGTCGAGATCAAAGACATTGCTCGATAGAAGACGAGCAGGAGACGAAGGAAATTTTGCACTGATTAGCAAAATTACGTTATCCCTAGATCTAAGAAAGAGTGTGAGATTCGGTTTTTCGGCTAGCGTGGAAGAAAGGGCTTTGATTTACACATGAGCCGAAAATCTGAAACGAATATCCTGAACGTAGGTGTTAACATCTGGCAGAGAGAGTCTGTTTTCAGGTCAATAGGGTTTTTGTAATAGTCTTATGATTCAGAGATAGGATATATACTAGAGCATTCTAACTAAAATTTACTCAGTACTCCTCAGCTTTTAAAGACATCTAGCGGCGATTTCTAGAATCCCCTGGTTTTAGGATAGTTTCATAGTTTATCGTTGGAGATAGTCTAGAAGAAGTTTGTGTGAAGGTAAATACCATACTAGTAGTTTTGAGTGATTTAAGTGGTAGATCGCCGATTATAATTCTCTAAGATTTTTGTGCAGAGTGATTTACTAAATAGGTCCGTAAATATTATTTCTCTAAGATTTTACTGTGTTACAGTGGCTAGTAGAACAAATAATAATATTTCTAGCTAAACTCTTCCAGCTATAAGGTAAATTTAAGTATCTGCTAATAACCAGTCAGAGAATATTTTAACCAACTAGTAAAGGCACCGTTCATCATGAGTATTGACGAAATATGTATTTATTTCTAATTCATGATAATCGTTTTTTTAAATGACTAGAATTCATTTGACGGGAGTTTTAAACGATAAGACTAGCTTTCAGCTTGAAGTCTATAATTTTTAAAAAAACCGAAGTGAATATACGCGAGGTTGGATAGAAGTGAGAATACTATATTATGGTTAAGCATTGTATTTTTCTCTTCCTTTATACAGTATTTGGGTCAAACCCAAAATCTACCAGCGGCTTCCATGTAAACCTGAGAGTAATCATACTAAAGAACATTTCTTATATTAGTAACTGGGTTTTTCTCAAGGTAAACCTGTCTGAGGTTGTGTTTACACCCAGAAAGAGACAGAATACCAACCCAAAGAACATTAAGAGTGACTTGGTAACTGGCATTTGATCCAGATTTATTGTTCCAATCTCATTTACATTCAGTCCCGTAGTGGCGACCTAACAAACCTTAACATTTCCGACGGTTGATCATTTGTGGTGTGACCAAGAATTTTATACTGAGAGAAGTTGCCGACCTGACATTTCCTAAGTACTGGAAACCTCAATGATTCTGACACTGTGAGCACGGTGACATATATTACCTGAACTGATTTGAAGTGACATAAACAGTAATCCAGAAAAAATATAGTCGTAAAGAGAACGCTCCCCGGAAAAATTGGATTTAACCTGTCTCTGTAGAGCTGGGGTTCTCTTTGCCAAAAGAACACTGGATGTGCTGTATGTGTGTGTCCTAAAGATTGAGCCAGAAGGTGAAAATCAAGTTTGTAGGTAAGAACGAATGTCAGTGGCCACTGTTGTATGGATAGAAAGAAAACAGGAATGAGTGGTTCTTTGATCGTATAAATTCATGCACCCACTGTTTTTTTTTTGCAAGTTTTTTGCTAATGCTGTTCATCTTAGAATAGATTAACGTATGAACTATGTTCTTTACTGTAGAGGAAATTTGTATACCTTAGCATAT
Organism: Oreohelix idahoensis; assembly: GCA_024509875.1. Classification (NCBI taxonomy): domain Eukaryota; kingdom Metazoa; phylum Mollusca; class Gastropoda; order Stylommatophora; family Oreohelicidae; genus Oreohelix; species Oreohelix idahoensis. Next base: position 167,059 of record JAMPIV010015099.1, on the reverse strand, counting down.
AAAGCCTTGACTCTTTGGGGGTTAATAACTTTTTCTAACGAGAAATTTGTCTCAACAGAGGAAGGGAGGTTTACACCTATGAGTCTATTTCTTGATTAATTCATTAACTTTATGTTTACTTGTATTTGATTTGATATTCAACATATTGCTGTTGTAAAGTTTCTTTATGACAAATAAAATTTACATAAACTTTATTTACGTGTGTCGGTCAGCTTGTCACAAAAGGTCCCTAATCCATTGATTTAGTTTTTCACGTCTGTGCGTCTAACTGTCGTCACTTATGTGTGTGTGTATGTGAGTGGTAATTTATATAAATATATATATATATATATATATATATATATATATATATATATATATATATATATATATATATATATATATATATATATATATATATATATAAGTGGCGTATCCCGGTAATGCGAGCTAGGCGTATTGCTACTTAAAATGAATATGTACGCCTACTATTTAACTTCTTCCCCTCTTAATTTAAAAACCAACTATATTCAACTACGCAACGATAGTTATTAGGGGTATATGTCAATTATCTCCGAAATACTAATTAACTTACAACTTGAAACTCACTGTCACTGTAATAATCTGCATTCCCGGCAACTAACAAAAATTAATCACAAAAAACACTGGACGGACACAGCCGATTTTTACAACTCCGAGAGCTGCAAGACCACCGCACGCATGTTCGTATTGTATTGACGTATCTGGCCATGACCCCGATCCACACAAACCAATCTTCAGACGTGAATCCGAAAGGGACAGCACGCATTGTGACGGAATTACCCGAGAAACTTCGGGCGATTGTAACCAACCAATAAAAACTGCACTATAAAACGCGTCTGGGAAACTTGAAACTAGATATACTCGTAGATTCTATGCGGGAAAATCCGTTATCCTGATGCGTGCGGTCCGAAAGCAGAACTTTAGAAGAGAAATATTTTATAGAATAATAAATTAAATTTTTATTTTCCTTCGAGCATAGGTGTGCGCAGCACGCACAGCACACATAGAGAATACGCCACTGATATATATATATAGTTATATATATATAGTTATATATTTATATATTTATATATTTATATATGTATTCTAGTAGACTGTCTGACTAACTAAGTTCTGTTGCAGAGATAGGCTGAACGAGAGAAGCTTCTCGATCTTAGGGACAGACTGTAACTAGTTTCCACCATCTCACTCGTGAAAATCTATTTCCTTTACATTACCTCTCACTGAGCTATCACCTGTTCTACTCTATTCAGAAGGGACAAATCTATGTCTTAATTCTCCTATCAAAAATCTACGACAGTAAGTCAACACAGAAAAGAGTATTTTGTTGCAAACAACTACAATTTGTCAAAACGGATATTGATATCGTCATGTATCACTGAAACATCTGCTCTTGAGTTAAGGAAAGCAAAACAGTAAGGAAAGGAACTGGCCCCACAACCTCATAAAAAAGCTAGACCTACTTTTGCGAAGTCTCTAACACTTCACTCAGCTACGGCATTATCCGCTTTGGGGCTACCTTAACCATACAACTACATCATATATCACTACCATAATTATCTTCTTTGAAAGCGCCATGATGAAGAATAGCAGAAGACCAAAGAACCTGCGTGTAAAGAAAGACAAGACGTGGTTCCTGTCACGTTGAGTCGGCCTGGCTGTACTTCCCCTATCAGAGATAGGAAATCGATCCTAGTTAGGTCATGATAAACTTTCTTACAATTAGCTAGCCCCTCCCAGGCATATTCAGTAACCCTCTAAAGTTTGGTACAGTATTTCTTCACATCAAGAAATACACAACAATTCTTTAATTCTCCAACAAATAACACTAGTCAACAACCAAAATGTACCAGAAATGAAAATAGCTGATCTTAACTAATTTTGGTGTGCTGAAAACGAAAAACACATTAAAAAATGTTGATTGGCTCTAGTTTTCAAGATATATGCTACTAGTTTATTTAATTACAGTGAATTTATATATATGACGCATCTGTTGTGGGCGATTGCATAATTTTTTCTAATGACCAATAAAAATGTTACTAGAAGTTAATGATGCAATCCTACCTATGATTACATCACCTTTGTGTATAAATATCTTATTTCTGATAAAATTTTGCCATTAGTTAGTGCATTTGTCCTTATCAAAAGTATCGTAGTTAGAAATGCCTAGGACATGTGTGAACAGTGCTAATAATTTCTGTTATATATGTGGTGAGGTTACATTTGTATCACAAAAACGAAATATAACTAAAGTGATTAAGAAGGCGTACAGTTTGTATTTTGGCTGCAGAATATGAGATCAAGATAAGAGCTTGGCGCCACACATATGCTGCAATACATGTGCAGCACATCTTAAACTGTGGTTGACTGGCAAAAGGCAAGCTATGCCTTTTGCAGTCCCAATGATTTGGAGAGAGCCCACTGATCATCTCAACAACTGTTACTTTTGCATGGTCCCTCCAATTGGGAAAGGCATATCAAAGAAGAAAAAATGGACTCTGGAATATCCAAACATCCCCTCTGCAATACGTCCGGTACCACATGGCGATGACCTACCAGTTCCCAAAGTGCCAGAATAATTTTCAGCTGCTTCCACTGATGAAGAAGAGAACATTGGTGGTCCTGAACCATCAACCTCAAGCGACCCAGATTTTGAGCAAACTACATCCACTAAACCACACTTAATAACCCAAGGTGAACTGAATGATCTTGTAAGAGATCTGAATTTACCGAAGAACAAGGTGGAGCTTTTGGGTTCCAGATTGCAACAGTGGAATCTCCTGGCAGAAGATGTTACAATTTCTGTGAATAGGAACCGCCAGAAGCCGCTTATTACATTCTTTTTCAAAGAGGGTGACCTTTCTGCGTGCCACAACATTTCTGGTTTAATGGCAGCCCTCAAAATCAATTACATACCGGAAGAGTGGAGGCTTTTCATTGATTCATCCAAGACGAGTCTTAAAGCTGTTTTGTTGAATAATTGTAATGTGTTACCGTCAATTCCAGTTGGTCACGCAGTTCATATGAAAGAAACTTATGAAAACATTAAGCAGCTTTTGAAGTGTATAAACTACGATCATCATCATTGGTCACTTTGCGGTGACTTAAAAGTGGTCGCTCTTTTGCTTGGACTACAGGGTGGATACACCAAGTACTGTTGCTTTCTCTGTGAGTGCACGAAGTGACCATTACATCAGAAGACATTGACCAATCAGGCAGTCATTGCAGCCTGGCAGTAAGAACGTTGAGAACCCAGCACTTGTCGACACCAGCAAGATTTTGTTGCCACCCTTGCACATTAAGCTGGGTCTCATGAAAAACTTTGTCACATCAATGGAGAAAACAGATGAGGCTTTCAAATACCTCATCAGAAAATTTCCAAGACTGAGTGAAGCTAAAATAGGAGAGGGAGTATTTGTTGGTCCGCAAATTCGAAAACTTCATGATGACGAGTTTCTTTGCGTGTTGCATGGCAAAGAAAAAGCAGCATGGCTAGCATTTAAGTCAGTGGTGGAATATTTTCTTGGAAACAACAGATCTGATAATTACAATGAAATTGTAGAAAATCTTCTTCTGAAGTATAGGAGTCTTGGCTGCAACATGTCTTTGAAAATTCATTTTCTGGATTCTCATCTGGATTTCTTTATGTCAAACTGTGGAGCGGTCATTGATGAGCATGGTGAATGATTTCACCAGGACATTGCTGCTATGGAGACAAGGTATCAAGGCAATTGGAGCCCTTCAATGCTTGCTGATTACTGTTGGACTGTGACAAGAGACACCTCATCGATTGACTACAAGAAGCAAGCAAAGAGAGCTCGAACAGCGATTGAATAATGACGGAATGGGTTCAAATGTGCCTTTAACATGATATGGGAAATTTAAATAATGTTTTTATTTTTTCTATCATTTTATGTTAAAATATCAATTAATTGAGTATGTAACCACAATTTTTATAATGCTAAAGTAGAAAGACTAGCTGTTCACCCCAGAGAATTAAACAAGCATACATTATTTGTATTACTGTAATGTAAATTCATCATTTAAAAAAAACCAGAGCCAATTGGTGAATTTCATTATGATATTTGAAATCAGCATGTCAAAATCAATAAGAAATGGTATATTTAATTTCTGGTACAAATAACTTTTGAAAATTTGTTGACTAGTGTAATTATTCCCCTACCACCATCACTACATCTTCTTCTTTGATCCTTAGCCGCCGACCGTCAAAGCAGTCAGTGGCCATTACGCCTGGTGGCGTCTTGTAGGGCAACAACAAATTGATTACACTTTGCTCGGTCGGCAAACATCCTTCGTACAGTGCCCCAACTCTGGTTCATTCTTTGCATCTCAGCCTCCACAGTCCTCTGCCAAGTTGTTTTGGTCGGCCTCTCTTTCGTTTTCCTTCAGGGGTCCATAGCATAGCTGTTCTTGTGATGGCATCAGGGTCTCTTCTGAGGACATGGCCAACCCAGCTCCAGCGTCTGCCAGCTATGATGGTGTGCATGTCCTCCTGCTTGCTCCGAGTAAGCAGATCTTGGTTAGTGATGGTATTCGGCCAAAAGATTCGGAGAATTTTTCTTAGGCATGTTGTGTGAAAAGAGGACAATTTCGACATTTCCTTCTCTGTAACTCTCCAGCTTTCCGCACCATAGAGAAGCACAGAAAGCACACAGCTCTGATATAATCCTAATTTTGTGCTTGTGCTGTACTGAGAGGACTTCCAGATGTTGTTTAGACTAAAAAAGGCTGTTCTTGCTTTGTTCATTCTGTTGTTGATGTCTTTGCTTGCTCCGCCGTCTGGTGTTACTATGCATCCTAGGTATGTGAAGGCATCTGTCTGTTCCAGTTGCTGATTCCTTACTGATATGGGCTCAGGGTTGCTCACATTGAGCGTCATGACCTCTGTCTTCTTTAGGTTGAGGTTCAAGCCCACCTGCTGGCTATACTTAATAAGTCTATCCGTTTTTTTCTGGATGTGTTGATGTGAATGTGCACTACATGTTTTCTGTGAAATGACGGGTACATTTCTCTAGCTTGTAATGTTATTTAAATGTTAATTTAAAAAAACATTTGTGGTGAATTTCTCAGTGAGGTTATCATATCTGAACAATGCAATAGATGAGGTAAATTTTCAGAAATATCAAAAGGGTACATTAGACCATAAGCAGTTAACTTCTTAGATTTATCAAATGTAAACAAAACAACATGTGAGATGAATGTCTCAGAGTTGTCAAGTGTGAACTGTGGCGAAATTGTAAACACGCACGCTTTGTTATTAATAGAAAGAAGGGGAAGTGTGCCAGCCAATCAAAAGACGCGAGCTTGCTGCTGCCGATCGATATTGTTATAGCGTTTACTCTAAGATAGATTTGTGTATCGTATAAGCTAATGCGGTGACAGCAAGTGATGTAAGTTATTTCATTTTTCGAAGGATAACTCTAACTCTATGCATGCCTAAGGAATAGTGGATGAAAAGATTACTTTTGGAGAAATGTGCAAGTGAAGGCGTCAATATAACGAACACTGCTGTGTTGATCAACTTTAAAAATTGGTTTAAAATCGAAATCAGAACCAATTACGGAAAACTACATATAGAAAGAAAGCAGAAATAACGAGTAATGGAAGGAGATAAATCAAAAAGTCATGGATAACCAGGTTAAGATGCACGAAGAAGATGTTTGAAACACAGCTCACACTCTCACTCGAAACTGCTAAAGACACGGTGTAAAGTCTTGTTCTTTCCACTCTGTAAAGTTGCTTTCACACACACACTGTAAAGTATCAGTCTGTCTGCTCTGTAAGGAAGAGTGGGGTGTGTTGTTGAGATCAGGCATGCTCCAGTCTACCCAGCTGTAAATGGGTAACTCACCCTAGTCCTGAGTTAGGGAAGGCAAAGGCTCCAGGGGAAGCAGGCCCTAAACTTGGTCACTTCAGCCGACGCAGGATGGTGTATGTATGAAGTAGAAGTGTAGAGTGTGATTACCGCGAATGGTGTACTGTTCGTGTGCTGACCAATATAACCACTCACACTTGTGTCTACAAGGCACCAATGCAGACTGCTGGAATCTTAGTTTACTCAATTTATTCAGACGTACACACTGGGACATACGAGTACATCATGGTTCGTTGACATATCAATTTGTAGGTATACATAGCAGATCTGAAGTCATGACACATTCAGAAATAATGGGCAGTACATCAAAAGTTCAATGTCATGATACATTATGGCCACATCCCCCTATCTGACTAAACGCGTCAGTGAAGGGCGGATCGATAAATAACCAAAGTTACTTGACGTCCATAGTTTGTAGTATATATTATGAAACCACGAAAGGGGGTTTCTAGCAAGATTGAGATCTCCCTGTCACTGTCCGATAATAAGATAAATAATCTGTTCTCTTGGCAGTGATCAAAACATATGATGACCGAAATCCAACATGGCTGTCTCCCTGAGTTGTCGTTCACTCATTCATAGGAAGGAGAATATAAGCCAGAGTTAATTTATAATGGTTATATAAATGATTTCGTAAATGTTTCCATACAGCTCTACGGTGATCAGGTTAATTTCACGTAGCCATAACCGCTGCAGGAAAATCTGTCATCTTCGTCGATACAAAACACGACACTAGCATAGCGAAGCACAAAAGTCAAGCTAGGCCTAACCGACGAGAGATCATCAAAAATAGGAGCTGGGTTTACCTGGAGTCCGAATCATCTATATACTGACATAAGGAGAGTCTCTAACACAAACTATCGTAGAGACACCATCTCCTTCAGAAGAAAAACCACTTCGTGAGACATTTTTTTCTGACGAAAGGACCAGCTCTAGAAAAACGTACCCCGCCATTTGTAAGCAGTACATCGGAACTCATCACGACTTGTCAAGACAACTCATACTTCCGCTAGCAAGAATCTAGTCCCTCCTACCCATCCAAAATATACAATATAGGACTGATTCTACTTGTACTAATAATATGTAATACATATGAATTCAGGCCATAAACACAATAAGCAAATTAATATATTTTCTGGCCCTAAAAAATAAGTACAAACGCAAGCGCAATATCCTTGCGCTGGATCAATATCCAGAACGATTACTCCTATAATCAAAAGTGTGAATCAAACATGGATTATCTCGCTTTTACCATAAACAGCATTTTCATACACAAATAAATGAATGTCTATATTTTTCCCATATTAAATAGCCATATCGATTTTTGTAAAATGTGCGTCAAAATATGCACGCAACAGATTACCACACCCCTCGGAAAAAAAAAATGGTACATTTTTTTTTTGAAATACATCTAGGAGCAACATACAATAGGCTCACAACGCGGCAATAACAATGCGCAGATGATAAGCATAAGTTTTATGACCTTAGAGAAAGTACTTCTCTAAGTATAAATATTTCCAGAGAGGTGTCACCAACGCATACTACAATATTAGCAATGACACAATTTCCACATTAGTTTATACATAAATTCCATCTAAGATATCTTAACATCATGATCATCAAAGACGAAAAACATTGAAAGATCAGCGGTGAATACATATCAATGAACCGCTAAGTAGTGTTACAATCAATATATGATATATTACATATGTGTACACATTTCAACATAGAAACAACTGTATCAAAGTTGTATAACAGTTATGAATCATGTGGGCATCTAGACAAAATATCTGCCATCACATTTTCTGACCCACGGATAGCTCGCACCGAAAAATGAAATGGCTGTAGAGCAATCGCGTATCGCGTTGATCTCGCGCTCTTCAGATTTTTACTCTGAATAGCCGTAAGAGCTTTCTGGTCAGTTTCCACAATGAAATGCGCGCCCCAGAAGAAATCTTTGCAGTTTAAGGATTGACCAAACCATAGCCAATAATTCACGGTCTAGGACCGAGTAATTCTTCTCTGCGGCATTTAATTTCCGAGAAATATACATCACAGGATGCAGAGTTCCAGAGTACTCTTGCATTAGTGCAGCTCCAATCCCGGTGGATGAAGCGTCACTACGAAGAATAAATGTCTTATCCTTAGAAGGCAATACTAGGATAGGTGAAGTAGAAAACATAGTTTTAACCTTATCCAAAGAGGATTGACATTCTTGAGTCCAATGGACTACATTAGGAGACCCTTTCTTTAGCAAGGAAGAAAGAGGTGACATAATGGAGGACAGATTCGGGATGAATCGTCCATAAAATTGTATTAGACCTAAAAGACTTCGTACTTGCTTTTTAGTCTTAGGAATAGAAATGTTAAGTATCTTACTTGTATTATGGTCTTCTGTTTTTAGGAACCCATGACCAACATGGTGTCCTAAGAAAGATATTTCGCTAAAACCAATACATGCTTTCGATGGTTTCGCTGTCAGGTTATGCTCGCGTAAGATAGACAATAGTTCATTTATACCATTATAGTGATCGTTCCAAGTATCACTGAAAAGACAGATGTCATCAAGATACGCAATGACATCTGAGCGATGAGATAGGATTCGACGCATCATGCGTACAAATGTAGCAGGGGCGTTCATAAGACCGAAAGGCATGAAATTCCATTGGAATAGACCCTAGGCGTCGAAAAAGCAGTAAACGGTTTGGCGTGTTCGGATAGTGGAACTTGCCAATATCCCTTAGACAAATCGAGTTTAGTAAAGAAGTGAGAATTCGATAGTCTCGTAAGTAGCTCTTCTAGTAAAGGCATAGGTTCAGCATCGAATTTAGTCACTTGATTCAATTTGCGATAATCCACGCAAAGACGTATGTTATTGTCTTTTTTTCGTACTATAACCATCGGCGAAGAATATGCTGATGTGGATGGTTCAATAATTTTTAACTCTATCATCTCATCTAACTCTTTCTCTACCTGTGCTTGAAAATGTATCGGGATAGGATACGGTCTGACTCTTATAGGACTATGGTCAGTAAGAATAATGTCATGTTGAATGACATCAGTTTGACCAGGAATGTCAGTAAGGACATCCTGAAATTGTTCTAACATAGTAGAAACTTGTTTCTGCTCTCCTGGAGATAATTCTGGAGAAATTGCAACATCTTTCCATGATTCATTAGAGTGAAGAGGAATCATTGGAAAAGGTAAATTTACATCCGAGAAACTCGTTTCCTCATCCTGTATTACTGACAGAGATGAGTACTGTCCATGTTGGACTGGAAAATCGTCCGTTGCCTGGAAAACAGGTTGTAAATAATCAGGACGTTCATGGAATTCCGTGAGCATGTTGATGTGGAAGGTTTTACGCTTCCCGTCAATATCGACGATATAGTCAACATCGGAAACTTTTGATATTATATCGTACGGACCTTTCCAAGAAATGAGAAGTCTATTTTCCCTACAAGGTAGCAAGACAAATGCTTTGTCACCTGGACAAAGTTGACGCAAACATCTCTTTTTATTGGCAAATTCCCTTGCCTTCTGTTTCGCAAATTCAGAAGAAGCAGTTGCCAATTTGCATGCTTCAATAATCTTGTGTCTAAGTGCGATGACATATTCATAAGAGGATTTTGTGTCATCGACAATATTATCAGCAGTTATAAGATCATGAAGTAAGGACATAGGACCTCGCGGTTTCGCGCCAAAGACAAGTTCAAAGGGAGAAAATCCTGTATGTTCGTTGGCGACCTCTCTATATGCAAAGAGAGCCGCGGGTAAAACCCTATCCCAATCCTGAGGATGATCTTCTGTTATCTTACCTAGTAGGTTTTTCAGAGTTCTATTCAAACGTTCCACCATCCCATTGGACATAGGATGATAAATACTATTCAGCGATCTCTCTATCTTCAGAGTCGACATTACTTGAGACATGGTATCCGATATGAGTTGGGTACCATGGTCGGATAATATTTCTGCTGGAAACCCCAGACGAGAAAATATTAACCAAAGAGCATCTGCGACATCAGCAGTAGTTATGCTCTTTAGAGGAACAGCCTCCGGCCAACGTGTGCACATATCAACACACGTCAAAATAAATTGGTGTCCTCTAGCAGACTTTATCTTAAATGGACCAATGATGTCTATCGCCATTTTTTGAAATGGCTGAATGGGAATGTCTGCAGCCTGAATAGGTGCATCATGGCGTGGACCTCTAGATTTAATCTCTTGACATACTTTACAAGATCGACAATAGATTCGTATGTCCTTATTCACAGCAGGCCAAAAGAAAGATTGAAGAACTCTAGCTTTAGTACGGGAAAAACCCATATGTCCAGCACACTGCGAATCATGAGCGTGCCGTAAGATTTTAACTCTCATATTTTTAGGCACAAGGATTTGAGAATGAATGGACTTAGCGGAGTCTTGTACCATACGTACAAGTACGCCATTCTTCAACGTAATCCAAGATTTACGATTAGTATCCTTATTCGGATCACCTTTTGTTGCCAGAGTAAAGAATTTCTTTAGAGTAGGATCATCTTCCTGCTGTTTGATAAAGGAATCGTGGGAAATCTCCAAGGGATCATCTTGGATCTGCGCATCATTATCTTCAGAATGTGAAGATTGTGGCATATTGAGAGCTTGAGCCCTAGTGATTACTGCATTAGCAGATTGCATATTAACATTTTCCCAATTAGAAATTTGCCGTGGAGTGCATTCTTTCACTCCATGAATGCGACCGATGATAAGATCAGCGATCGGATTCGGCAAGAGACATGCTTGCACCTCTGCTGTAAAGAAAGGCGTAGCAATATTGATAATGGCAGTGGAGTACTTCTCCAATGTGCCACCAAATGTTACGCATTTGACTATATTGCCTGTAGCTCGAGAAGGATTTACGAGTGATTGCCTCACTCCAATTGTAGTGCACCCCGAGTCGAAAAGAATTGATACCGGAGTACCATCTATTAGGCCCCTATTAAAGACAAGAGCACCCCTTCCATTATGCGCAATTGACGCATGGAGAGCGGGAAGTGGGTGACCGCAGCTTAAAGTAGACACTGTGGTTGGATCGAATAATGTTTTGAATTGCGAACACTCAGATGCTCTAGCAAAATCAAAAGCGGAATTCGCTACACTATTGGAGTCTTTTTTATCATTATTCTGATTATCGGTGTCGTGGAACTCCTGTTGTGCAGAGTTAGCCTGGTAATAAGATTTACCATGTCTTTTGTGTTGTGATCTACCTCGGTTATAATTGTCTCTATAATTATTATTGCCTCTGTTATAACCCCTATTTGGGTTTGAATCATAATATTCATGATCATAATCATCATGCTCATTAAATTGAGTATCCCTGTAATATTGTTTCTTTTGTCTCCATGAAGCACTTGGGTAGTTCCTATAGCTACTCCCTTTCCGAGAATTTCTAACATTATGGGCACCCCTCGCGTGTCGAGGACTATCAGCCCGATTCCAGTTCTTCGAAGAAGAACTCTGATTTGAGTGGTTATCTTGGTTTTGATACTTATTCCAATTAACCTTTTTATCAAATTTATTTTTAGCTCCTTGGAATTTGTGTGAGTAATTCTGATTATATTCTGTTGCCGAAGCAACTGGCATACTCTCTTTAATGTTAGAGTTACTAAGAATCATGTCAGGGTGTGCCGTGGCATACTGGTCACAATATTCTTCCATTTGCTTTATTGTACTAGGTTTACGCTCATGTAAGAACTCTAGGAATGATTTATTTACAGAAGACATGACCTTGTCTCTTAGTAATAAATCCGTAAGACCATCAAATGTTTTCTCTGTTTTGGATAATTCAATCCATCGTGAAAGTGTAATTCGTGCTTTTGAGATGAATTCTGAGAATTCTACACCTACCTCAGGTCTCATTGTTTTAAACAAAAGACGATAACCTTCTTCAGACAGCTGATATCTCTTTATCAAAGCTGCCCTAACAGCATCATAATTATCTTTGTCGGCCTCTTCAACAAAATATAACTTACTCAGAGACTCCCCTTTTAGATTTTCAGACAACTGATTCACATACTGTGATTTGTCAACATTATGAGATCGACAAGCCCGTTCAAATCTAGAAAGCCAAAATGTTATGTCATCACTGGTAGGGTTAAACGCTGGTACCTTGACCTTGTACACGAAGGGTTTACCATTACCACCAGATGCCTGATAAACATTACTCATACATGTCAATTTTAATTTCTCTAATTCAAACTCATGTTCTCTTATTGCTTTTCTCTCTTCAGCTTCTCTATCTAATCTTCTCTGTTCTGCAGCAGCTTCTAATTTTTTCTGTTCTGCAGCAGCTTCTAATTTTTTCTGTTCTGCAGCAGCTTCTAATTTCTTCTGTTCTGCAGCAGCTTCTAATTTCTTCTGTTCTGCATCAAATCTCCTTTCCTCCCCTTGCATCTGCAATTTCTTAAGTTCAGCAGCAGTATCAGCTTTTTTTTCTAATCTTTTTTCTTCAGCTATTGCTTTCCTTTCTTCTGCAGCAGCTTTTTTTTCTTCTATTTGAAGTTTTCTCTCCTCAGCCGCAGCTTTTTTTTTCTTCAACAGCAGCAGCAGTTTTTTTTCTCTTCTGCAGCTAATGCTTTGTCATATTGAGCAACAGCCCATTGTTCTAAGTCTTTTCCAGTCTTATCAAGAGATTTTCCTTGAGCAATAAAATAATCTAATGTAGACATATTGTCTTCTTAAATCAGAAACCTGAAAAAGTAAATAAATTACCCTCTTTCAAGTTAATGGGAGACAAGTCTATACCTTAGACTTAGTCTTAGTCCAAACTTGTATGGTTTATAATAACCAATGATAACTTGAGTACCTGTGGACAACAATAATTGTATCTCAAATACTGTGGGGGACAAGCCTTACAAAGGTCTTGTATACCTCAATGTAATCAAAGATCACTTGAGTACCTGTGGAAAAAAAATATTTCCCTTTACCAATCACTTTGGGAGACAAGCCTTATAAAGGTCTTGTATACCTCAATGTAATCAAAGATCACTTTAGTACCTGTAGAAAAAATATTTCCCTTTACCAATCACTTTGGGAGACAAGCCTTACAAAGGTCTTGTACATTTTGTTTTATAACAATAACAATCAAAAAGTACTGATCTGTACTATACTATCAGTGTATACCACTATACGTCATATGTCAACTAAAGACATTACAAATGACAAACAAGAAAAGACAATCTGAAAACATTTGCAGAGATCAAATTAAATCAAATAGGAGAAATGAAAAAAATGATCACAGAAACCGTGATGATAACTGCCATAAGATAACAAGACAAATAACGCCACAGTGTATAAACATAAGGGTGTAAAAAACTGAAATGAAAGAAAAGATGAGACCTACAATTATACAAACAAATCAAACAAAACTATGGAACACAAAAAATGTTACAAATACAAATATGAAACAGTCGTCACAACTAACCAAATATTTGCAAACTATGTTGCATGCAAATTTCAATTAAGAAATTGCTCCCTATCGAACGCCAGAACAAGACCAATATCACTCGGTATTTCCTGTTCTAGTCACCACCCATCCAGGCCCGCAACATATAAACCCCTACACATATAAACAAATAACATGTAAGCATAAATAGCATATAGCATACAATATCATTTATGTCATGAATGGAATGTGTTGCAGGTATAGTGTTGTAAAGCAGGCACAGTTTATTTTAATACTAATAACTTGCCACTTTATTCAGTAATAGATTTAATTTTAAACTATTACACTGTCAATTTTTCTCTGTTGAGCATCTGAAGAACCAACGATGAACTATGCACTTTATGTTCAGCAACACTGTGATTCTTCTGTACGTTGAGAAATGTCAACAATATTGCTCCAGATATTTTCTACACTTGATACCACTGTCCTGTGTAATACTGTCTGTACAGCGAAAAACTGTCAACAAGCGCTGACCTAGATACAGCATCCTATCGGTAATACAGGTCAAGCTGACATCGACTGTATAGCTGTCCTACTGGTGTTGATGTGTTCAAACAAATGTTCTTTCAGCTGTAAACTGTGATTCTCAACACAAAACTGCGTAAGCTGGACCCAGGAATCTGGCTCGCCACTGTAAAGTCTTGTTCTTTCCACTCTGTAAAGTTGCTTTCACACACACACTGTAAAGTATCAGTCTGTCTGCTCTGTAAGGAAGAGTGGTGTGTTGTTGAGATCAGGCATGCTCCAGTCTACCCAGCTGTAAATGGGTAACTCACCCTAGTCCTGAGTTAGGGAAGGCAAAGGCTCCAGGGGAAGCAGGCCCTAAACTTGGTCACTTCAGCCGACGCAGGATGGTGTATGTATGAAGTAGAAGTGTAGAGTGTGATTACCGCGAATGGTGTACTGTTCGTGTGCTGACCAATATAACCACTCACACTTGTGTCTACAAGGCACCAATGCAGACTGCTGGAATCTTAGTTTACTCAATTTATTCAGACGTACACACTGGGACATACGAGTACATCATGGTTCGTTGACATATCAATTTGTAGGTATACATAGCAGATCTGAAGTCATGACACATTCAGAAATAATGGGCAGTACATCAAAAGTTCAATGTCATGATACATTATGGCCACATCCCCCTATCTGACTAAACGCGTCAGTGAAGGGCGGATCGATAAATAACCAAAGTTACTTGACGTCCATAGTTTGTAGTATATATTATGAAACCACGAAAGGGGGTTTCTAGCAAGATTGAGATCTCCCTGTCACTGTCCGATAATAAGATAAATAATCTGTTCTCTTGGCAGTGATCAAAACATATGATGACCGAAATCCAACATGGCTGTCTCCCTGAGTTGTCGTTCACTCATTCATAGGAAGGAGAATATAAGCCAGAGTTAATTTATAATGGTTATATAAATGATTTCGTAAATGTTTCCATACAGCTCTACGGTGATCAGGTTAATTTCACGTAGCCATAACCGCTGCAGGAAAATCTGTCATCTTCGTCGATACAAAACACGACACTAGCATAGCGAAGCACAAAAGTCAAGCTAGGCCTAACCGACGAGAGATCATCAAAAATAGGAGCTGGGTTTACCTGGAGTCCGAATCATCTATATACTGACATAAGGAGAGTCTCTAACACAAACTATCGTAGAGACACCATCTCCTTCAGAAGAAAAACCACTTCGTGAGACATTTTTTTCTGACGAAAGGACCAGCTCTAGAAAAACGTACCCCGCCATTTGTAAGCAGTACATCGGAACTCATCACGACTTGTCAAGACAACTCATACTTCCGCTAGCAAGAATCTAGTCCCTCCTACCCATCCAAAATATACAATATAGGACTGATTCTACTTGTACTAATAATATGTAATACATATGAATTCAGGCCATAAACACAATAAGCAAATTAATATATTTTCTGGCCCTAAAAAATAAGTACAAACGCAAGCGCAATATCCTTGCGCTGGATCAATATCCAGAACGATTACTCCTATAATCAAAAGTGTGAATCAAACATGGATTATCTCGCTTTTACCATAAACAGCATTTTCATACACAAATAAATGAATGTCTATATTTTTCCCATATTAAATAGCCATATCGATTTTTGTAAAATGTGCGTCAAAATATGCACGCAACACACGGGCTGAGACTAAGCTACCAAACCTTGGCCTCCGATACGCGCGCGCTCGGCCTATAAAAAGTAGCAACGGATTTTTCAAAATACACATGCAGAGCATAAGTCAGAAGGTCAGGAGGATAGAGAGAAGCTAGTCAAGGCTGAAACCTTTACCATCTGTTGCCGGGCAGCACTATCACCACCAAACCAAATCTTTTCTGGACTTTATATTTATCATAAGAGGGTTTGTAGATTTATGATTAATTAATTTGTTTTATTGCAGCTTTATTTTAATAAAATTGTGTCAGGATCAGACCAGAGGACTGAACTGAACTTTAGTTGTGAATCTGTAAAAGGAATTCGATGCCTGCCAGGGATTATCAGGATTGTCATGTGGAGTAGTCAATTTACAATACTATATTGGAAACAGAGACTTCGCACTCCATAATGTGAAAGGCGAAGGTAGCATCATACTTATGTATAAAATGTATTATATTCATGTATTATATTATTTTCAAAAAATGTTCTGCAGATAGACACCTGTCTTGTCTCGCTACTGCTAATCAGTATGATCCATGTATTATTCATATACATTCAACCATCCGAAACACACTCATTTCATGAACACATAAGCTTGTGGGCTTCATAACTAAAAGCTAGCCACATGTCCAATGTTGTCCTCAGGTTCATATGTGTCGTCATAAATCAGAGGTCTAGAATCCAGATCAATAAGTGCTACCTGAAACAACACAGGAGCCTCTGCTATTGTCATCAGGATTTCAGCCCTAGTCCCCATCAGTAGTTGGTGGTCTAGAGGAAGACCTACACTGATATAGTTGTGAAAGACCTACACTGAAATAGCTGTGAAAGACCTACACTGATATAGCTGTGAAAGACCTACACTGATACAGCTGTGAAAGACCTACACTGATACAGCTGTGAAAGACCTACACTGATATAGCTGTGAAAGACCTACACTGATATATCTGTGAAAGACCTACACTGATATAGCTGTGAGAGACCTACACTGATATAGCTGTGAAAGACTTACACTGATATAGCTGTGAAAGACCTACAATGATATAGCTGTGAAAGACCTACACTGAAATAGCTGTGAAAGACCTACACTGATATAGCTGTGAAAGACCTACACTGATACAGCTGTGAAAGACCTACACTGATACAGCTGTGAAAGACCTACACTGATATAGCTGTGAAAGACCTACGCTGATATATCTGTGAAAGACCTACACTGATATAGCTGTGAGAGACCTACACTGATATAGCTGTGAAAGACTTACACTGATATAGCTGTGAAAGACCTACAATGATATAGCTGTGAAAGACCTACACTGATATAGCTGTGAAAGACCTACACTGATATAGCTGTGAAATTCCAGTGACGACAGTCATAAGGCTTTCAAGATAAGTAATAAACGTAACCAAAGTCTTGCAACAGGTGTGAACAGTCAAGGACAGTGATTATTGTGATGATGATTAGCATAGCCAAGAGACTAGTGTGAAAAAAAACATTTGATAAACTTTTTTCAACTTAATTGGAAGATTCAAGAAAGGACTTTCTTAGTTAGATAACACTAGTCAACAACCAAAATGTACCAGAAATGAAAATAGCTGATCTTAACTAATTTTGGTGTGCTGAAAACGAAAATGACATTAAAAATGTTGATTGGCTCTAGTTTTCAAGATATATGCTACTAGTTTATTTAATTACGGTCAATTTATATATATGACGCAATTGTTGTGGGCGATTGCATAATTTTTTTCTAATGACCAATAAAAATGTAACTAGAAGTTGATGATGCAATCCTACCTATGATTACATCACCTTTGTGTATAAATATCTTATCTCTGATAAAATATTGCCATTAGTTAGTGCATTTGTCCTTATCAAAAGTATCGTAGTTAGAAATGCCTAGGACATGTGTGAACAGTGCTAATAATTTTTGTTATATAATAGGTGAGGTGACATTTCTATCACAAAAACGAAATATAACTAAAGTGATTAAGAAGGCGTACAGTTTGTATTTTGGCAGCAGAATAGGAGATCAAGATAACAGCTGGGCGCCACACATATGCTGCAATACATGTGCAGCACATCTTAAACTGTGGTTGACTGACAAAAGGCAAGCTATGCCTTTTGCAGTCCCAATGATTTGGAGAGAGCCCACTGATCATCTCAACAACTGTTACTTTTGCATGGTCCCTCCAATTGGGAAAGGCATATCAAAGAAGAAAAAAATGGACTCTGGAATATCCAAACATTCCCTCTGCAATACGTCCGGTACCACATGGCGATGACCTACCAGTTCCCAAAGTGCCAGAATCATTTTCAGCTGCTTCCACTGATGAAGAAGAGGACATTGGTGGTCCTGAACCATCAACCTCAAGCGACCCAGATTTTGAGCAAACTACATCCACTAAACCACACTTAATAACCCAAGGTGAACTGAATGATCTTGTAAGAGATCTGAATTTACCGAAGAACAAGGTGGAGCTTTTGGGTTCCAGATTGCAACAGTGGAATCTCCTGGCAGAAGATGTTACAATTTCTGTGTATAGGAACCGCCAGAAGCCGCTTATTACATTATTTTTCAAAGAGTGTGACCTTTCTGCGTGCCACAGCATTTCTGGTTTAATGGCAGCCCTCAAAATCAATTACATACCAGAAGAGTGGAGGCTTTTCATTGATTCATCCAAGACGAGTCTTAAAGCTGTTTTGTTGAATAATGGTAATGTGTTACCGTCAATTCCAGTTGGTCACGCAGTTCATATGAAAGAAACTTATGAAAACATTAAGCAGCTTTTGAAGTGTATAAACTACGATCATCATCATTGGTCACTTTGCGGTGACTTAAAAGTGGTCGCTCTTTTGCTTGGACTACAGGGTGGATACACCAAGTACTGTTGCTTTTTCTGTGAGTGGGATAGCCGTGCACGAATTGACCATTACATCAGAAGACATTGGCCAATCAGGCAGTCATTGCAGCATAGCAGTAAGAACGTTGAGAACCCAGCACTTGTCGACACCAGCAAGATTTTGTTGCCATCCTTGCACATTAAGCTGGGTCTCATGAAAAACTTTGTCAAGGCAATGGAGAAAACAGATGAGGCTTTCAAATACCTCATCAGAAAATCTCCAAGACTGAGTGAAGCTAAAATAAGAGAGGGAGTATTTGTTGGTCCGCAAATTCGAAAACTTCTTCATGATGATGAGTTTCTGTGCGTGTTGCATGGCAAGGAAAAAGCAGCATGGCTAGCAATTAAGTCAGTGGTGGACAATTTTCTTGGAAACAACAGATCTGATAATTACAATGAAATTGTAGAAAATCTCCTTCTGAAGTATAAGAGTCTTGGCTGCAACATGTCTTTGAAAATTCATTTTCTGGATTCTCATCTGGATTTCTTTACGTCAAACTGGAGCGGTCAGTGATGAGCATGATGAACGATTTCACCAGGACATTGCTGCTATGGAGACAAGGTATCAAGGCAATTGGAGCCCTTCAATGCTTGCTGATTACTGTTGGACTGTGACAAGAGACACCTCATCGATTGACTAAAAGAAGCAAGCAAGAGAGCTCGAACAGCGACTGAATAATGACGGAATGGGTTCAAATGTGCCTTTTTAAAACATGATATGTGAACTTTAAATAATGTTTTTATTTTTTCTATCATTTTATGTTGAAATATCAATTAATTGAGTATGTAACCACAATTTTTATAATGCTAAAGTAGAAAGACTAGCTGTTCACCCCAGAGAATTAAACAAGCATACATTATTTGTATTACTGTAATGTAAATTCATCATTTAAAAAAAAACCCAGAGCCAATTGGTGAATTTCATTATGATATTTGAAATCAGCATGTCAAAATCAATAAGAAATGATATATTTAATTTCTGGTACAAAAAACTTTTGAAAATTTGTTGACTAGTGTAATTAGAATATAAATTAACCATCATTCACATTTTGTAATATATTTTATTCATTGAATTCCATCATCCACCATTCACAATTTCACAAGAAGAAAAGATAGATGTAAATAATAAATTCAGTAATTGTACTCAGCTGACTTATTAATTTTATATTGTTAAAGTTTAAGTTTTATTAAATTGTTTGATTATCATAGGTAGTTACATAGCGAAGGTGGCAACTTAGGGTCTGACTTTACTCTGAATACTTTCTGAAGCAGATACCTTCACAGCCGTGACTATCATGTGATACCAGTGTTCTTCTCCAACACAGGGACTTCACTCTTGTCAAGACAGAATACTATTTCTGCTTCACTTCTGACACTACACTCATAAAAACCTTTCCCTACATGAACATTACAACTGATGAGATGAATATCTCAGAGTTGTCAAATGTGAACATTAAAACTTATGATATGAATGTCTCAGAGTTATCAAATCTGAACAGAACATCCCATAAGGTAATCTTCAAAGTTATAGAAATAGTCACAGAAACCCGCCAAATAAACTGACTATTCTTTGATAAGTTCCGGCAATTAGGAACAGAAATGAATGCAGCTGGCCGCACAGTGTAGAGAAAAGACTGTAGATAAACACGCATATACTCACTGCATGATGCAGTGCAACTCAAATATATATACCAGCACATGTTGGTATAGCAGGAAATGAGCGTACTGACGGGGAAGCCAAATGAGGAAAAGCAAGCCGTAACAAAGCTGAAGTAGGCCTTGTGAGATGTAGTTTAATTGCAAAAGCAGTAACCAAAGAAGGGTTAGTAGCATAGTACCAGCACAAAAAAGGAAGATGCGTATATAAATTACTGAAAAAAGCCAATAATGCCAAATACAAGATGAACTAAAAATACCACTTAATAAAAAACAATCCTTACGGCTGAAGCTTGGAACCAGATATTTCACGACAGAGGTATCCATATGTGCAGAGTTTCAAGAACCAAAAACAAGCAGACACCTCCTGCTGGAGATGTCCTATTTATGACTAACAGAGAAAGCACATTTGGCTGTCACCAGTATCATTCCTGGAAAAAAAACTGTGTGGAGATATAAATAGCCTGAAGCTGACCCCTGCTTTCTTTTAAAATATTCAGGTAGACATCTGAGAGTGTACGAAGTAGAAAAAAAACACCAGCCATTATTATGGATGGAACTAAAATGCGCGTCGTTTCAACGGGCATGCAACTCAGTTTCAAGCCGGAAAAATGAGCCATGAAAAAGGTTGCAACATTGACGGGAAAATATGTAACATAATAACGTCAGTCAGAGAGGGGTAACAGAATTCTTATGTAAGGCAGTAGGATTAATGGGATGGCCGTCGTAAGTACGAATGATCGTAAGTCGCACACGTCGAATATCGAGGACAATCTATATTCATACATTAATCTACCCCATCAACCCCATTCTGACTGTCCTTCTATCGGTTTGTATAATCTTATGTCTTTCTACCTATTATTTATCCGGCCCTTCTGTCTATACATCTGCCTGCCTGTCTGTATACACTTAACAAATCCCGACAGTGAATTATATTTACCCTTACAGAAAGCTGCTAGTTGGGATCTCTATACAAAGGGAGTTAACAAGAACCAGAAAACACCCTTAATCGATCTTACTTTGTCAGGCTTAAACCTAAATCTAAGCCCCTCATTATTTTGGACTTGTTTTCATAGCCTTAACCCCTGCGAAACCCATGTCAGTTAGATCTTCTTAAACCCGAACCACTGTGTCTGCCTTAGAGAGTGCAGATATAAATAGAAACAAGTTCAACATTAAAGACAGTTTTAAGGGATAACTTAATCTCAAGATATGATTCCCATGTTTCGTGTATTATCAGGTATTTTAAATCCGAGGATTCTCTACACCGACCTGGGCATTATCTTAGCAACTCTGTTAAGTTATACAGTATTTATGTACATTTTCTTTTCTTGATGTCAAGGGGATGTACTCGCGTGCAATGTCGTCTGTTGGGCGGAGTGAACTGTGCCAAAATTAATAAGTGGGGAAGTTGATGCCTGAAAGCCCTCGCCCCGCTTACACCCCTCCCTCCGGCACATACATTTCAGTAATAATTTTTTTTTTCACGCTTTTCCCCCCACAGATTCTGGCTGACGTCGATAATCCGGCAGACTAATTATTATTGGTCGACATTAGCAGCTTTTATCAGACATTAAAACTTCTGGCACGTCGAGTTATGCCCCGTATCACGTGATCGCATCTCTGGCTCTATAACTGTACGGTGCTCCTCCCTTTTCTCTCTCTGTTTTTTTTTTTTGTTTTTTTGGCGAAGCAGGGACCACTACTTCTGCCGTAAGTCAGTATCAACGCAGTCGTGTGCCCTTGAAGAGCTGGTTTCTGTAGAAATCTATCTGACATTATAAGGTATTTGTATGGCTGGGTGACTTTTTTATTTATTTTAAAGTGCGGACCACGGACAAATACGCAGACAAGAAGACAGGCAGACATTTAGACAGTCACAGAAAGACACACGCAGAAACAAGAACCTATTTTCAAAGTCCATAATAAAAACGTCTGCAGGAATTGTTACATTTATTGCCGGCTACAGACCAAACACATTGATACAGTTAGACCGGCGGCAGGCAACCGAAGAGCCGTGCAATCTACTTCAGAAACACCGTGCTTTGTAAAGATCTACCTTGATTAAAATCATGTCTGTTTTCAGTGTATAAGAAATGTGGAATAAGTGCCGTCTAGATATAACGTTTAGTATTTTTGCCGCACAATTTGATCCCTGTAATTCCTTAAACAGAGCGGTGGAAAATTAACAGCAAAACATTTTTTACCAAACGTTAAATTTATTTCAAAAAGAAAAGATCACATTCCTGTTTCATATAGTTCAAGACTAACGTGATAGGTTACCTCGTGAGTTTTTAACTGGGAATGAGAAAACACAAAAGTATCCTGAAATCTGGGGATACTGAGGTTTTAAATGATAGTCCGAAATTTGAGATGGATAGTTCGATATTTCTTTAGCATTCAAATTCTTTTCCCTCCGACACTTAGAGGTCTAGCAATTAACTCCCGTGTTCTACCAGTAGATCTGGATCTACTTTTGTGGACCCCTGGTCTAGGAACGACATAACTGACATATTCCATGAATGTATAAAATCATACCAAAAGTGATATTAAATATAGATTATTTGGTATGTAACAATGTTGGCTTCTCGAGGTAAAGGTACCGGGTTGGAAACAGGTGAACATCTGCGTCAAAGATGCCCAACATATAGGGAACAGAAACAGCACATATAGCCGTAACATACAGCCTCAAACTTACCACTGCGTTCCTTGAAAATGTTTAAGTTTAACGTCGGAGAGTGTACGAAGAAGAAGAAGAAGAGCAAGAAGAAGAAGAAGAAGAACAAGAAGAAGAACAAGAACAAGAAGAAGAACAAGAACAAGAACAAAAACAAGAAGAAGAACAAGAACAAGAACAAAAACAACAAGAAGAACAAGAACAAGAACAAAAACAAGAAGAAGAACAAGAAGAAGAAGAAGAAGAACAAGAACAACAAGAACAAGAACAGGAAGAAGAAGAACAAGAAGAAGAAGAACAAGAATAAGAAGAACAAGAACAAGAAGAACAAGAACAAGAAGAAAAGCAAGAACAAGAACAAGAACAAGAAAAAGAACAGGAAGAAGAAGAAAAACAAGAAGAAGAACAAGAAGAAGAGCAAGAAGAAGAACAAGAAGAAGAAAAAGAAGAAGAACAAGAACAAGAAGGAGAACAAGAACAAGAAGAAGAACAAGAACAATAGGAAGAACAAGAAGAAGAACAAGAACAAGAAAAAGAAGAAGAACAAGAACAAGAATAAGAACAATAAGAAGAACACGAACAAGAATAAGAACAAGAATAAGAACAAGAATAAGAACAAGAATAAGAACAAGAAGAAGAACAAGAAGAACAACAACAAGAAGAAGAACAAGAACAAGAAGAACAAGAAGAAAAAGAAGAACAAGAACAAGAACAAGAACAAAAACAAGAAGAAGAAGAAGAAGAAGAAGAAGAAGAAGAAGAAGAACAACAACAACAACAACAACAACAACAACAACAACAACAACAAGAAGAACAAGAACAAAGACAAGAAGAAGAACAAGAAGAAGAAGAACAAGAAAAAGAAGAAGAACAAGAAGAAGAAAAAAAAACAAGAGAAAGAAACAACAAGAAAGAAAAAGAAAAAAAACAAAAAGCAAGAACAAGAACAAAAACAGGAAGTAGAAGAAGAACAAGAAGAAGAGCAAGAAGAAGAACAAGAAGAAGAAGAACAAGAAGAAGAGGAACAAGTAGAAGAAGGAGAAGAAGAACAAAAAGAAGAAGAAGCACAAGAAGAAGAACAAGAAGAACAAAAAAAGTTTGCGGAAAGAAGAAGAAGGAAAAAAACAAACAAAAAAAAAAAGAAGATAAACAAAAGAGGAAAAGAAGAAGAACAAGAAGGAGAAGAGAAACAAAGAATGACGAAAAAGAAGAAGAACTAGAAGAAGAAAAGAAGAAGAAAAAAAACAAGAAGAAGAAGAAAAGGAAGAGAAAAAAGAAAAAAGAAGAAAGAAAAAAAAAAAGAAAAAAGAAAAAAGAAAAAGAAAAAAAAAGAAGAAGAAGAAGAAGAAGAAGAAGAAAAAGAAGAAAAGAAAAGAAGAAGAAAAGAAAGAAAAAAAAAAAAGAAGAAGAAGAGAAAGAAAAAAAGATAACAAAAAAGAAAAAAGAAAACAAAAGAAGAAGAAGAAGAAAAGAAGAGGAAAAGAATAAGAAAAAGACAGAAGAAAAGAAGAGAGAACAAGAAAAAAAAAAGAAGAAGAAAAAGAAGAAAAGAAAAGAAGAAGAAAAAAGAAGAAAAAGAAAAAAAAAGAAAAAAGAAGAAGAAAACAAGAAGAACAAAGAACAAGAAAGAAGTAGAAGAAGAAAACAAGAAGAAGAAAAAGAAAGAAAAAAAAGAAACAAAAAAGAGAAGAAGAAAAGAAGAAGAGAGAAAAAAAAAGAAGAAAAAGAAGAAAGGAAACAAGAAGAAAAGAAGAACAAGAAGAAAAAAGTAGAAAACAAGAAGAAAGTAAGAAGAAAAGAAACAAAAGAAGAAAAAGAAAAAAAAAGAAGAAAAATAGAAAAAGTAGTAAAGAAAAGAACCAGAAAAGATTAAGAAAAGAAGAAAAAGAAGAAAAAAAGAAGAAAAAAAAACAATAAGAAACAAGAAGAAGAAGGGAAAAAAGAACAAAAAAGAAGAAGAAGAAAAAATAAGAAAAAAAAAAAAAACGAAAAGAAAAAAAACAAGAAAAAAAAAAAGAACAAGAAGAAGAAGAACAAGAAAAGGAAAAAGAACAAGAACAAGAAGACGAAGAAGAACAAGAAAAAAAAAACAAGAAGAAGAAGAACAACAAGATAAAAATGAAAAAATAAGACAAAGAACAAGAAGAACAAGAACAAGAAGAACAAGAAAAAGTAGAAGATAAACAAGAACAAGAAGAAAAAGATGAAGAAAAAGATAAAGAGGCAGAAAAACAAGAAGAACAAGAAGTACAAGAACAAGAAGAAGAAAAACAAGAACAAGAAGAACAAGAACAAGAAGAAAAAGAAGAAAAACAAGAACAAGAAGAAAAAGATGAAGAAAAAGAGAAAGAGACAGAAGAACAAGAACAAGAAAAACAAGAACAAGAAGTACAAGAACAAGAAGAACAAGAACAAGAAGAACAAGAACAAGAAGACAAATAACAAGAAGAAGAAGAAGGACAAGAAGAAGAAAAAGAAGAGAAAGTGGCAGAAGAAGAAGTAGAACAAGAAGAACAAGAACAACAAAAACAAGAAGAAAAGGAGCAAGAAGACAAAGAAGAAGTAGAAGAACGAGAAGAAGAAGAAGAACAACAACAACAACAACAAGAAGAAAAAGAGGACCAATAACAAGAAGAAGAACAATAACTAGAAGAAAGAGAAGAAGAACAAGAGGAAAAACAAGAAAAAGAAGAAGAAGAGGAATGAGCACAAAAAGAAGAAGAAGAACAACTACAAGAAGTACAAGAAGACCAATAACTAGAAGAAGAAGAACAACAAAACGAAAAAGAAGAACAAGAACAAGAGGAAAAACAAGACGAAGAAAAGGAACAAGAACAAAAAGAACAAAAACAAGAAGAATGAGCAAAAAGAACAAGAACAAGAAGAAACGAAACAAGAAGACAAAGACGAAGAAGAACAAGATGAAGAAGAAGGACAAGAAAAAGAAGAAGAAGAGAAAACAGGAGAAGAAATAGAACAATAAGAACAAGAACAACAAGAACACCAAGAAAAGGAACAAGAAGACAAAGTAGAAGAAGAAGAACAAGAAGAAGAAGAAGAACAACAACACGAAGAACAAGAAGACCAAGAGCAAGAAGAACAAGAAGACCAAGAACAAAAAGAAGACAAAGAAGAACAGGAACAAGAAGAAGAACGAGATGAAAAGGAAACGGAAGACCAAGAACAAGAAGAAGAACAAGAACAAGAAGAAGAAGAAGATAAAGAGGCAGAAGAAGAACAAGAAGAACAAGAACAAGAAGAACAAAAACAAGAAGAACAAGAACAAGAAGAAAAGTAACAAGAAGACACAGAAGAAGAAGACGAAGAAGAAGAATAAAAACAAGAAGGAAAAGAACAATAAGACAAAGAACACGAAGCCAAAGAACAAAAAGGCAAAGAAGAAGTAGAACAAGAAGAACAAGAAGAAGAATAGAAAGAGGCAGAAGAAGAAGTAGAACAAGAAAAAGAATAACAAGATCAACAACAAGAAGAAGAAAAGGAATAAGAAGACAAAGAAGAAGAAGAAAGAGAATAAGAAGAAAAGGAACAAGAACAACAACAAGAACAAGAAGAACAAGAAGAAGACGTAAAGAACAAGGATAAGAAAAAAATAACAAGTAGAACAAGAACAAGAATAACAAGAACAACAAGAAGAACAAGAAGGTGAAGAAGAAAAAGTAGAACAAGAACCAGAACAAGAAGAACAAGAACAAGAAGATAAGGAACAAGAAGACAAAGAACAAGAAGACAAAGAAGAAGAAGTCAAAAAAGAAGAAGAAGAAGAAGAAGAGGTAAAGAACAAGAACAAAAAGAACAAGTAGAACAAGAACAAGAAGATCAAGGACAAGAAGAAAAGGGAAAAAAGACAAAGAACAAGAAGACAAAGAAGAAGAAGAAGAAGAAGAAGAAGAAGAAGAAGAAGAAGAAGAAGAAGAAGAAGAAGAAGAAGAAGAACAAGAAGTAGAAGAAGAACAAGAACAAGAAGAACAAGAAGTAGAACAAGAAAAAGATGAAGAAGAAAAAGAACTAGAAGAACAAGAACAAGAAGAAAAGGAAAAGAAGACAAAGTACAAGAAGACAAAAAAAAACAAGAAAACAAAGAAGAAAAACAACAAGAACAAGAAGAGGAATAAGAATAAGTAGAACAAGAACAACAAGAACTAGAACAAGAAGAAAAGGAACAAGAAGACAAAGAAGGAGAACAAGAACAAGAAGAATAACAACAACAACAAGAACAAGAAGAACAAAAAGAACAAGAAGAAGAAAACGAACAAAAGGAAGAAGAAGAACAAGCAGAAGAACAAGAACAAAAAAGAACAAGAACAAGGAAAAGAAAAATAACAAGAACAAGAAGAAGCACAAGAAGACGAAGCACAAGAAAAAGAACAAGAAGAACAAGAAGAAGAACAAAAACAAGATGAAAAACAAGAAGATAAACAAGAGGAACAAGAAGAAGAACAAGAAGTAGAAGAAGAAGAACATGACGAACAAGAACAAGAACTAGAAGAAGAACAAGAAGAAGAAGAAGAACAAGAACAACAAGAAGAAGAACAAGAAGAACAAGCAGAAGAACAAGAACAAAAAGAACGAGAACAAAAAAGAACAAGAACGAGAAAAAGAAGAAGAACAAGAAGAAAAAGAACAAGAAGAAGAACAAGAAGAAGAACAAGAAGAAAAAGAACAATAAGAAAAGGAGCAAGTAGACAAAGAAAAAGAAGAAAAAAAAGAGAAACGAGGAAGTCGTTGTGCTCCAGTGTTATCATCATCATCATTGTTTTCCTTTGCGCCCCCTAAGGAGCATGACATCACCACGACAGCTAGTCACCTGACAGGAAGCCGTCCCCAGCATGCGCATGTCTAAATAGAAGCAGTTTCTGTGGCTTGGTCTTGGTAGTTCAGGACCATCTTCACTACACATAGACAACTCCATCTGTGCTCCCATCTCCTCCCTTAGATCACACAAGGAGGATCTCAGCACAGTGCACGAACTACGTAGCACCGGCGAGGATCCCAATGTGTGTATACTGGAATCACACATTTTATAAATATTTTAGTTTGGTGGGTATTTTTTTATCAACTCCGCCTAGGCCGGTCCCAAGCCCGGCTGAAAAAGAAGGAGGGCGGCCTGCATGGAGGCCGTAAGGAGGCAGCCCCTCCACCATGCAAAGGCACAGCAGGCCAATCACCTGTTTGCTTTAAAACATGATTACGCGAGCTACAAGAGAGAAAACCGGACTGATTCTAAAGGCGGCGAACTGGAACGGACTACGGACTACGACTTATGGAACTTGGAACACAAGAAGTATAAATGGGAAGGAAGAGGAGCTGGTGGAAGAGATGAGGAAAGCAAAACTAGAAATCCTGGCTATAACGGAAACAAAGAAAAAGGGACAAGGAGTCATGGATCTCGATGGCAACACGCTGCTCTACAGTGGTGTACTCACATCTGAAAGAGCTAAAGGGGCCGTGGGTTGTATTGTGGCCAAAAACCAGAAAGATAGTATCAAGGGATGGAACTTTGCCTCGAAGCGCATTATGGTTGTAAAACTAAAAGAAGGAGAAACCATAGTCAACCTGGTCATAGTGTATGGGCCAAATGAGGATGAGAGAGCAGAGATCAAGGAGGAATTCTTTGAGCTGCTTCAAAGGACAGTGGATGACTGCCTAGATGAAATTATCATCCTCGGAGATTTCAATGCCAGAGTTTGAAATGACCATGCTAGATGGGGTGGAGTTATCGGAAGATATGGAGAAGATACTCTCAATGACAATGGAAAGCGACTCCTTAGATTCTGCAGTGAGCAGAATCTGATCATTACCAACACAAAGTTCCCCCATAAAGCGCATACATGCATACACTAGATGTGAACCAACAAAGAATGAGAAGTCAGTGATCGACTATGCCATTGTTAGGAGGAGCTCATTCAAATATGTCCGGGATGCTAGAGTCTGGAGAGGGTTAGTGATTGGAAGTGATCACTACTTGCTTACAATCAAAAGAACAACTGAAAGAGTTGCTCAGCCTAGGAACTGCCCAGCATCACGCAAGAAACCAAGTAAACGAACGGAAGAAATGAGCATTAAGACCTACAAGCTGAGAGAGCCAGAAATTAAGACCAGATATCAGGGGCTTATTGCTACATCGGTGAGAAACACAGAAGAACAACCTGATGACTTGGAAACCCTGTGGCTTAAATTCAAGGACGTCATAAAGACAGCTGCTGCAGAAGCATGTGGTGAAGTCCGACTTGGGAACCAGAGAAAGAGGACACCTTGGTGGACAGAGGAAGTCAAAAAGAAAATAAGAGAGAAGAAAATGGCATGGAAACAATACTTAGGAGCTAAAAACACAGCAAGACAAATAGAGAAATATAGAAAATATGTGATACTCAGAACAGAAGCAAAGAATAAGGTGCTATCAGCAAAACAGAAGTCCTGGGAAGAATTTGGAGAAAAGCTAGAAAAGATGCGCAAGAAAACCAGAAATTGTTCTATAAGACCCTAAAGAACATGAGGAAGGAAAAACAATGCCCTCTCAAATTTATAAAGGACAAGCAAGGCAAATTGCTTACTGCCTCGAAGGAAGGAAAGAATATTTCTCAGAACTCCTTGATGGTGAGCAAGGTCAAGCATCAGAAATGATAACCACTAGCACAGAAGAGGAAACAAATGGTGATGAAGATGACATAAAGATGGAAGAATTGAAGGCAGCACTGGAGAAAATCAAGATGGGCAAAGCAGCAGGGCATGATGGTATAACACCAGAAATGGTTAAGTACATGGGAGCATCAGGCGACCTATTACTCTTAAGGGTCCTACAGGCAGCGTGGTGCAACAAGACCATACCAAAGGACTGGGAGATTGCCATCATAACACAATTTTCAAAAAGGGTGACAATCGACAATGTTGAAACCATAGAGGCATATCCCTTCTCAGTGTCCCTGGTAAAATCTACTCTTGAATCCTAGAGCAGAGACTCCGACGCCTAGCTGAGCCACAATTGGATGAGGTACAGTGCGGATTCCGAGCAAACCGAAGTACTCAAGACCTAATCTTCACACTCAGACAGCTGAGTGAAAAGGCCCTTGAGTATAAGAGGGAGATCCATCTTTGTTTCATAGATCTGGAAAAGGCGTTTGACAGGGTCCCCTGGAGCAAACTTTGGGACTGTTTGGCAAGGAAGAACATTCCAGCACCTCTGATTCATGCTATACTGAGCTTCTACAAGTCTTGCAGAAATTATGTGAGGACAGCATGTCGCCGTGAGGTGTGCGCTAGCATTATTCATGCTATGGTTAGAGTGAGATAAACAGTTAAGACAGCTCACAAGAAAAAAATAATGAATAGAAGAAATAATTGCAACTGACAGCAGTTCAAGATACAGCTCACGTTTACTAAAAGTGGGTGATCATCTAGAGGTGTAAATAGAATGTTCGAGAACAGCATAGCTCGACCAATAAATTTAATGAAAAAGATTTGGGTTAGCGAATCAGTGAGTGGCGAAAAAACACACCACGCTGGAATGACCAGAGGTCATTAGTGAGTCCTGGGTTAGTCAGTGAGTGTATGATCAGGACGGAGAAGATTTCGAGCTGCTGTGCAGACAAGTTGTACCATCTGTGGTTGACAGACAGAGTATTTTTATTTTATGAGTATACACATATGTCCAGCCAGTGTTATTCTATCGGAAGATAGTTATTGATTCTATGGTTCACAGTAATGTTTATTTCAAAAGGAGATCAGCAATTATGCTATCCTGTACGTATTGGATTGTGAATACATTATGCACGAAATAGGTTCTTATTTACAGGAATGTTTTTGTAGAAGCACAATTTGCCAGTTCGCTATAAATATTTCACGACTATGTACAAAGAAACGTACGGCTAGGAATCTTTGAAGGGAACTGTATATTATTGAGGAGCAACTTTAAGTAAAGGTTGATCTACGAGAACTTTAAGTAAAGATTGATATACCAAGAAATATATACGACTTTTAAGAAACAGTGAGTGTCGACTTCTATATGAGAACCACAAATTATGCTCTCTCATGTAAGTATTTGACTGTGAACATATATATATATTGCATCAGATTGATTTTGTTTTCCAGGGACGGTTATAGTGGCAGGTCTGACTAGGTTCATAAGGGAAACCTATAAGTATATATATATATATATAAGAGATGGTATGCTATTGAGGAGCATAGGTACCACAAGTAAATAGTAGCAGATTTGGGAAGACTAAGAATATCTACAGGAGTTAATATGAAGAAGAGGAATATGAAAGTTTACAAGACATAGAGCTCATGTGTGAAGTACCCCGGTTGTTCAAAGGATCCAATGTATGATTTTATGCGAGATCTATTATGCTTGTTACAGTATTAAGTTATTACAAGTTTTGATAGATCAGCTAGGAGTCGACTTCATCTTTGCAAATTACTGAACGTATGCCATGTTTATTTAAACTACCACTATATGAGAAGTCACTGTAAGATCCCAGAAGGGATAGAACCAGCCTGGGTTAAACAAGGAGAAAAAGTATTAGCATCATCTACGAATGACCACCTCTGGCCGAGTTAACCAGTAATGATATTAACTTAAACTTGGAAGATAAAGCGAAGAAGTTTACAAAATATAGACTACGTCACTAGGCCTGCCATCTGCCACCTAGTGATATAACGCTGTTACAAGCAAACCATAAGTCAGAAGAGTTCAGGACCACCACTGGTGTAAGACAAGGTGATATCCTGTCACCTTATCTTTTCATACTCCTCTTGGACGATGTTATCAAGTCATGTAAGGAGAGAACAAGAAAGTATTCAGTGGGGTACTGGAAGATGAGACAGGTATGTATTTCAGAGCTGGCATTTGCTAATGATGTTGACTTATTGCTAAATCAGAGGCACATCTCCAATCCAACCTTGCAAGTCTGAAAGGAAGAGCTGGAGAAGAGAGGGATGGTCATAAGCAGCTCTAAAACAAAATCCATGGTGATGTCACGAGAAGAAAGAAGATATCAGATTAAGCTGGGAGAACAGGTCCTGGAGCAGGTCGACCACTTTAAATACCTCGGAGCTATTATAGACCGAAAGGGAGGCATCAAAGAAGAGTTGGCCACTCGAAAAGCAGCAGTGGGAGACTTTTTCAGGCCATAAATCGAGGATTCCTCAGCAAGAGAGAGGTTGGTAAAAAAACGAAGATGGCTGTATACCGCTCCACCTATGTCCCAGTCTTGACATATGGGTGCGAATCATGGGCAATGACTACAACCCACAAAAGCCAGATCCAAAGCTCAGAAATGAGGTATCTGAGGAAGGTGGTTGAAGTAACAAGAAGAGACATGGTCCGCAACCAAACGATACGTCAAGGCCTAAAATCCCACCCCCTGCAGACCCAAGTAGAACAGTCCCAACTAAGATGGTTTGGCCATGTCTGCAGAATGGGAGAAGATCGGCTACCACGACAAGCATGGGAAACAAAGAGCCAGGGATCCAGACCCCCAGGACGACCCAGAGTCCGCTGGGAGGACAACATTAGACAATCTTTGAAGGACCGAGGATTAGAATGGAACCAGGCCAGGAGGAAGACAGCCGATAGGATAATCTGGCGCTCTCTTCCAAACCTCTACACCTCACGGTAGAAGGGGAACGACTAAGTAAGGGTATGTTTTTATAATTTTGTACGTTTTTTCCTGGGTTTACTCTTTACCATTTCCAACTACCGAGGGGTTTTTAACGTCCGCAATTTGCACACGAGATCTCCTATTTTTTCGCCCTTATCCGAGGCTAGGCATCCGATCTCACTACCCAGGAGATCAGGGGGGAGTATTACATTATTAGGACGCACTGGGTCTGAAAACATTGTCATAAAATATATTGAGACAAACATAAAGGTATGTTATATTGAGACAAACATAAAGGTATGTTATCAGGCACTCGTAGGAAATATATAAAATATATTGAGACAAACATAAAAGGTATGTTATCAGGTACTCGTAGGAAATATATAAAATATATTCCCTGTGCTGGGATCCGAACACGGCACCTTCAGAATTAGAAGCAGACGCCATACCTCTTAGCGACTACAACCGAGTTTCTATGACAATTATAATTAAATGATAAGGTAGACACCCCCAGACCAAACCCCACAAGTTGCCATGTACGACATGCCTGAGGGTGCAGTAGGCTTATTCTTTTCTGTCTCTTCAGAGATCCTCCCCTCCCCCGGAACTACACCAAGCACGCTCCAGTCTACCCGGCTGTAAATAGGTACCTGACTCCGCTCTTCATATAAAGAAGGCAATGTCAGCGAACAAAGGAACTAACCACTCCTACCCCATAAACCTGGACCTAGTATAATGAAGTCTCTAACACTTCACTCCCCTACGACATAATTTGCTGTGGGGGCTACATCTGGCTATTTATTAAATGTCATATTTTGAATGAAATATTATCGTCCAACATGACAGCATCCAAATCTGGACAAAATAATTCACAACCAAACCAACAACAGAGATCGCACGTTATTGATTTTCTCTTAAACCCCATAAAAATCTGGGGACACATTTCCAACAGCCACTTGGGAACATTAAGCATATTAAAAACATAATTTCTATGATTTCCAACAAGATGTTATGAATTTCCTAGCCAGGCATGGCATCCGGAATTAATGTCGACGCAAACATTGTATATGGCATGTCTTTGTGCATATAAAATATTCCGT
This sequence comes from Oreohelix idahoensis, assembly GCA_024509875.1. NCBI lineage: Eukaryota > Metazoa > Mollusca > Gastropoda > Stylommatophora > Oreohelicidae > Oreohelix > Oreohelix idahoensis. The sequence continues at coordinate 133,536 of JAMPIV010015099.1, read as the reverse complement.
TATGTAGAGATGACACAAGAAAATGTCATGCAATAACATTAAAATAAAAAGGTTTTATGTCAAACATTTTGTAGGTCGACCAACTAACAGGATCACAATTTTTTTCCCGCTTTAATCACAAGGTAAACGAAAGAGGTTTTTAAAAAAAAACCGCCCAGACAGGAGATCTGCAGACGTAACACGACAAAAAAGATGTAGAACGAATTGCACAAGACAGAAGGGCATGGCGGTACCGAAGTGCTGACCAATGCTGAGACAGGAGGGCGTGGCGGTACCGAAGTGCTGACCAATGCTGAGACAGGAGGGCATGGCGATACCGAAGTGCTGACCAATGCTGAGACAGGAGGGCGTGGCGGTACCGAAGTGCTGACCTGTGCTGAGACAGGAGGGCGTGGCAATACCGAAGTGCTGACCAATGCTGAGACAGGAGGGCATGGCGTTACCGAAGTGCTGACCAATGCTGAGACAGGAGTGCGTGGCGGTACCGAAGTGCTGACCATTGCTGAGACAGGAGGGCGTGGCGATACCGAAGTGCTGACCAGTGCTGAGACAGGAGAGCGTGGCGATACCGAAGTGCTGACCCGTGCTGAGACAGGAGGGCGTGGCGATACCGAAGTGCTGACCAGTGCTGAGACAGGAGGGCGTGGCGATAACGAAGTGCTGACCAATGCTGAGACAGGAGGGCGTGGCGATACCGAAGTGCTGACCAATGCTGAGACAGGAGGGCGTGGCGATACCGAAGTGCAGGGCATGGCGATACCGATGTGCAGCCCAGTGCTTAATACAGGAAGCTAAAATGCGCACATGATAGCAAATTCTATCCAAGGCGTTACAACAGAGGGTAATCTTGTCATCAGAAGTGGGCCCACGTCCGACAAGTGTTTCGGCCTTTTATTGTCTTTACACTCTAAGGGGGCCTGCCCGCTAGGGTCATGACTACAAGTGTCAGCATCTTTACACTCTAAGGGGGTTGGTCCACTAGGGCCATGACTACAAGTGTCAGCATCTTTACACTCTAAGAGGGTTGGCCTGCTTGGGTCATGACTACAAGTGTCAGCGTCTTTACACTCTAAGGGGGTTGGTCCACTAGGACCATGACTACAAGTGTCAGCATCTTTACACTCTAAAAGGGTTGGTCCACTAGGGTCATGACTACATGTTTCAGCATCTTTACACTCAAAGGAGGCTGGTCCGCTAGGGTCATGACTACAAGTGTCAGCGTCTTTACATTCTAAGGGGGTTGGTTCACTAGGGCCATGACTACAAGTGTCAGCATCTTTACACTCTAAGTGGGTTGGCCTGCTTGGGTCATGACTACAAGTGTCAGCGTCTTTACATTCTAAGGGGGTTGGTCCACTAGGGCCATGACTACACGTGTCAGCATCTTTACACTCTAAGGGGGTTGGCCTGCTTGGGTCATGACTACAAGTGTCAGCATCTTTACACTCTAAGGGGGTTGGTCCACTAGGGTCATGACTACAAGTGTCAGCATCTTTACACTCTAAGTGGGTTGGCCTGCTGTGACGTACGTCTAGTTTGTCAAGTGAATTTTCCCTGATTTGATGGATGATTAAAGGGACTTTAGCTTTTCATAACATTAGAATCCCTGAACATCAGTATTGTTGTAACTTTTCATCAACGAAGAGTAGCGGCTAGGATCAAAGCAGTCAAGAAGATCCCCAGAACAGAGAAGCAGAAGTTTAGCATCTCCGTACGAACAATGAACCGTTCGCAAGACGGACACGAGCGGTCAGAAGAAAGCTTCATGCAGACTTCGCACTTCTGTGGCCACCGGCAGACTTGCCCGAAAGACGGAACGCTCAGCGTAGCGGATACGATCTGAGGAATCAGGAAACTCACCGCGAACGAGGCTAGTCTCGCCGGAATTTCACATGCTCGTGACTTCTGACTTCCCCCTGGACTGGAAAAACTGACAGAGGCGCGAAATTTTCACATGTACCATTTATCTTGCCTTTCTAATAGATAAATACAGAATCTGAAAAGGGCAACGTATCATTCGTTTTGACAGAATTCTAAGATTCACTAGCATATAGTAAAAAAATTCCTGCTAGATTTCATCTAAATTGTTGGCTATTGGAGTGAAATTCTTTTTCTGTGCAGACGGTATTTTATACATTAGCTTCGAGTGATCAGTGGTCTAGTTATTTCATATTTAGTTCACTGGATTGTGGTGTAAATTTAACCTTATTAAATAAGCCCATCTTCAAAGTTCTAGTGCCAACTAAATGTTACATCTATAAGTTTATTTCCTAATACAATAGCCGCTTAAGGGAATTATAACTTTAATACAGTTTAGTTCTGTATAAATAGATGTGCTTTCAACTATTAACCTCACGGGGAGTTTTTTTTTCTGTCTTGCTTTATTAATTGAAGATGCGAATGCAGAAAATAGTTAAACTGTAAATGTATCGCGCGTTAGATTTTAATATGATTTTATTGCATTTCATGTTTTTCTATTGCATCCAGAATGATCTTTTGAACCTCGCATCCCAGCAATTAAGCAGCAATTAAGCAGCAATGAAACATCATTTAAGCAGCAATTAAGCAGCAATGAAACATCATTTAAGCAGCCATTTCGCAGCAATAATATATATCTCTAGAGTCTTGCCGACTCAGTTCGATTACTCCAGTGACTTATGAACATATTTGAAATTTAATCTTTGTGGCGATCCTGTTGGGATTCAGCTATCTGAAGTATACAGAAACAAAGCAAACCCAAAGACTATTTTAAAATCCCAATTCATAAAGTCGTTTTTTATAATTATCAAACTGGAAGAAGAACAGTCAACAGTAGCAATATTTTACTCACTGCTCTATTCGTGAAGAAGAACATAGATTTCCCTGACACTGTCTGTCAAGCATAATCATTGGATTTTACCAACCCCCTGAAGAACTTACCTCAGTGTTTTTTTTGTAGTTTGTGACATTACTGCAAAAGAAAGTGATCTCCACCAGCTGTGCCAATCTTAGACACCACACCATTCCTCACACCTAGCCAAGGGACTGTGCCATTCTTTAGGAACTTTATCTAATAAACAAACAGTACCGTTAAACTTCAACGTCCAGCGATTTCGGGACACTTTGTTAACTTCAACAACCCGCTAATCTGGGGCTGTACACGGAAGAAAATACTTTTACCTAAGCCAAGGTTTAGTGCTGTTTTTTTTATGTATTTCCTATGAAGTTCCAGAATTCACCATTTGGTAAGTCTGTGTGTGTGTGTGACTGTGTGCTGGCCAGCCAAGCGGTTTTTTTTAAAATGAAAAAGGAGATTTAATCTTTTTTACCCTTTTAATTAGTTCAACCTAGTATTAAGGTGTACTGTATTAATTGTACGGGATTTCTCCTAGCGGGATTATTTAACTGTGAGCATTCCCCCCATCCCGGGAAAATTGGTTGATCAAAGGAAAACATTTGATGACCCCTAGCTTTTCCTTTACCCCCTATTACTGTAACCCCCTTGACTCAGAGTAATAAATTTACCATTGAGTTAAATTGCCTATCTCTAATCATCATCACCCCCCCCCCCCCCCCCCCTTTCTCGTCTTTGGGACCGGGTCTTTTCTGTTAGTAAATACAAGCGGGAAAAGGTGCATTGGATATTTCTCCTCAGAAACCCTCCCCCCTGTTATTTTGTGTTTTGTAACCCATGATTTCTGACTGTACATTGATACTTACTTGTAACTTGATTTTATGATAATAAAGGTATTAAAAACTTTATTAGCATTGGTGTCGGCTGGCCCAAAACCCAAACATTTCCCATATTTGTTATCGTAGTGTGTATTCATGTACGTTGTGCGTCAGAATCACCAAATCGGTGTGTGCGCATGAGCGACTGGAACTGACAAACAACTGTTTGTTCAGAAGAGTGGTAGGAATAGTTTTTGAGAGACAAATATTGTCGTAATAAGAGACTGTCCTTACTCTTCCCCAGCCCTTGTGAATCTACTACCTCACTTTCCTAAATCCTTATTCTCACAGAGCCTTCACTATCATTCTACACTCTAAAGGACCAATATCCCTCAGAACTCTCTCAGATAAAAATTACGACACCTGCTTGGATCATGACTACAAGTGTCAGCATCTTTACACTCTAAGTGGGTTGGCCTGCTTGGGTCATGACTACAAGTGTCAGCATCTTTACACTCTAAGTGGGTTGGTCCACTAGGGCCATGACTACAAGTGTCAGAATCTTTACACTCTAAGTGGGTTGGCCTGCTTGGGTCATGACTACAAGTGTCAGCATCTTTACACTCTAAGTGGGTTGGCCTGCTTGGGTCATGACTACAAGTGTCAGCATCTTTACACTCTAAGTGGGTTGGCCTGCTTGGGTCATGACTACAAGTGTCAGCATCTTTACACTCTAAGTGGGTTGGCCTGCTTGGGTCATGACTACAAGTGTCAGCATCTTTCCACTCTAAGGGGGTTGGTCCACTAGGGTCATGACTACAAGTGTCAGCATCTTTACACTCTAAGGGGGCTGGCCCGCTAGGGTCATGACTACAAGTGTCAGCATCTTTACACTCTAAGGGGGCTGGTCCACTAGGGTCATGACTACAAGTGTCAGCATCTTTACACTGTAAGGGGGCTGGCCCGCTAGGGTCATGACTACAAGTGTCAACCTCCTGTTGATTTTTCTACGGTGGGAATTGAACCCTGGGTTGTGCAACTTGTAAATTAACTCATGGTTTTATCTATTCTGCTAATCTGAGGCATCTGTGGGTGGAACATGACTGTCCTAAAGTCCATAACTGACTACACGTTGTCCCACAGCCGCCATGATGGTAATAGTTTGGTTTTTAAGGGCTTTCTTCATTACACATAGACAACTCCATCAGTGCATCGATCTCCTCCCTTAGATCACACAAGGAGGATCTCAGCACAGTGCACGAACTACGTAGCACCGGCGAGAATCCGAATGTGTGTATATATGAGTCACACATTCTATAAATACTTTTGTGGTGGGTAGGTTTTTAATTTTTAAATTTTGCCAGGGCAGCGGCCTTATGGCCTACTCTTTATATTTCCAACTGCTGTGGGATTTTTAACATGAGCAACTTGCACACGGGACCTTCTTTTTGTTCGTCCTTATCCAAGAAGGTTAGGTATGCGATCTCACTATCTAGGAGATCATGACATCATTAGGAACCTCTGGTTCAGAAAAAAATGTTCCATCAATGACATTCCCAGTACTAGGAGCGAACCTGGGACCTTTTGAATTAGAGGAGAACGCCACACCTTTTAGCCACTCTGACCCCTAACGTGTTAGAGTCGTCTTGTGTTTATAGCGTGGAGCTAATGAACTACTTGTGTCCTGTGTCTGCTGTCTCCTAGGAGACACATAAAGAATAGGACTTCTGCTCTGTGACGAAATGGACGACCTCATCACGATCTCGGTTTCACTCCGACAGGATCAGAGACATATTTTGTACTGATTTTTATTTGTGTAATTTTAAAAGTACAAATTTCTTCTCATTATCGGCTAAGGAGCAAGTAGTTTGTATGTTCAAACATTTGTGACACTCCTTGCAGATAATGTTTATCCCAGCCTGCGAAAAGCAACTAGATAAGATGAGCGCTTGCGTGTTTAGATTAAACCGCTGATAAGCAACTCGTTTGTTAACAAGCTGGGCAAACACGGAGTTTTTGCGTACTCATACGACAGATAACGAGATTACTGTCTGTGTGACACATGTGGGCAGACAAATGTGACATAATCGCTTGTTTAAAAGTAATCAAGGATTTATTACATTTGAGACAATATGAGTCTAAACATGTGTTTGCAAGAATATTTGAAAGGCATCAGATGTTCATATATGGTAATACTTGACCTTTGCAGGCACACACCTTATATCACGTGGGACTATTTTGAAAATATCACACCCTATATGCATGATTTGAAATGAATGGATCTTTCTGATTAGATTCATAACAACAATGCGTGGGAAGATAGGAATAAAGTCTGACCTTTTCGCAGTTTTATTTCACTGTGAATTTCACGCTCGCCAAGACAACATCAAACCTCGCAAGAGTGAAGAATAGATTCATAATTCCTTTTTGTTAACCGGACCTTTTATTGGAGAACCAAATAAGACTTACAAAACACAGGAAATCTCTACATTTTAATAAGGAACACCGGGACTAGGAAACCGAAGAAAGACACGGAATCAGAGAAATTGAAGTTAAAATTAACGACACCCCAGACGCGTTTAAGAGGCCGATTCAAGTCTCTTTCATTCATCTGAGCAAAATGTCTGTGAGTCAGGATTGGCGTAAACTGTGATTTACATTTCATATTTTATTACTAACATGTGAAGTAACATATATATGTATATATTACCATGTGAAGTTTAATGTGTGAAACTCGCTATTGGATGTCAAAGTCATTTGAGGCTGGCAACCTCAGCGTATAGAATGATGATTCATCAACCACCACTGCACGGGCTGGTGATTGCTTTATTTATAGTTTCGTAAAGAGAACTAAAAGCATAAAGTAGTTACAGGTTCCTTATGGAGCAGGGAGGGTAGGAGACACTCATCTTATCTAGTTGCTTTTCGCAGGCTGGGATAAACATTATCTGCAAGGAGTGTCACAAATGTTTGAACATACAAACTACTTGCTCCTTAGCCGATAATGAGAAGAAATTTGTACTTTTAAAATTACACAAATAAAAATCAGTACAAAATATGTCTCTGATCCTGTCGGAGTGAAACCGAGATCGTGATGAGGTCGTCCATTTCGTCACAGAGCAGAAGTCCTATTCTTTATGTGTCTCCTACCCATGCATGCGAAGACTGGATTCGATAGACTGCGCGGAAGAAACCACCTGTTGGTTCAACGGGCATGACGGCGATTACCAGCAACGCGCTGTGGAGCGTAAGGAGCACGGCGAGGCACGTAGAAAGCCCTGGTCATCCACTGCACCTGACTTCATCTCCAGTCGTCTTGACTTGTCTTGCCACTGGATTGAGATGGGCCCAGGCGAGAGAGTGAGGTCGACGAATTGCGCAACTCTTCCTCACTTTAATCCAAATCACCGCGCAAGTCACTCTTTCATCCATTCATCCATTCATCCATCCACTCACAACAAGTCCTGTGGCGATGGGCGAGCGGCGAAGCGGCAGGCGTGGGTACGCTGGCAGTCATAGTCGCAGACCTACACACAGGCGGCTCAGGCCATATGGTCGTCTTCCACTGATCGGAGCAGCAGTGGGATTCGGCAGCCCCCTGAGTGTCTGAGCAGCCCTCTTTAGGAAAGCACTGCTCACCTCCATGGCATGAGGAAGGGGCTAGAAAAGGTGCCCTAAACATTGCCTGCTTCACCATTACCTAACCAGCTTACCGCGGTTGATGGGTACCCTACTTCGGCGGTCGACATATAAGAAAAAGAAAGGACAGATTTTTCCCCCCTCATTCTAGGCGCATGGAATGTGCGCACTTTACTTGACAAAGACTTTAACGCAAACAGACCTGAGAGACGAACTGCCCTGATTGGGAGAGAACTGGCCAGGTACAACATTGACATAGCAGCACTGAGTGAAACTCGACTTGCAGGCGAGGGCCAACTTTGCGAAAAGGGTGCAGGTTATATATTCTTTTGGAGCGGAAGAGGAACTGAAGAAAGACGAGAAGCAGGGGTTGGATTTGCAATCAAAACAGCAATTGTCAGCAAGTTAGCGGGGCCCCCAAAGGGAATAAATGACCGACTCATGACGGTCAAGATCCCTCTGTTCTATGGAAGAAAACATGCCACCATCATTAGCGCGTATGCACCAACTATGACAAACCAGGATGATGTCAAGGATAAGTTTTACGAAGAATTACATGCAGTCATTGCATCAGTTCCTAAAGCAGATAAGCTCATCATTCTTGGTGACTTTAATACAAGAGTAGGCTCAGATAACTGTGGTGAAGTGGGATGTTATAAATACTTATAGGGAACTTAGTGTACTGACTGAGATCAGCTGTGAAGGTATCTATATCTATTAAGAGTAGTGTATTATAGATAACCTTACTTGCTACCACATATCTATATATCTCAGTCAGAATTATTCTGGAATAGTGTGATGCTACGTTATGTGTCTAGGGTATGAGTATGGTGAAGTGTAAGTCACAACAACAGACAGATAAACAATTTAATTTAATCCACTACTCTTGACAACACTGTGACACTCACATACATATAACACTCTACAAAGATATCTTAAAAGAGTCACTGATAAACTTTCGAATAACAATATGTATTCATTACTGGCATGAATGAATATGTGTCCTGATTCAACTACAAGGGAACCAGGAATCACAATCAATTTAAATTACAAGTTATGTACAGAATGTATTTAATATGAATATTGTAGTGACATATATTATTACAAATGTTCTATGTGTGTCAGTTGTGTAGTAGTAAAATGAGGTAATACTGGTTTTGTTTTGTTCAAGCTCTGTTGGTATTTGTCATCATGACTTCAATAGTTTGTCTTTAGGGACCAGTATTGGAGATGTTCACAGTTCCTGATTTTAAGACAAGTAAATTCCCCTCTTAATGTTAATTTTAAAAAGTCAGTTCAAGATGAGGGGACATAATGTTGAGCTCAGCTGGCCAAGTTAGCTTATCTGGCGTGATGGCGGCAGGAAAGGACTCCTCTGCTCGAATTCTCCTCTGGACTCTGGAGACACCTCACTGATAGCTAAAAGGACCAAGGAGTATGCTGTCCGACACTGGATTCAGCAAAGCTCTGACCAGGTGCTGCTCAGTACCATCAAGACCACTGTCCCTGAAATCAAGAAGGATGTACCTTCTACTTCATAACTAATTTATATTTTCTTTTTACACTGATCACAATACATCACAAACATTGCGTTCAGAGCGTTAGGCCAACAGTCAGCTTCATCTGAAATACTTTATACCAGCATTACCATCCTTAATGGTCACTACGCCTCTGCACTTCCAGCATTATTTCTGTCTAATCAATCATCCAGGTGTCAGTGTACTATTTGGCCATTCCATGCCGTTTTACTACCCTCCGACACCCTCTGTTCAGGCTGGAGCATTACAGGCTTTACCTCACATTTGCCACTGAACTACACATATATATACAGGCATAAATCAACAATTCACATTCAATTTTCATTAAAAGATATTGAATGGTTCAAGCTTACCACAATTCATACGAATAAACACAGATACGTTGATTAGCAATGAATTCTGGCACAAACTGGCACAAATTTCCATCTGCCTATCTTCCAGGCTTTTATTTAACACAATTATGAGCTGGCTTCAACGCACTGCTGCTTTATCAAGATCATTTAAACAAGTGGTCTCGAACTAACGCTCCCAAGTGTGTATATCAGCGAGACTGGCCAATGAGCCACGTTTCGACAAGTGTTTGAAAAAATGTTACCTTTTCCCGTTTCCCCTAACAACGAAAGATAGTATTTATAGTTCGACCAATCGTGGTTAGGCTTTCATTTGTTGCGCTCCAATCAATTTGGAGTTTACATGGTAGGCTATTTATGTAACGTAAGGTTTTTTTCAAACACGTTATAAAAAATTTTATGAGCAGAAATGATTTCATGCTGTCAGGCAGCCTCACTATTTTATTTTGGGTATAATTTATTAATTCCTGGACTATTGGCGTAACGTTTTACATATTATTTGTCAGCAAGCCCTAAGGAACCCAATTTTCCCACTTTAAAAGAGCTACGTGGCTGCGTTCAAAATATGTATTTTCTACCTCCTGTTTCGAAGATATGCTGTCTGGGTACTGTTATGTTTTCAACCGTAAACCCATCTATTGTTATCTTTCCTAATAAGCGTTTTTTATGATTTTAAAACCTAACTCTGGGGAAGGGTAGTGTATTTTATCACTGTCCGTCTGAAAAAAAAAAGTTAGTGCTTGTAGCCTAACACGCGTGATAGTAGTAATTGTGTATCGCGCGACGCGTGTTTAATGTTCGGCTTTCTGCCTCTCCCTTCTCGCTATCCTTTTGTCCATCTGTTCGTTCGTTTTGGTAACGTAATATAATTAATGTTAGGATTAATTTAGGTCATTACGCAGTACGTCTCAATGTTTTTCTTAGAAATGCAGCACACGTTTCATTGAAGAAGGCGGGTAATAATACAGTAAGCTTTTATATCAACGTGAAAGCGTTACAATTTGCAGACGAAGCAGAAAACAAGGGGGATTTCGAGTACATTCTTTGTGACAGCACTGTTATTTTTCCATTGCTCTTTTCTTTATTAATTTTATTTGTTAGGCTTCATATTTACCTAATAATTTATATATGTGGATTAGAATATTTCATGACAATAACATCTCCTGGAATGGCACTATTGGTAGGTACGGCGTGGGTCGCTGTAACAGTAATGGACTTCGTCTCCTCCAGACTTGCGCAGAACATGACCTCCTTGTCACCAACACCATTTTTCGACTTCCTACCCGCAACAGGACCTCCTGGATGCACCCTCGCTCAAAGCATTGGCACCTAATTGACTATGTAATTGTTAGGAAGAAGGACAGGCAAGATGTCCGGGTGACCAAGTCCATGTGTGGTGCCGAATGCTGGACTGATCATCGCCTCATTGTATCTAAACTTAAAATTCGTATCCAACCAGCCAGGCGCCCTCAGGGGAAGAAAACTCAAAACAGGCTGGATGTCACCAAACTAAAGAAGACAAAAATCAAACAGTCATTTACTGACACCTTAGAAGACCGTCTCAAATCTATCTCGCTAGACGGCCAAAGTGTAGAAACAAATTGGGCAGCCCTAAGTGAGCAGATCTACAACACTGCTACAGAGGTCCTGGGTCCTTCCATCAAGAAACAAAATGACTGGTTTGATGAGAACTCAGATGATATAAAGCAGATGTTGGCTGAGAAACACCATCTCCATAAAGCATATTTAAATGATCCAAAATCTACATCCAAGAAAGACGCTTTCAACAACATGCGTAGAATCGTCCAACATAAACTACGCCAGATGCGGGATTCATGGCTGAGTAATAAAGCAGATGAGCTCCAAGGCTTTGCTGACAGCCATGACTTGAAAAACTTTTACCTTGCACTCAAAGCGGTCTATGGTCCAACATCATCAGGATCATTTCCCCTCCTTAATGCAGATAGAAAAACACTAATTACAGACAAGGAAAAAAATGCTCCAACGCTGGGCTGAACATTTTAATAATATCTTGAACCAGCCATCATCTATTAACGACGAAGCCATCATCCGCCTGCCCCAAATTCCTATAAATGAAGCATTAGATGATGTACCAACTCTGGAGGAAACTAAAAAAGCGATTCGTCAACTGTCTAGTGGAAAGGCCCCTGGCTCCGATTCAATTCCTGTTGAGGTTTATAAAGATGGCGGTGCAGTTCTGATAGAGAAACTTCATATGATCTTCCAGCAAATGTGGCAGAGTGAAACCATCCCACACGATCTCAAAGATGCCTCAATTATACATCTATATAAACGTAAAGGTAATCGCCAAGACTGCAACAATCATCGAGGCATCTCTCTTTTATCAATCGCTGGGAAGATATTCGCCAGAATCCTTTTGAATCGCCTTACGGCTCATCTTGACAAAGGTCTTTTACCTGAAAGTCAGTGTGGATTCCGGAAAGAACGTGGAACCACAGATATGGTGTTCGCTGCAAGACAGCTACAAGAAAAATGCCAAGAACAGCACTGTGACCTGTACACAGCTTTCATCGACTTGACAAAGGCGTTCGACACGGTCAGTAGAGAGGGTCTATGGAAGATCATGGCAAAATACGGCTGCCCAAAGAAATTTATCACAATAGTGCAGCAACTGCATGATGGAATGCAGGCTAGAGTTCAGGAAAACGGTGAGCTATCAGAGCCTTTCCCCGTCTCAAATGGAGTTAAACAAGGGTGCGTACTTGCACCGACTCTGTTCAGTATCATGTTTTCTGCTATGCTGACTGATGCTTTTAGAGACGGGGACACAGGAATCGACATTAGTTATCGTATTGATGGAAAATTGTTTAACCTTAGGAGGCTTCAAGCAAAAACCAAGGTCAAATCACACACCATCAGAGATCTTCTGTTTGCTGATGATTGTGCCCTCAATGCTGGCTCAGAGGCTGATCTGCAGCATAGTGTGGATAGATTCTCCGAAGCCTGCGCCAACTTTGGGCTTACCATCAACACGAAGAAAACAGAAATCATGTACCAACCAGCTCCTGGCACAGTTTATACTGAGCCAGTCATCAAGGTTAATGGTGAGAAACTGAATGTTGTGAACAGATTCACATACCTTGGTAGCACACTATCCCAGAACATTGTCATTGATGATGAGGTGAACACCAGGATCTCCAAAGCCAGCAGCACATTTGGCAGACTATACACCAACGTTTGGCATCGAAGTGGCATTAGTCTACAGACAAAGCTGAAGGTGTACAGAGCTGCAGTGCTTCCAGTGCTGCTATATGCAAGTGAAACATGGACTGTATACAGGCGCCACGTAAAGAAGCTAAACCACTTCCATACAGTCTGTCTCAGGAAGATAATGAACATCAAATGGCAAGACAAGATCCCGGATACCGCCGTTCTTGACAGAGCTGGTATCCCTAGTATTGATACTATTCTGATGCAGTCACAAATTCGCTGGGCAGGTCATGTAGTCCGCATGCCAGACCATCGACTGCCAAAGATACTCTTTTATGGTGAGATGCAGAAGGGTAAACGCTCCCATGGTGGCCAAAAGAAGCGCTTCAAAGACACGTTAAAGACGTCATTGAAAACCTTTGACATAAACCCAGACACATGGGAAGCTGCTGCGCAAGACCGAACTGCTTGGCGCACATCTCTTCGTAAAGGTGCAGCAGCATGCGAATCATCCAGAAGAGCAGCAGCGGAACAGCGAAGACAAGCTAGAAAGGACCGTGAAATAAAACCTTCACATGAAGCAAACATTCCCTGCCACACTGTCCAAAATCTTTCCAGGCCCACATCGGGCTCTTCAGTCACCTTCGTACCCATAGACTAACCTAACATATTCTTAAATAATTGGATGAACAGAGTGGTCTTTATCACCCGTGATGGACGAACAACAACCATGGAGCAGGGAGGGAAAGATGAAAGAAATGATGTAAATTCTAAGTATAATACTGATAATTTCAGAGCATTGTAAATGTCCATATAAACATATTCACTTTAAAATTAATGTAAGTTTTCAAGCTTAAACCAGCGTAAATGTCTATGTGAAAATATTCATTTTAAAGTAATGGAAGTTTCAAACTTTTCAATCAGTGTAAAACATAAATGAAAACATATTCAATTTATATTGTGAACACTTTTCAATCAGTGGAGATGTATATGTAAACAGACTCTATCTGTATTATTAACCTTTTCATTTAAATATAAAGTAACTATGAAAGCTGTTCTATTTAAATGTAAAAAAAAGTTTTATCCCGAGGGATTAAATTTAATTCTCATCGGGTGAAAATCCGAGTAATTGGGATGGTGGTATGGGAAGATAGGAACCCCTAACTATGGGGTTGAAAACGCCATACTCAGAAGAGCGTTTCGTTCTAATCTTTTACCATATTTATTGGTGGTACTAGCAGAAAGTACTATCTCTGGAACAAGAAGGGAACCGTGGCCTAAGCTTTAAGACGAAGGACCCACGTACTGGACTCTCCTTGACATTTCTGGGAAACGAGCTACCCCCGACAACCTTGATCAGAGACGAGCGCGAGCAGAGTGAAAAGAACCAACCCATAAGAAGGAGCAGAACCGTCATTGGCAGCTAAGTTCAAATATAAGCTGACACTTGAACTTCTTGTAACATCTCACATTCCCTAAAGACTGTGATGATAACTTTTCTTGATCCATAACTATTCAAATTATTTTCCAACAGTTAAAACCTAAAGTGATTATTAAATTTTGTTATTTGTAATATTACAAATTTAACTTCGATTTAATCATTTTAAAGTTACTGCATGTTTGTCTCAGTCCGATTACTACACACACTCTAAACAGAGCTATACTAGAATAATAGAATTCCACTGAGTAAATCAGGGGTGGGGGCTTAAACGAGCTGAAAGTAATAAGTGCTTAAATCCTTCACAAAAGCGTCGGCAGAATTACAGAGTTAACATACTCAGCCAAAGCAGTATTTTTCTCGCTTATTCTGAATATCTTGTGAAGACTCCCTTTGTAATAGAAGTATCATCACCCTTCTATCTACATCTCTGACAAGAGTAATCTTGTGCGAAGGTAGATACCTTTGAAGCCCATATTAGATACTCTTGAGTTTTGGCCACTGGTGGACCACTACTGCAAAGCAGGGGAGGCAATACCGTCACATGCTCCATCGTGACTAATATGAGCTTATGCATGAGACTGGCAACCTGATCATGTGACACAAATGTCTATAGATATCACTTCTGCTAGATCACGTGACTGCTTTGTGCAGACTTCCTGCAAGGTGGCCAGTTGAAGTTGTGGTCCCATACTCATATGGAGGAAATAGAAAATACTTACTTACTGTGCTTTCTTAGTAGTTCCTCTTATACACTGGGGTAACGAGGCTTGACAGAGACAGTGCCGTACTTTCCAATAGATTGTCTTCCTCCTGGCCTAGCTCCAATCAAAGCAAATATGAGGGGACTAGAAAGTATTCAGTGGGGTACTGGAAGATGAGACAGGCATTTGCAGATTTTAGAGCTGGCATTTCCCGATGATGTTGCCCTGATTGCTAAATCAGAGAAACATTTTCAATCCAACCTGCAAGTCTTGAAGAAAGAGGTGGAGAAGAGAGGGATGCTCGTCAGCCGCTCCAAAACAAAAACCATCGTGATATCACGAGAGGAAAGAAGGCATCAGATTATGCTGGGAGAATACGCACTGGAGCATGTCAGCCACTTTAAATACCTTGGGGCTGTCATAGACTGGACGGGAGGTACAACAAAAAGTTGGCTATCCGAAGAGCAGCAGCTGGGAGACTTTTTCAGCCCATAAATCGAG
Organism: Oreohelix idahoensis; assembly: GCA_024509875.1. Taxonomy (NCBI): domain Eukaryota; kingdom Metazoa; phylum Mollusca; class Gastropoda; order Stylommatophora; family Oreohelicidae; genus Oreohelix; species Oreohelix idahoensis. Next base: position 118,523 of record JAMPIV010015099.1, on the reverse strand, counting down.
GATTCCTCAGCAAAACAGTAGTTGGCAAGAAGACGATTGTTATGAATAGATTTGGGGATGCAGATAAAATAGTGTGGCATGTTACTACACGCTAGCACATTTCCATTTTTATGTGAGGAATTGTGTTCGCCTGTAATCAAACTACGGTTTGCACGAGACGTTCACCCGTGGTTGAGCGACGGTCAACTAGTGACGTTTTTGGTCACATGTCGTGGGGTTCAGTGTGTTAATTAATTGGTTTTTTCCGTCTTTGTGTTTGCGTCCGAGAGAGATGTAATTTTTTGAGCTCCGGGATAATGGAGAGTGATATAAATATATCCATTGTGGCATTATTGATTTTAGGAGGCCGCCACGTTATGTGTAAGATGGTTCATAAAACTTATCTAGAAGTTCATACCATAAATTACTACAAGTAACTTTGAGATAATGAGGCAACTAATATTTTGTTTGGCCTGATTTCTCCTGCCGCATTACTTTGGTTTTCGTGGATTGCCCGAACCTTTAGTACAACGGCCAGAATTGAGTGGAGATGAGAGGAGTGTATTGATGCCTAACGTTTGAACCTTATTGACGGACCAGGGATAATCTACTACGCTTATCCATTGCCATGTACTTTTGATGTTTGATGGACGTTATTGTGAAGTGACTTTATTTATTAAATGTCAATCATGTTTTCCCGTGGACCTGTTCACCTACCGGCTTTGTTATGTGTACTGACCATAATGTCCTGAATGAACACCTGCTATCATTCGCGGTTCCATGCATGATCCTCTAATTTATCCCACCGTAACAACGATAATGGCTGTATACCGCTCCACCTATGTCCCAATCTTGACATATGGAAGCAATTCATGGGCAATGACTACTACTCACAAAAGGCAGCTCCAAACCTCAGAAATGAGGTACCTGTGGAAGGTGGGTGAAGTAACAAGAAGAGACATGGTCCGTTACCACACTACACGTCATGGGTTCAGCCCCTGCAGACCAGAGTGGGACAGCCTCAATTGTGATAGTTTGGCCATGTCTGCTGAATGAGAGACGATCGGCTACCACGAGAAATATTTTAAAAAACCCCAAGAGCCAGGGATTCAGACCTCTATGACGGCTCAGAGTTCGCTGAGAGGACAACATTAGACAATCACTGCAGGGCCTAGGACTAGACTAGAATCACGCCAGGAGGAAGACCGCCGATAAGACAGTATGGCGCTCTCTCTGGTAAACCTCTACACCCCAGGGTAGAAGAGGAACAACTAAATAAGTAAATACAACGCTACAGTGGACAGCACTTGCCTAAATTACAATTTGATCCACCTCTGTAGCGTTAAATACTTCAGTACATACATTCTGGCACAAGGGTTGGGGGAAGAGCCATAAGAAGTCTTATGAAAAGGTTCAAGTCCCAGCTCTGGTCTCAAAGTACATATTAAACCCACTGTTACGTGCAGTCTTTGATATCTTACAGTATTATACATAGGTAATTTTTTAGTGCTTAAGGGAAAGTCATTATTGAGTTACTTCCCTTGAACTCCGCGGATAAATACATTTTACTGCGATTTATTCGTTGTTTGGGTAATAATAGATTGTTCTTGCTTCAGAATATCTATGGCCTGAATTTATGTGTATTGTTTGTCTGAGTAGGACAAGTCTGTCTTATATCTGTATATCTTTACATATCTAAGTCGAACTATATGTTCTGTTGTCTCTAGAGAGGTCAAAGGCTATTCGGCGGATGTGTCGCTTGAGTGGGGTGATTTGGCTTCGTCCTGATAGGGACTGTGTGTGTTTTGCTATGTCGGCTTGATGCCTTGAAAAAGTGATCTCAGTGGTTTTGGGGAAAGTGATAGTCGTCTAGACCTATCGTGTATGCTTTACCCCAGTGTTTATTCATCTTGCCAAGGAATGGCAGTTTCATATTCCCTCTACCAAGGTAATCAAAGATACTCTTATGAACTCTCGATCGAAGCCACCATTGTCGATAATTACGATTTGAATGTTTAAGAGAATATATTTGACTCGATGAAAAACGACTTCGATTCCTAGCAGCACTATATTCTGTAGAATGCAGTCTATTGTTCATGACCAAATCTACAGAGCAACGAAATGTTGTATGAATGACTAACTTTAGAACAGATTCATTATCTGTATTCAAACGTGAGTGACAGTTCACGAGTGGAGCCATCTTGGAACCAAAACATGTAGGACTTTCAAGAAGAGAAAAGGGATGCCCGTATTATCGCTTGATCAGTCCAGAGATCACTGCTACACATGAGAACCCATTGTTAGCGGTTCAATATTATTATATGGAAAAATATGTGCTGAACATTATGTTGAAGAATCGTTGCTAAACGAGATTAGGTTTAGAAGTCATCTGAAATATTGTTTACAAGCTGACGTGCTCAGTCAGTGACGTCAGATGATATATGTATGGGCGATACTGAGTGCTTGGCTATTGACAGTCCATTATACCATTATTCTACATGAGTGCCCATGTAACATTGCAAGACCATTTGTCCACTGTACTATGATGTATTATGGCAACCTGTGATTTGTCACTATCTGTGCTGTCGAGTGTGTACGTCCAATTAAACTTTAGAAAAGGTACACAGTCGTTGGTGTCGATGACTTCCGGTCATACATGAGTGTGAGAAGAGAACATTTGTCAACAACACGAACCCTTATCATCATTCGCACATTATACACTCCATCCATGTCTACACAACACTGCGTAGGTCAAGTTGACATTCCATACACTACAGTGGGGCAGGCAACACCATAGGGATCTTGTCAACTGATGATGATAGACGCCTGTCTTCCCGCCTAGGAGTGTTCTGGTGTACTTTATCAACATATATTATATCCAACTAAATATCAACTTTATCAACTGGTGGACCAGCTTTCTGGGTTTGACCTCGCAGAAATTCAGAAGTCAACAGATTACCGATACCAGACCGTTTCCTGTGGCTGATACGACACACTTGCAGTATTGGTTTGCTCTTTGTCAACGCTTCGTCACGTGACCTGTCAAGTGAATGCAGTATGTAGGTCAGCGTTGTTGACATTTTTTACATTAGACATTATAGAGTTTCACAGAACAGTTGGATCAATTCTTGTCAGTGTTAACAGAAAGACAGTATTTGTGAACTAAGAAGTCCTGGTTTCATCGATGGATCTTCTTGTTTGCCATATATGAACTTTAATATTTAAGGCCAGAATGTTTAATTGAATAAAGTGGCAGTTTGTTTGTTTTCATGAAAAATAACTTTGCCATTACTGTAAGACTGAGCCTATTTTGCAACACATACTATCATACACATAATTTATATATATTTATGTTTACATGTTATTTGTTTGTATAGTATGTTAGTTTCTATGTCAGCGGGTTGTGTTTAAGGTTGGGCGGCGTCCTCACAACAGAGTATCCCACGTCATAGAGGGTCCGTTGTGGGCGTTTTCTATAGGTGCAATTTTCTTGATTGAAAATTTGCTGCGACAACTGTTGCTTTTGTGTTAGCTGTGAAGTCTGTAATTATTGTTATTTTTGTAATATTTCTTTGTTCTTTAGTTTTGTTTTGATTTGTTTGTAATTTGTTGGTCTAACCTTTTCTATCTTTCAGTTCTATTCATAATTTATATTCATATATTGTGACGTCATTTGTGTTGTTATTCTTTGCAGATTCAGTGATTATCTTCATTGATTTCCCTATTTGATTTATTTTGATTTCTGCAAACGTTCTTGTATTGTCAGTCCTATTTGTACTTTATGTATTCTGTTGGTTGACATATGTTTTATATGGGTATATTTCATAAGACACAATTGCCTGTGCACTGCACTTGGATTATGGTATAGACCAGTACCTGATTATTATTACTATTATACAAGACCTTATTAAAGGCTTGTGACCCACAGATATTGGGATAGTATACTGATTAATCAGGTCATTGAGAACTTGGGGTATTATTATTGATTCAGGTGATTAGTATTATTGTTAGGCATCATGTCTACTTTAGATTATTTCATTACACAAGGGAAAGCTCTTGATAAGACTGGTCAACAATTAGAACAATGGGCAGTTGCTCAATATGACAAAGCATTAGCTGCAGAAGAGAAAAGATTAGCTGCAGAAGAGAAAAGATTAGCTGCAGAAGAAAGAAAAGCTATGGCGGAAGAGAAAAGATTAGAAAAAGAAGCTGAGGCTGCTGCTGAACAAAAGAAATTGCAGATGCAGGTAGAGGAAAGGAGATTTGAAGCTGAACAAAAAAAATTGGAAAGAGAAGCTGCGGCTGAACAAAAAAGATTAGACAGTGAAGCTGAACAAAAAAGATTAGACAGGGAAGATGAACAAAAAAAATTGGAAAGAGAAGCTGCGGCTGAACAAAAAAGATTAGACAGGGAGGCTGAACAAAAAAGATTAGATGCTGAAGAGAAAAAAGCAATAAGAGAACATGAATTTGAGTTGGAGAAATTGAGATTGACAAGTATGAGTAATGTTAATCAGGCATCTAGTGGTAATGGTAAACCTTCTACTTACAAGGTTAAGGTTCCACCGTTCAATCAGTCCAGTGACGATATTACATTCTGGCTGGATAGATTTGAACGTTCTTGTCGTACACATAATGTGGATAAATCACAATACGCTAATCAATTATCAGAAAACTTGAAAGGTGAATCTTTGACTAGATTATGCCTTGTAGGAGAAGCAGATAAGGATAATTATGATGTCATTAGGGCGGCTTTGATAAAAAAATATCAGCTAAGTGAGGAAGGCTATCGCCTTTTATTTAAGACGATGGTACCTGAGACGGGGGTAGAATTCTCAGAATTCACTGCAAAGGCACGTCTCACAGTTGATCGTTGGATTGAGCTTTCCAAAACAGAAAAAACGTATGAAGGACTTATGGATTTGTTGCTCAGAGATAAGATTATGTCATGTGTGAACAAACCTTTCCTTGAATTTATACATGAGCGTAAACCTAAATCTCTAAAAGAAATGGAAGAATATTGTTCCCAATATGTCACTGCACACCCCGACGTGACTTTTGGCAACACTAAGATTAAGGAGAGTATGCCAGTTGCTTCAGCAACACCATACAATCCCAATTATTCACACAGATTTCAGGGACCTCAAAACAGATTTGATAAAAAAGGTAACCATAATAGTTTTCAAAACCAAGGTAACCAATCATTTCAGGGTTCTTCTTCAAAGAACTGGAGACGACCTGATAGCTCTCGACACAGGGGTGGTCATAATTATAGGAATTTCCGTAGAGGAAGTAATTATAGAAACTATCAGGGTTATCCGTCTTGGAGTCAACAAGATCATAATTACAGAGATACTCATTATAATGAATATGATAATGGTAACCAAGGGTACTATGACTCAAACCCAAATAGGGGTTACAATAGAGGTAACAATAACTACAGAGGTGATAATAACCGAGGTAGATCTCAATACAAAAGACATAAACCACATTTTCAGGCAAACTCTGCACAACAAGAGTCCCATGAAGCCTATAAACAGAGTAAAGATAATAATGATGCTAGTAATATGGCATGTGCCGCTTTTGATTTTGGGAGAGCATCTCAGTGCCCCCAATGCAAAACGTTATTTGAGCCAACCACAGTGACTACTTTAAGCTGTGGCCATCCTCTTCCTGCTCTTCCAGCATCAGTCGCGCATGATGGAAGAGGGTCTCTTGTCTTACATAAGGGTTTAGTGAATAACAATCCAGTCTCTGTGCTATTTGATTCTGGATGCACCACAATTGGTGTTAGGCAGTCACTCGTAGATCCTTCCCGTGCCACTGGACAAGTAGTCAAATGTGTAACATTTGGCGGCACATTAGAGAAATACTCTACCGCTATCATTAGGATTGCTACTCCTTTCTTTACAGGAGATGTACACGCATGTCTTCTTCCGAATCCGATCGCTGACCTCATCATCGGTCGCATTCATGGAGTCAAGGAATGCACTCCGCAACAAATTTCCACGTGGGAAAGGCAAAACATGCAGATTGCTAACGCTGTAGTCACTAGAGCTCAGGCTCTTAATGTGCCTCAAACTTCATCTACTGAAGATAATGAAGTGCATAACCAAGATAATCCCTTGGTAATTTCTCGTGACTCGTTTATAAAACAGCAAGAAGATGATCCCACTCTGAAGAAATTCTTCATTCTTGCAACTAAAGGTGATCCGAATAAGGACACAAGTCGTAAATCGTGGATTACAAAGAAGAATGGCGTACTTGTACGTATGGTTCAAGACTCCATTACGTCAAGTCATTCTCAAATCCTGGTTCCCAAGAATTTGAGAGTTAAAATTTTGCAGCACGCTCACGACTCTCAGTGTGCTGGACACATGGGTTTTTCCCGTACTAAGTCAAGAGTCCTTGCGGCTTTCTTTTGGCCATTGGTAAACAAGGACATACGGATTTATTGTCGATCTTGTAAAGTATGTCAGGAAGTTAAATCCAAAGGTCCACGGCATGCTGCACCCATTCAGGCGGCGGACATTCCTATTCGGCCGTTTCAAAAAATGGCCATAGACATTATTGGTCCATTTAAGATCAAGTCTGCCAGAGGACATCAGTTTATCTTGACGTGTGTTGATATGTGCACACGTTGGCCAGAGGCTATTCCTCTGAAGAGCATTACTACTGCTGATATTGCAGATGCTCTTTGGCTTATATTTTCTCGTCTGGGGTTCCCCGGAGAGATATTGTCAGACCATGGCACCCAACTAATATCAGATACCATGTCTCAAGTAATGTCTACCCTGCAGATAGATAGATCTTTAAGTAGTATCTACCATCCAATGTCTAATGGTATGGTCGAACGCCTTAATAGAACACTTAAAAACTTACTGGGGAAGATAACTGAGGATCATCCTCAAGACTGGGACAGAGTTTTACCTGCGGCCCTCTTCGCTTACAGAGAGGTACCCAATGAACATACGGGATTTTCTCCCTTTGAACTCGTCTTTGGCGCGCGTCCGCGTGGCCCTATGTCGTTGCTTCACGATCTCATAACATCTGACAATATTGACGATGACACAAAGTCATCCTACGAATATGTCATCGCGTTGAGACAAAAGATTATCGAAGCATGCAAATTAGCAACTTCTTCTTCTGAATTTGCGAAACAGAAGGCAAGGCAATTTGCCAATAAGAAGAGATGCTTACGACAACTTTGTCCTGGTGACAAAGCATTTGTATTACTACCTTGTAGGGAAAACAGATTACTTATTTCTTGGAAAGGTCCGTACGATATAATATCGAAAATTTCCGATGTCGACTATATTGTCGATATTGATGGGAAGCATAAAACCTTCCACATCAATATGCTTACTGAATTCCATGAACGTCCGGATTATTTGCAACCCATTTTCCAAGCAACGGACAATTCTCCAGTACCACATGGTCATTACTCATCACTGTCCGTGATACAGGATGAGGAAACAAGTTTTTCAGATGTAAATCTTCCTCTTCCAATGATCCCACTTCATTCCAGTGAATCATGGAAGAACGTTACTGTCTCTCCTGATTTGTCTCTAGGAGAACAGCGACAAGTTTCAACTATGTTGCAAACATTTCAGGATGTACTCACTGACATCCCTGGACAAACTAATGTCATTCAACATGACATTGTGCTAACTGACCATACTCCTATTAGGGTTAGACCTTATCCTATACCTATACATTTCCAAGCACAGGTCGAGAAAGAGTTGGATGTGATGATAGATTTGAAAATAATCGAACCATCCACCTCTGCGTATTCTTCGCCGATGGTTATTGTGCGTAAAAAAGACAATAACATACGTCTTTGCGTTGACTATCGAAAATTGAATCAAGTAACGAAGTTCGATGCCGAACCTATGCCTTTACTGGAAGAGCTACTTACTCGACTCTCCAAATCTCATTTTTTCACTAAACTTGATTTGTCTAAGGGATATTGGCAAGTTCCTTTATCTGAACGCGCCAAACCTCTCACGGCTTTTTCAACACCTAGAGGTTTGTTCCAATGGAATTTTATGCCTTTCGGTCTTATGAACGCACCAGCTACGTTCGTACGCATGATGCGCCGAATCCTATCTTATCGGTCAGATGTCATTGCATATCTAGACGACATCTGTCTTTTCAGCGATACTTGGGAAGATCACTATTCAGGGTTAGATGAATTGCTGTCTACTTTGCGTGAGCACAACCTGACAGCGAAACCCTCTAAAGCCTATATTGGTTTTAGCGAAATTTCTTTCCTAGGCCACCGAGTTGGTCATGGTTTCCTAAAGACAGAGGACCATAATACTAGTAAGATACTTAACATCTCAATCCCTAAGACTAAAAAACAGGTGAGAAGTCTGTTAGGTCTTATTCAATTTTATGGCAGATTCATTCAGAATCTATCCTCTATCATGGCACCTCTCTCAACACTTCTAAAGAAAGGTTCGCCTAATGTGGTCCACTGGTCTCAGGAATGCCAATGCTCTCTGGATAAGATTAAAACACTGTTTTCAACACCACCTATTTTAGTGCTACCCACTAAAGATAAGACATTCGTTCTTCGTAGTGACGCTTCATCCACTGGGATTGGAGCGGCACTAATGCAAGAGTACTCTGGAACTCTGCATCCTGTAATGTATATTTCCAGAAAACTTAATGCGGCAGAAAGGAATTATTCGGTTTTAGACCGTGAGCTATTAGCTATGGTTTGGTCGATCCTCAAACTACAGAGATTCCTTCTAGGCGCACATTTCATAGTAGAAACAGACCAAAAAGCTCTTACTGCTATACAGAGTAAGAATTTGAAGAGCTCGAGGTCTACTCGATATGCAATTGCTCTTCAACCTTTTCATTTCTCTGTGCGAGCTATTCGGGGATCAGATAATGTGATGGCAGACATTCTGTCAAGATGCCCACATGATTCCACATAACTATTAGGGCTTAGACTTCTTGATATGTCTAGTTCTATAGTAGTTCCTTTTCTATATCATGATAGATACACATTTGTAATTTAATAATATAATGATTGTATCACTACATAGCGGTTCATGTATGTTTATTCACCGCTGTGCTTTGATGATTTTTACTTCATAAATCATAAATTTAAGATATCTAATACGTAGTGATGATATGAATTTTTTAGGCATTGTGTAATTGCCAGAATTGTATTATACTTTGATGACACCTTCCTGGAAAAATATACTTGTAGAGAAATAATTTCTCTCAGTTTATGAGACACATTCTCACCAGTCGCTCCATAAGTCGACTTAGCCTCATATTAGGCGTTATAGGTATTCCTGATATTTTCATCTGCGCATTATTCATGCGTTGTGAGCCTATTGTACGTTGCTCCTAGATGTATTTCAAAAAAAAAAAAAAATGTTCCATTTTTTTTTTTTCCCCGGGAGGTGTGGTAAGACTGTTACGTGCAGTCTTTGATATCTTACAATATTATACATAGGTAATTTTTTAGTGCTTAAGGGAAAGTCATTATTGAGTTACTTCCCTTGAACTCCGCGGATAAATACATTTTACTGCGATTTATTCGTTGTTTGGGTAATAATAGATTGTTCTTGCTTCAGAATATCTATGGCCTGAATTTATGTGTATTGTTTGTCTGAGTAGGACAAGTCTGTCTTATATCTGTATATCTTTACATATCTAAGTCGAACTATATGTTCTGTTGTCTCTAGAGAGGTCAAAGGCTATTCGGCGGATGTGTCGCTTGAGTGGGGTGATTTGGCTTCGTCCTGATAGGGACTGTGTGTGTTTTGCTATGTCGGCTTGATGCCTTGAAAAAGTGATCTCAGTGGTTTTGGGGAAAGTGATAGTCGTCTAGACCTATCGTGTATGCTTTACCCCAGTGTTTATTCATCTTGCCAAGGAATGGCAGTTTCATATTCCCTCTACCAAGGTAATCAAAGATACTCTTATGAACTCTCGATCGAAGCCACCATTGTCGATAATTACGATTTGAATGTTTAAGAGAATATATTTGACTCGATGAAAAACGACTTCGATTCCTAGCAGCACTATATTCTGTAGAATGCAGTCTATTGTTCATGACCAAAATCTACAGAGCAACGAAATGTTGTATGAATGACTAACTTTAGAACAGATTCATTATCTGTATTCAAACGTGAGTGACAGTTCACGAGTGGAGCCATCTTGGAACCAAAACATGTAGGACTTTCAAGAAGAGAAAAGGGATGCCCGTATTATCGCTTGATCAGTCCAGAGATCACTGCTACACATGAGAACCCATTGTTAGCGGTTCAATATTATTATATGGAAAAATATGTGCTGAACATTATGTTGAAGAATCGTTGCTAAACGAGATTAGGTTTAGAAGTCATCTGAAATATTGTTTACAAGCTGACGTGCTCAGTCAGTGACGTCAGATGATATATGTATGGGCGATACTGAGTGCTTGGCTATTGACAGTCCATTATACCATTATTCTACATGAGTGCCCATGTAACATTGCAAGACCATTTGTCCACTGTACTATGATGTATTATGGCAACCTGTGATTTGTCACTATCTGTGCTGTCGAGTGTGTACGTCCAATTAAACTTTAGAAAAGGTACACAGTCGTTGGTGTCGATGACTTCCGGTCATACATGAGTGTGAGAAGAGAACATTTGTCAACAACACGAACCCTTATCATCATTCGCACATTATACACTCCATCCATGTCTACACAACACTGCGTAGGTCAAGTTGACATTCCATACACTACAGTGGGGCAGGCAACACCATAGGGATCTTGTCAACTGATGATGATAGACGCCTGTCTTCCCGCCTAGGAGTGTTCTGGTGTACTTTATCAACATATATTATATCCAACTAAATATCAACAAACTCACGTAATACAAGGCTAATATGAAGCCTAAAATACACAATGCAAATAAAATGTTCACTCGTCAAACAAAATCAGTACAGTAGGTTCCCCGCTTATTAGGCGTTCCGCTAATTCCGCAGTTTTCAATTATCTACATGGTTCTTATGTTCGGCGCTTCTTCTGCTCTTTCGGAGTTTGTGCGTAACAAAAACCCACAACATTTCAGAACCCATCCCCCACCCCCTCGAACTAAAGCGTAATAACTCGGCAACCCCCCCCCCCCTTTTTTGCGTTACGTAATTTGTGAACGGCACCAAAGCGGCTGAGTTTGAGACTTGTTTCGGACGCCATGTTATTGTGGGTAAATCATTCTATTTAAAGCAAATGTGTGCTCTGCTCTGTATTCTGGCAATTTTCCAACTGTTAAGTTCTTTGAAATTTGTTATATTACTAGCAAATAACCCGCCAAAATTTGACAGGTTGTTAATTATAGTGTGTTGTTTCTGTTGCATGTATTACAGACGGTACTATCACTACTGTGGTCATTTCATTGTAGGCGACCGTCTTTAGATATTTGTAGTGAAAATTATATGGATGTATTTAATATGAAGACATGAGTAACTCAACCTAAATGACATGTAGAGCAGTGATAATGGTCTAATGGACCGTAAATTGACTAAATAACTAACATTTCTTTTATGACAGCATGTCTCGTAATTGTTCGTGCATCTGTTAAAATCTTGCCCTGGTCGACTTACTGCCTCTGAGAACAATGTTTGAAGTTTGACGAAACTCTAGTTCATGTACTGTTTATCAATCGTGTTGTTGGCTTCTTTCCATAATCAAAATGTTCATGCACACCTTCATTTGCGCACTTTTTTAATATTTTGGCAAAAGTACATATAAGGGGAAACAATACAGTTATTATATAACTTTCAACTACAGTTGCACCCCCTTAGCTGTGGTTGAAAGTTAATGTACTCCCTCGAAAATAGAAAAAAGTGCGCAAATGACGGTGTGCAAAAATGTGACTGACCGACCGACCGTCAGACCGACCGACCAAGTACTTATGGCGGCAATTATGTATTTTGATGATGATATTAAATATAATTTTCTTTTTTATTAATTACAATGTTATCTAAGATCTAAGTGTAGTAGGGATAAAAATAGGAGCGATAAGCCTTGTACTTTAAATGCTGTATATTCATTCGACTTTCGTACCGTTTTTTAGACCTAGGTCTATTGGGCACTTAATATATGATAATGTAAACGTGTTATTGGGATATTATATGCTTTTGCAAGGTAAAAATACAGGACAACCAAAGATAGTTGCCTGCATTACGGACATAAAACCTTCGTCGGGGACAAATTGACTAACGCAGAAGAGAATGAAAGCAACAACTGAGTGAAATATATAAAAGATGAATAAATGAAAATGATGCCATCCGTAAATAGAAGCAACTGATGTCGCTCTCGTGAGTTCCAGAATGAACAAAATGGCCACTCGGAAAGATCTGAGTAAAAGATGGCGTTCTTTAGTGCAATGGAAAATTACGACGGAAATAAATAAGAAACAGCCGCTAGTCGGGAGAGAGGCGAGCAGCGAAGAAATGAAATGGTAATATACATAATGAAATAAATAATACAAAGATATAGACACTCGCCTCATATAAAAAAGTGTTGAGTGTATATCCGTCAGGTTTAAGACATCCCATAACGCAGATTAAACTTTGATCAAGATATTATCTACGTATATCATTTTCTTCGTCCAGTGTTCGAGTAAAACAATAGATCTTTTCTTTTACCTCGACGTTTACATTTGTTTTTCAGCATGCCTCATTTATTTATTCTGTACCATACAACATTTATGAGTCTTTTAAACAACCAATCCCTTTACGTAAGTTTAAAAGAAAAAGAAAACAGGAAAGAAAAGATGGTACAGAATATAATTCCCTCTCGTTTCCTTTCCTTCGCTAAATTGTTGAAAAGAAGGGTCTGAGATTCTAGCTCAGCTCATGCTTGTATCAAAATGCTTCTTCTGCCTTATTATAAATTACTGCTCAAATCATAACCCAATTATCATTTACCATCCCCTCTGAAAAAAAATCCCTCCCCCGGTGGACAGAAGCGTCCGGATTGGGAAAGACGGCATTAGGTTGTTATCCAAACTGTGATAAAGTGTTCCTAGGCTTTATCGTTATTATTTTATCTCTCTCCTGTCTTTGCCCTTTTATCATTTTTTAAAGTTATCTTTCCTAATCATGACTTTTACTTAAGCGTAACTTTAAGTACACCTTTGATATTTCCCAACCTTACTTTATCTTGTGGAACACACCTTGCTCGGTAGACACGTTATTTTTTGGCGCGGGAGATGGCCGGCTGAGCCATAGAGAGAATGTATTTGAGAGCTTAATCCCTGTTTAAAGAACGTGAGTATCACCAAATTCGGATACAATAGGGCCAGCTGCTGATGATCGTAAACAAATACTCGTGACACGCACGGGAGTGTTTATTGCCAGATAGTTGGCTGTGATAGCGGCTAAGAAACTAAAATGTCGTGTACGTGACTAGACAATTGCATGAATAGATTAAAGGAAAACCACTCGCGGGCCATAAGACAAGGAATCAAAGGTGGGAGACGATATGTCGCGGCAGAAGGCTTGGTGACCAAGGCCAGATAATTTCTGTAGCGAGCAGCCAATCTAAAACCACGGTATGTCTCGCAACAAAACACCCAGCACGGAGTTGACGAGTTGGTTACGAAAGCCCACCGACTTTAGCGATTGGCGTGCACTGAAATAGCCCGCGGGCATGCCGGTGTCGCAGGGCATGATGGACGCCTAGTCACTGGATTAGAGGGCGTAGTCAAAGGACACTGTCCACGACTTTTCACATATTGGCAAGCCGAAATATATCGACAGTTCGCCAGAAGTCAGTACGAATTTTCCAACACACGCGGAACAAAGAGTTTCACAGAGCATAGCCTGTTCACAGCCTGTTCCATAATTGTATTCATGTGTAGATATATAATCCATATCTGTGGAATTTAATGTTATATAGTGTTCTTAAGGAATGTGTGAAGGGAAAAGGAGTCCTGCATGTGACAACATGGTTTGTGCATGTACTTTTGCGCGCTTCTTTTTCTCCTTCATCGTCCTATTATTTGCGTGCACTTTTCATAACTGTCGTTCTCTCCGGCAGTATCACCTCATTTCTTCATTTTCTTCATTCATCGTTCTATTATTCGGCATATTTTATGCACTACATTTTTGCCTCGCCGCTTCCAGATTTGTTTAAGTTTCACCAGGTGAATCGTAATAAATCCAAGCTAATTAGACAGGTCAGCGGGTAATACGTCTATCACTTAATAAGTCGCCTAGAAACCTTTGATTGAGACGATCTGTGTTTACACAAGGTGGTCGCGCACGATCGATGAAAATAAAGCCATATTTTCTGTCTGAGAGATCCATCAAGGGAATCTACGCCAACAGGCGATAACATGTAATCGCGTCCGCAGGACCATCTCTGTGTAATTGTTACAGATAATCTTTCTGGGGAGCCAGTTTGGTGAGAAAGCATCTAGACAGGAAATAAGTTCACAGATTTGTTTGTGAGTTTGCATAAAGATGCAATCGGAAGTACTACTGCCTTATTAGAAAGTGGTCACGCGTTGGAATTTTAAAATTTGAGATCTCAAAACACGCGGGGGATATTATGATTTAACACCCTAACCCATATAGTTCTAAAGAGCTTACCATTGGCTTAATTTGAGAGCTGGAATAGACTTTGTCTTCCTTTGGCAAATTCGTCGGAAGTACAATCTGGGATATGAACTGAGGAATGGAAATATAATGTAGCTAAATCGGAGTCACAAATCAGACTGCATCGCCACGTCAAACTAGCAATTCAACAGAACCAGAGAGAAGAAAAGGACAAAGGATTCCAAAATTATAAGGGACAGATCGAAGTATTTGGGTATCTTTAAAACTTAAAAGTAAACCCACATTTTTTAAATACAAAGACTGGAAAATTAAAGGACCAGGACAGAGTATTTGGGCATCTTTGAAACTTACAAGTTAACCCGCATTTTAAATACAAAGACTGGATACCTAAGGAATCAGATCACTCGCCATAAGAGGGATATTAAAATTTCCCAGACGAAGTGATTCGAAAGCATCTAACCTAAGTTGCTGTGTCCATTCTAAACTGTGCCAGGAGATTGTGTTCCCAAAGGTTACTGTGGGGTATGTGTAAACATTTATTTTACAAATGTGAATTTGACATGTTTTCCTTGCTAAGTGGTTATATATGAGGCTGGCACCCTCAACATATGAAAATAGTATATTCATAAACCACTACAGCAAGCGCTGGAGTTTGTTTTATGCTAATTCGCTCAGAAACGCGAAAGCAGCAGCAACCCTAGACTATGAATGGAGCAGTGATGATTACATCCATGTGCATCAAGTGTATAGTATCATTTTTTGAGATATATGTACCTTGTTAATTGTAATTCAGGAAAATCATTGCATTTCGCACTGTCCAAGCACATATTTTCCTAGTTTAATACCCAGAAGAATATTGGTGATTTCTAATCATCTTCCCTGAGCTACGCTGTGTATACTGAAGAATTTAATTATTCAGAGAAGCTAACCTTTGTGGGTGGACAGCGAGCCAATCCGCGTGTTAATTTGCAGCCCACAAGTGTACTTTGCAGAGGCATTTGTTCATTCTATTTTGTCTAAAGTTAGTGGAACGAAGCTATCAGACTGTTCGTGAAACGAAGCTGCAAGACTAAAGTTTCGACGTCACTAGTTGTGAGTAAAAGCAGGAAATCCACACTAACCGCCTACATTGGACAAGTTGTGTGAAGAATGCCCTCATCACAGAAGAATTGACGAAACCACGGCTACAGGACTCACTTATACCAAGCAAAGTTCGTGTAAAAGGAACCAGCAAAAAGACAATTGTTTTTTTTAAATCCTCAAAACAAGTCTCAGTGAAGACAATTTTAATTACCTCTAAAATTCACCACCATTTCATCCCTATTTTAACCTGTTAAGACTAAGTGATTATTAAATTTGTTACATGTTATTTTAAAACAAAACAATCATTTTTTATTCGGTTATTATAGGTATGAAAGCATACGTATGAGGAAGACTCTTTAATATTTATACATCTAGACATACATTTACATATATAGAGCAAATACTTATAAAAAAGAATTTCGCTGGATTTACACCAGCTGGGGGCTTGAACGGCCTAAAACCATTGCTTAATTCTTCACAAACGGCGACGGATCAGATATAAGTTAATAGTGCTCCGCCCTATGTAGCATTGTTCTTGACTTCTGAAAACATCTTGTGAATACTCCCTTGAGATAGAAGCGTCATTATCCTATCTACAACTATGCCAAGAGTAATCTTATGCGAAGGTAGACACATTTGAAGACCCATATTAGATACTCTTGAGTTTTGGTCACTAGGGGACCACTACTGCTGAACTAAGGGGAGGCAATCCGTGCCACTGCAGAAGTCTGAGTGCACAGTGTTTGGCGACTAATCGGAAAGAAGCTAACAAATCGTACGCCCAGATAGCAGATAGTTTCAGCTATATTTACTCGTCTTGTAGATAACTCACATATCATACACCTACATGGGACAGTCTATGCATACCTGAGAATAATAAAACAGTAGAAGAAAGTTGAGATATACATAGACACTGTAAAGGGGTCATCAGTGTGGTAACACTTAATTTATCACCTCATCACTTCACTATTCACATAGGTTCACTCTCATCTTAATTAGCCACATTTTTTACATTACATCTGTGTATGTGAATTGTCTTCCACCACCATCCTATTTTATTTTCTACTAACCCTACATGTGCATATACTTAACTACTAAACCGTATAGCCGCTTTGATCGTTGCCTAGTTCGTTAATGTATCACTCGTGCTGTCAGTCCCTTACATATAGGTAAAATCCTTCCAAGATAAAACAGCAGATATTTTCCTGAAATAAATGTCAACAGGTTGTCGAAACTAGAGAAATTTCCACTTATTGAGATACATTGTATCTTAGAAGTTCTCAATACGACACGTGCAAGAGTGACAGCTATACTTGAGTAAGTCTTGGAGATAACTCACGATATTGATATTGTGGCGAATCAGGAGGTCGGAGTGGCTAAGAGGTAATGCGTCCGCCTCGAATTCTAGAGATACCGCGTTCAATTCCCAGTAGAGGAAATATAATTTATGGAAATATATTTCAGAGCAAGTTGGCCTGATCATGTCATACTCCTCCCCCCCCCCCCTGGTGTCATGGGTAGTGAGATCGGATGTCTAGCTTTCTCGGATAGGGGCGAAAAAATAGGAGGTCCCATTAGCAAGTTGCTCACATTAAGCATCCGGCAGTTGGAAATCGTAAAGAGTAGGCCTATCTGGAAGGCACCTGCTCTGGCAAAAATTAAAAATTAGAAACCTACCCACCATACAAATATTTCTAGAATGTGTGATTCATATATACACACATTGGGATTCTCGCCGGTGCTACGGAGTTCGTGCACTGTGCTGAGGTCCTCCTTGTGTGATCTAAGGGAGGAGATCGGAGCACTGATGGAGTTGTCCGTGTGCACTGAAGATAGTCCTTAAAACCAACCCAAACCAAAATCCTTCATTTAGAGGAGGTTGAGGGTTCTTCCTTTATAGAGATCTGAGGACAGAAGTTAATATCGCAGATACAGGAAACTCCCTATATTTTATTACAAAACACTATCTAGTGGAGAGTATTCGTCTTCCCTTCTTTTTGATCCTTATCTCGAATAGGTCTCTGTCTTTCTTAAAGAACCAATTTCTGGAAACCTCCTTGACAAGATTCCATTGACCATGTCTATAGACAACTACTGTTGTAGTTGCACACTGTACGACATACACTCTGTAGCAAACCTTTTGGACCCTGGGATTATTTAACGAAACAGCAGAAGATAAAATGAATCATAACTTTGAATATATCGAGAAAATGCCAAAGGCGGTCATCATACAGAAATATAGGCAGGCAGTCCACACATTGACAAACAAACACACACACACAGAGCGGGGGACAAAACGGTCAAATATTGACTTAGAAAATACGATTCGCTGAGGAGATTACCTCCCACTGTCTACAAGAAATAATATTTGTTATAAAGCTCCCATCGCGTTATCTACTCCGGATTCTGATCACGAATATGTCAACTGACAACCCACTGGCCATCTTTCAGTTCAGTTTGAGAAGATCTGAAAACGGCTCAGATAAAGCGTCAAGTCCGGCCTGGTCTAATGTTCTCATTTTCAGCAGAAACCTTTATCAGGACTTTACTATGTTAGCTGATATACGCTAATAGTCCTTTTTATAGCTTAATATGTATTATTACAGAACTGTAGTTGATAGAATTCCCTTATATTTGAATGGCAATGTCGTTGTGATATAACCAACGAACTTCGGCATAGGTTGAGAAGAAACGCGCTCGCCACAAGAAGGCGAATAAATCAGATAAATCCAAAGTTATAATGCCTGGGTCCCCACCCTTTTTCCGTCGTTTACCGCCTTGGCGTTTAGAAAACCTCTCCGTACTCCTCTGCCTTTTAGTAAACATCCTGGCACCCTTTTAGTTTTTAGTAAACCTCCTGGCACCCCGTTAGTGTTTAGGAAACCTCCTGGCACACCGTTAGTGTTTAGGAAACCTCCTGGCACACCGTTAGTGTTTAGGAAACCTCCTGGCACACCGTTAGTGTTTAGAAAACCTCCTGGCACATTGTAAAGTGCTGTAAACCACTGTAAAATGTCAGTCTGTAGTGTCACTACTGTATATGTCCATTGTAGTGTACAGAGTTGTTGAGATCAGGCATGCTCCAGTCTACCCAGCTGTAAATGGGTAACTCACCCTAGTCCTGAGTTAGGGAAGGCAAAGTCAGCTGTAAGCAGTAGTTTCCCTCTAAGGTTCCAGGGGAAGCAGGCCCTAAACTTGGTCAATTCAACCGACGCAGGATGGTGTATATATGGAGTAGAAGTGTAGAGTGTGATTAACGCGAATGGTGTACTGTTCGTGTTCTGACCAATCTAAACACTCATCCACTTGTGTCTACAAGGCACCAATGCAGACTGCTGGAATCTTTGTTTACACAGTTTATTTAGACGCACACACTGGGACATAACGAGTAAATCATGGGTACAGGTTGACACATCAATTTGCAGGCATACATAGTAGATCCCAAGTCATGACACATTCATAAATAATGGGTAGTACATCAATAGCTTCCAATGTCATGATACATAATGGCCGCATCCCCTATCTGACTAAGCGCGTCAGTGAAGGCGGATCGGTAAGTAACTAAAGTTGCTTTATGTTCACAGTTTATATCGTATTGTGAAACCACGATAAGGGGTTTCTATCAAAATTGAGATCTCCTTGCCACTGTCCGAATAATAAGATACATGCCCCGTTCTTTGGACAGTGATTCAAAAATATGATGACAGGAATGTAACATGGCCGCCTTCCTGAGTTGTCGCTCACTCACTCACAGGAGGGTATATATAAGCCAAAGTTAATTTGAAATACATATGCATAATTTCTTAAAGTTCCTCCATACAGATCTACAGTAATCCAGTTACTTCACATAGACATAATTACTGTATGGAAGCCCGTCATCTTCGTCGATACAAATGTGACCCTAGCGTTGCGAAGCACAAAATTCCAGCTAGGTCTAACCGACATGAGATCATCAAAAATAGGGTCTGGAATTACCTGGAGTCCGAATCATACATGGTACCGTACATTAGGAGAGTCTCTAACACAAGCTCTAGTAGAGACACAATCTCCTACAGAAGAAAAACCACTTCGTAAATCATTTTTACTGAAGAATATACCAGCCCTTGAAAATGCGTACCCGCCATTGTAACGGTACATCGGAACTCATCACGACTCGTCAAGACAACTCCTACTTCCGCTAGAGCGGCATAACAAGAATATAGTCCTGCCTACCCATCAAAAATATACAATATAGGACTGATTCTACTTGTACTAATAATATGTAATACATATGAATTCAGGCCATAAACATAATAAGCAAATTAATCTATTTTCTGGCCCTAACAAATAAGTACGGACATGGGTGTCATATCCATGCGCCGAATCAATATCAAGAACGATTACTCCTATAATCAAAAGGGTAAAACAATCATGGATTATCTAGCTTTCCCCATAGACAGCATTTTCATACACAAATGAATGAATGTCTATATCTTTTCCATATTAAATAGCCATATCGATTTTTGTAATATGTGCGTCAAAATATGCACGCAACAGATTACCACACCCCTCGGGAAAAAAAATGATACATTTTTTTTTTTGAAATACATCTAGGAGCAACATACAATAGGCTCACAACGCACCAATAACAATGCGCAGATGATAAGCATAAGTTTTCTGACCTTAGAGAAAGTACTTCTCTAAGTATAAATATTTCCAGAGAGGTGTCACCAACGCATACTACAATATTAGCAATGACACAATTTCTACATTAGTTTATACATAAATTTCATCTAAGATATCTTAACATCATGATCATCAAAGACGAAAAAAAAACATTGAAAGATCAGCGGTGAATAAATATCAATGAACCGCTAAGTAGTGTTACAATCAATATATGATATTACATATGTGTACACATTTCAACATAGGAACAACTGTATCAAAGTTGCATAACAGTTATGAATCATGTGGGCATCTAGACAAAATATCTGCCATCACATTTTCTGACCCACGGATAGCTCGCACCGAAAAATGAAATGGCTGTAGAGCAATCGCGTATCGCGTTGATCTCGCGCTCTTCAGATTTTTACTCTGAATAGCCGTAAGAGCTTTCTGGTCAGTTTCCACGATGAAATGCGCGCCAAGAAGAAATCTTTGCAGTTTAAGGATTGACCAAACCATAGCCAATAATTCACGGTCTAGGACCGAGTAATTTTTCTCTGCGGCATTTAATTTACGAGAAATATACATCACAGGATGCAGAGTTCCAGAGTACTCTTGCATTAGTGCTGCTCCAATCCCGGTGGATGAAGCGTCACTACGAAGAATAAATGTCTTATCCTTAGAAGGCAATACTAGGATAGGTAAAGTAGAAAACATAGTTTTAACCTTATCCAAAGAGGATTGACATTCTTGAGTCCAATGGACTACATTAGGAGACCCTTTCTTTAGCAAGGAAGAAAGAGGTGACATAATGGAGGACAGATTCGGAATGAATCGTCCATAAAATTGTATTAGACCTAAGAGACTTCGCACTTGCTTTTTAGTCTTAGGAATAGAAATGTTAAGTATCTTACTTGTATTATGGTCTTCTGTTTTTAGGAACCCATGACCAACACGGTGTCCTAAGAAAGATATTTCGCTAAAACCAATACATGCTTTCGATGGTTTCGCTGTCAGGTTATGCTCGCGTAAGATAGACAATAGTTCATTTATCCCATTATAGTGATCGTTCCAAGTATCACTGAAAAGACAGATGTCATCAAGATACGCAATGACATCTGAGCGATGAGATAGGATTCGACGCATCATGCGTACGAATGTTGCAGGGGCGTTCATAAGACCGAAAGGCATGAAATTCCATTGGAATAGACCCCTAGGCGTCGAAAAAGCAGTAAACGGTTTGGCGTGTTCGGATAATGGAACTTGCCAATATCCCTTAGACAAATCGAGTTTAGTAAAGAAATGAGAATTCGATAGTCTCGTAAGTAGCTCTTCTAGTAAAGGCATAGGTTCAGCATCAAATTTCGTCACTTGGTTCAATTTGCGATAATCCACGCAAAGACGTATGTTATTGTCTGTTTTTCGTACAATAACCATCGGCGAAGAATATGCTGATGTGGATGGTTCAATAATTTTTAACTCTATCATCTCATCCAATTCTTTCTCTACCTGTGCTTGAAAATGTATCGGGATAGGATACGGTCTGACTCTTATAGGACTATGGTCAGTAAGAATAATGTCATGTTGAATGACATCAGTTTGACCAGGAATGTCAGTAAGGACATCCTGAAATTGTTCTAACATAGTAGAAACTTGTTTCTGCTCTCCTGGAGATAATTCGGGAGAAATTGCAACATCTTTCCATGATTCATTAGAGTGAAGAGGAATCATTGGAAAAGGTAGATTTACATCCGAGAAACTCGTTTCCTCATCCTGTATTACTGACAGAGATGAGTACTGTCCATGTTGGACTGGAAAATCGTCCGTTGCCTGGAACACAGGTTGTAAATAATCCGGACGTTCATGGAATTCCGTGAGCATGTTGATGTGGAAGGTTTTACGCTTCCCGTCAATATCGACGATATAGTCAACATCGGAAACTTTTGATATTATATCGTACGGACCTTTCCAAGAAATAAGAAGTCTATTTTCCCTACAAGGTAGCAAGACGAATGCTTTGTCACCTGGACAAAGTTGTCGCAAGCATCTCTTTTTATTGGCAAATTCCCTTGCCTTCTGTTTCGCAAATTCAGAAGAAGCAGTTGCCAATTTGCATGCTTCAATAATCTTGTGTCTAAGTGCGATGACATATTCATAAGAGGATTTTGTGTCATCGACAATATTATCAGCAGTTATAAGATCATGAAGTAAGGACATAGGACCTCGCGGTTTCGCGCCAAAGACAAGTTCAAAGGGAGAAAATCCTGTATGTTCGTTGGCGACCTCTCTATATGCAAAGAGAGACGCGGGTAAAACCCTATCCCAATCCTGTGGATGATCTTCTGTTATCTTACCTAGTAGGTTTTTCAGAGTTCTATTCAGACGTTCCACCATCCCATTGGACATAGGATGATAAATACTACTCAGCGATCTCTCTATCTTAAGAGTCGACATTACTTGAGACATGGTATCCGATATGAGTTGGGTACCATGGTCGGATAATATTTCTGCTGGAAATCCCAGACGAGAAAATATTAACCAAAGAGCATCTGCGACATCAGCAGTAGTTATACTCTTTAGAGGAACAGCCTCCGGCCAACGTGTGCACATATCAACACACGTCAAAATAAATTGGTGTCCTCTAGCAGACTTTATCTTAAATGGACCAATGATGTCTATCGCCATTTTTTGAAATGGTCGAATGGGAATGTCTGCAGCCTGAATAGGTGCATCATGGCGTGGACCTCTGGATTTAATCTCTTGACATACTTTACAAGATCGACAATAGATTCGTATGTCCTTATTCACAGCAGGCCAAAAGAAAGATTGAAGAACTCTAGCTTTAGTACGGGAAAAACCCATATGTCCAGCACACTGCGAATCATGAGCGTGCTGTAAGATTTTAACTCTCATATTTTTAGGCACAAGGATTTGAGAATGAATGGATTTAGCGGAGTCTTGTACCATACGTACAAGTACGCCATTCTTCATCGTAATCCAAGATTTACGATTTGTATCCTTATTCGGATCACCTTTTGTTTCCAGAGTAAAGAATTTCTTTAGAGTAGGATCATCTTCCTGCTGTTTTATAAAGGAATCATGGGAAATCTCCAAGGGATCATCTTGGATCTGCGCATCATTATCTTCAGAATGTGAAGATTGCGGCATATTAAGAGCTTGAGCCCTAGTGATTACTGCATTAGCAGATTGCATATTAACATTTTCCCAATTAGAAATTTGCTGTGGAGTGCATTCTTTCACTCCATGAATGCGACCGATGATAAGATCAGCGATCGGATTCGGCAAGAGACATGCTTGCACCTCTCCTGTAAAGAAAGGCGTAGCAATATTGATAATGGCAGTGGAGTACTTCTCCAATGTGCCACCAAATGTTACACATTTGACTACATTGCCTGTAGCTCGAGAAAGATTTACGAGTGATTGCCTCACTCCGATGGTAGTGCACCCCGAATCGAAAAGAATTGATACCGGAGTACCATCTATTAAGCCTCTATTGAAAACAAGAGCACCCCTTCCATTATGCGCGATTGACGCAGGGGGAGCGGGAAGCGGGTGACCGCAGCTTAAAGTAGAGACTGTGGTTGGATCGAATAATGTTTTGCATTGCGAACACTCAGATGCTCTAGCAAAATCGAAAGCGGAATTTGCTACACTATTGGAGTCTTTTTTATCATTATTCTGATTACCGGCGTCGTGGAACTCCTGTTGTGCAGAGTTAGCCTGGTAATAAGATTTACCATGTCTTTTGTGTTGTGATCTACCTCGGTTATAATTGTCTCTATAATTATTATTTCCTCTTTTATAACCCCTATTTGGGTTTGAATCATAATATTCATGATCATAATCATCACGCTCATTATACTGAGTATCCCTGTAATATTGGTTCTTTCCTTTCCATGAAGCACTTGGGTAGTTCCTATAGCTACTCCCCTTTCGAGAATGTCTAAAATTATGGGTACCCCTCGCGTGTCGAGGACTATCAGCCCGATTCCAGTTCTTCGAAGAAGAACCCTGATTTGAGTGGTTATCTTGGTTTTGATACTTATTCCAATTAACCTTTTTATCAAATTTATTTTTAGCTCCTTGGAATTTGTGTGAGTAATTCTGATTATATTCTGTTGCCGAAGCAACTGGCATACTCTCTTTAATATTAGAGTTACTAAGAATCATGTCAGGGTGTGCTGTGGCATACTGGTCACAATATTCTTCCATTTGCTTTAATGTACTAGGTTTACGCTCATGTAAGAACTCTAGGAATGATTTATTTACCGAAGACATGACCTTGTCTCTTAACAATAAATCTGTAAGACCATCAAATGTTTTCTCTATTTTGGATAATTCAATCCATCGTGAAAGTGTAATTTGTGCTTTTGAGATGAATTCTGAGAATTCTACACCTACTTCCGGTCTCATTGTTTTAAACAAAAGACGATAACCTTCCTCAGGTAGCTGATTTTTCTTTATCAGAGATGCCCTAATAGCATCATAATTATCCTTGTCGGCCTCTTCAACGAAATATAACTTACTCAGAGACTCCCCGTTTAGATTTTCAGACAACTGATTCACATACTGTGATTTGTCAACATTATGAGCTCGACAAGCCCGTTCAAATCTAGAAAGCCAAAATGTTATGTCATCACTGGCAGGGTTGAACGCTGGTACCTTGACCTTGTACACAAAGGGTTTAACATTACCACTAGATGCCTGATTAACATTACTCATACTTGTCAATTTTAATTTCTCTAACTCAAATTCATGTTCTCTTATTGCTTTTCTCTCTTCAGCTTCTCTATCTAATCTTCTCTGTTCTGCAGCCGCTTCTAATTTTTTCTGTTCAGCTGCAGCAGCAGCTTCTAATTTGTTCTGTTCTGCAGCAAATCTCCTTTCCTCCACTTGCATCTGCAATTTCTTTAGATCAGCAGCAGCATCAGCTTCTTTTTCTAATCTTTTTTCTTCAGCCAGAGCTTTTCTCTCTTCAGCAGCAGCTTTTCTGTCTTCAGCAGCAGCAGCAGCTTTTCTCTCTTCAGCAGCAGCAGCAGCTTCTAATTTTTTTTCTTCTATTTGAAGTTTTCTCTCCTCAGCCGCAGCTTTTCTTTCCTCAGCTTGCATCTGCAATCTGAAATTCTCAGCATCTATCTTCTTTTGTTCAACTTCTGCTTTCCATTTATTCTCATCTTTTTGTTTTTTCTCTTCTGATTTTAATACAATAGCAAATTGAGCAGTTTTCCATTCTTCTAACTCTTTTCCAGTCTTATCAAGAGATTTTCCTTGTGCAATAAAGTAATCTAATGTAGACATCTTGTCTTCTTAAATCAGAAACCTGAAAAAGTAAATAAATTACCTTATTTCACTTTAATGGGAGACAAGTCTATATCATAGACTTAGTCTTAGTGAAAAAAACCTGTATGGTTATTTTGTTTATCATATAACCAATGATAACTTGAGTACCTGTGGGAAACAATAACTGTATATCTCAAATACTGTGGGAGACAAGCCTTACAAAGGTCTTGTATACCTTAATGTAATCAATGATCACTTGAGTACCTGTGGAAAATAATATTTCCTATACCAATCACTTTGGGAGACAAGCCTTACAAAGGTCTTGTATAACTTAATGTAATCAATGATCACTTGAGTACCTGTGGAAGATAATATTTCCTATACCAATCAATTTGGGAGACAAGCCTTACAAAGGTCTTGTACACTTTGTTTTATAACAATAATAATCATAAAGTACTGATCTGTACTATAATATAAGTGTATTCAACTATACCTCCTATGTCATATGTCAACTAAAGACATTACAAAGGACAAACAAGAAAAGACAAAATGAAAACATTTGCAGAGATCAAATTAAATTAAATAGGAGAAATGAAAAAAATGATCACAGAAACCGTGATGATAACTACAATAAGATAACAAGACAAATAACGCCACAGTGTATAAACATAAGGGTGTAAAAAACTGAAATGAAAGGAAAGATGAGACCTACAATTATACAAACAAATCAAACAAAAATAAAGAACAGAAAAATGTTACAAATACAAATATGAAACAGTCGTCACAACTAACCAAATATCTGCAAACTATGTTGCATGCAAATTTCAATTAAGAAATTGCTCCCTATAGAACGCCAGAACAAGACCAATATCACTTGGTATTTCCTGTTCTAGTCACCTCCCATCCAGGCCCGCAAACACATAACAATCACACATATAAACAAATAATATATAAACATAAATACATATAAATCATCAATGTGTTTATCATATAATGAAATGTGTTGTAGTTGCAATGTATTGTACTGTATGCTCAGTTTTAACAAATTAGACTACCACTTTATTGAGTAATAGATTTGCTTTCTAACTATTACACTGTCCAATTTTTTTTTGAGCACATTAGAAGATCCACCGATAAAATTTGCACTTTATGTTCAACAATGCTCTTCTATTACAGCAGGATAAACACTCACTAGTTTAGAACACTGACTGTACTGTGCCAAATGTCAGCAAGTGCTGACCCAGATATTGCTACACTTGTCAGAACAGGTCAAGCTGACATTGATTGTATAGCTGTCCTACTGGTGTTGATGTGGTCAAACAAATATTCTTTCAACTGTAAAATGTGATTCTCAACACAACAAAACTGCGTAGGCTGGACCCAGGGATCTGGCTCACCACTGTAAAGTGCTGTAAACCACTGTAAAATGTCAGTCTGTAGTGTCACTACTGTATATGTTCATTGTAGTGTACAGAGTTGTTGAGATCAGGCATGCTCCAGTCTACCCAGCTGTAAATGGGTAACTCACCCTAGTCCTGAGTTAGGGAAGGCAAAGGCAGCTGTAAGCAGTAGTTTCCCTCTAAGGTTCCAGGGGAAGCAGGCCCTAAACTTGGTCAATTCAACCGACGCAGGATGGTGTATATATGGAGTAGAAGTGTAGAGTGTGATTAACGCGAATGGTGTACTGTTCGTGTTCTGACCAATCTAAACACTCATCCACTTGTGTCTACAAGGCACCAATGCAGACTGCTGGAATCTTTGTTTACACAGTTTATTTAGACGCACACACTGGGACATAACGAGTAAATCATGGGTACAGGTTGACACATCAATTTGCAGGCATACATAGTAGATCCCAAGTCATGACACATTCATAAATAATGGGTAGTACATCAATAGCTTCCAATGTCATGATACATAATGGCCGCATCCCCTATCTGATTAAGCGCGTTGTGACGAAAGTACTGAGATTCTGTCTTTCAAATGGCCCATGTCTTTTTCTCCTTGCATTTTGTTCACTATATTTTAGGAGGGATTACAGGTAATCCTTCTCCATGTTTCTTCTCCTTCTATTATTTACGTTTTTTTCAAGATGAGATCACGAGGGAGTTTGATCTCATCTGCTTTATGGTTCTTCTTTATGTGTTTAGAATGGGGGTGTAGGGAATTAGACAGTATTTTTCTAGAAAAAAGATTATAGATGCTAGATCAGGATTGGCACCAGATTGTCTTTTTTTAAAGATATTGCGTGGCCATATACGCATTTTTCGGGAGTTAAATTATTTGCGGCCATTTTTGCTTCATTTCCGCAGTATAGGGCTAGGACCAATTCCCGGTTCTTTGTCTAGCGGGGACTGGTTGCATCAGAAAGATCTAAGGTTCTGATTGGCGGAGAGCTAACTGCAGTTGAAATGCAGAGCGCCCATTGGCTTTAAGAACCACGCCGCGCATATGACGTCATGAAGTCGGCGCGTGGGGGTCTTGATTATAAAAGGCCTATATTTCATAAGCTTCTTTCTCTTTTAATGAAAATTTGCCAAAGCCGGGTGCCAGAAGCAAATTGTCGATTGCCTTCAGTTGGACATTCGAGATTTGGTAAGCATGAATTTTTGCGTGAGGACTTTATTTAATTTTTCTAGTCCTAGCCGATCATTTAAGTTTCTTTGGGCAGTTTAGTTTAATTTAACTCCAGAGCCATCAATTCGATCTGAGTGATAGACATGAGAAACTAGGTCCATTTAATTCCTTGTTGAAAGAATAGCGGCATGGTTTAAAAGTTGAGATATCACCGCTTTGTATTATTGCAAAGTCGGTCGGGAGAGAAACTCGCATCTGCGAATTTTATTTATTTACAGAATAGTCGGGAGCGCGTAATGTGTATTTTTATTTGTGATTTTAGTGAGAGTATTGATGCTCGCTATTTATATAGTTACGCATATATCTGTGGACGGGAGTGAAAGAGGCATAATTTGGAAGCGCGTGGGCGCGTTGGTTACGGAATTGTTATTGATACGACGTTCAGAGGGACGAGGGGGAGATAAGCACGTGGTTGAACTACGGGGTTTTCAATTTGATAATCAGGGGTTATGTATAACTTTTGACGGCATGTAGATGCTAGCGTAAACAGGGTTATAGGTTATTGATTGTGCTTTGTTATTCTGTGTATTCAGAAGATGGAGATGACATTTATTTATGTTAAGGGAATTATTTTGTATTTCATTTTGAATGTGATTACTATTATTGACGGGAATTTTAGGAATTCCTAGAGAAGGCTAGTTTTAGTTGTGTTAAACATTACGGCATTAGTGTCAGCGTAAGAAGTAGGCCACAGTACGTCTGCCCAGACGGGCCATTGAAAATATGGTTGTTGCTCGGAGTTAGTCAGGCAGAACAGGCGATCTGGGTTAGCCAATGTTTACCTTGTGGGCTCAGGTAGAGAAGGGAGCTCAGTGGGGGGAGCGGACTTTGTTTGCATGATTTTGTATGGTGGTGCATAACGGGAGAGAGTAGGGGAGCTGTATTGATTATAGACGGGGGAGACTTAAGTGTTAAAGACTTAAGGGTTTGTCAGGAAGTTAATTGTTATTTGTAATAGAGTATTAACGTTTTGTTTAGCTGTTGTTTTTGCTTTTGTCTAAACAGCAGGTGCCGGCTTTTTTGTGGGAATGAGAGCGGAATTTTGAGACCACAAAATTTCTCCCACGGCAAAGTTGGGGCATTCGCAGAACCGCAAGGGTTTTACGTTAGTTGCCAGTAGTGGACGGAGAGGAAGAAAATACGTTTTCCCAACCAGGGGAAGACATTTTCCAGCGAATAGGATTTTTTTTGTGGATAAATCCTGAGCTCTGACGCTCGTTACACACGCAGATTTGGCAGGCTGCCAGCGGTGTGATAAGTTTGTGTTCGTTTCTTCACGGCCATAATAAAGCCGACAGCCCAGTTATAGGTACTCGGGCAGGTAATTTCCGAGTGGTAGAAGTCCGCTACAGTTCCAGTCCAGAATCCAGTGGGGTTCTGTTAACCCTCAGTCATCAAGTCCAGAGTTAGTGGAGAGAGATAGGGTAAACATTCTCTCTACTGAAGTCAGCACAGATAGGCAGAACTGTTAGTTTTGGTGAATCATAGCAGAGGACAGCTGCTGAAGTTTAGAGGTGCAGTTAGTTGTGTTCAGGAGATTCCAGGATAGGCTGTGTAGAACCGAAGTCTGTGCAGAGATTGTGTAGTCACTTCGCCGTCGTTCCAGCTATCAGTGGACTTAGAGTTAGAGTTAGAATTTAGAACAGCTAGTTTGGAGTGTAGGCGACATCAAGTGCAGTGTAGTTCATTTCAGTTAACCTTACCTTCTTTCTCCATACAGGTTGCAATTGTGGGAGAAGGGTTGGGGTTGATGCATTTTTAACTGTGCTTGCTTTTGTTTCAGGAGTGCATCCTCGCACTTGATGTAAGGGACATGCATATGTTTGTTGTTTATAGGTGTATAATAAACTTGTATAAATTGTAGCTGGCATCAGTCATTTCCTTTAGTACAGTAGCTATATGTTGTCTGTACCTTGGTGTTTGTGAATCTTAATTGAACCTTATCCCCATAGGGTAGTTAGAGGTGGTTCGAGGCCATAGCAATTTAAACGTCCGAAGTGGCGAGGAAAGAATCAACCTCGGTTCTCAACCTCGGAGCCAATGGTCTCAACTTTCACAGTTTGCACTATATTTCTATCTGAATCTATCATTTCAGTCTTTCTTCTTACTATTGTCTTGTCACTATATGTAGACAGTCTCTAGTCCTAAATCCATTTCGTGACAAAGTGGGTGCTATCGTCCGGGATCATCTTTGTTACGTTCAATTCTGTGATCTTGACAAAGTGGTGGCGTCGTCCTTGGGATCATCTTTGTTGGGATCAATTCTAGATTCATAGATTGTCTCTGTAGAAAGTTCTGGAAATAGATTTCAAAAAAAAATCCCCTAGACTTGAGCTATATTAAGACTGATCCAGCTATAAGTTTTTTTCCACAGGTTACAGTTAGTTAGATGATAGTTGTAGTAAGGTTGTTTATGACTTAGAGGTAATTGATGGCTAATTGAATTTTTTTTCTTAACAGGAAAGTAAATTCGGGTTTTGGGTAGCTGGATAACTTGAATTTTTTTTCAGGTAGTTATTAGTCAGACTTGGTGCTAGTCTGAGTGCGGGTTTTTGCGACAGCATATTCCTAGTAGGTAACAGTAAATTTTTCTGTTCCTTTTTTGTCATTTCCCCTCGTTGTGAGTACTGCTGATTTGTCAGGTAAGATGGCTGAATTGGTCAAGCTACTTACTGCATGGAAGGACGCAGCTAAAAGCATGGGGATGAATGAGGCCGAGACTAGGGCTTACATTATGAGGGAACAGGACCGGCAGACGGAGAAAGAAGAGAAGACCCGACAGGCAGAAGAGAGAAAAGCAGAGAGGGAAGCCCAGGAGAAGATAGCACAGAGGGAAGCCCAGGAGAAGATAGCACAGAGGGAAGCCCAGGAGAAGTTAGCACAGAGGGAAGCCCAAGAGAGGGAGAAGGCAGCAGAGAGACAGCATGAACTTGCCCTGCGTTCACTGGAACTGCAGTACCGATCTTCGGAAGGCAGTTCGGCTAACGGAGATTCTCCCGGAGCAGGGGCAACAGACACCTCAGGAAACGGAGGGCCCCGGATGGCAGCCATGAATTTTCCGATGGACTCTTTTCCTAACGGGAATGAGAAAATTGAGGTATTTTTAGAAAAATTTGAACGGATGGCAAAGGCATACGGGCTGGATGATAGTCTTTGGTGTCTCAAATTATCTCAATCTCTAAGAGGACATGCGTATGAGGTCTATAGCAAGATGCTGGTAGATGACCAAGGTAACTTTGAGGCTCTGCGGAACGCCCTGTTACAGCGATTCCAATGGACTCCCCGGAAGTGCCAAACGATGTTTAGGGAAAGTCGACTGGAGAAGGGAGAAAGTTTTCCCCAATTCGCGGAGAGGCTGAGGAATTACCTCACTCGCTGGAGAGAGTTGTCGGGTTTGGCTAAATCGTTTGAAGGACTCGAAGAGCTCATCATGTGCGAACAGATAAAGGCCAACATGTCTCCGGACTTAAGGAAGTACCTGGCGGAGCAGGGCGCACAGCAACTGGACCAGATAATTCTATTTGCAGAAAGGTTCCAGACGGCCCAGGCCGAAGTACTGGGCCAGAAAAGAAAACACCCTGACCTGCCAGCCCCGGACAAAGGAGCATCTTCATCGCATTCGCCTTCCTCTTCAGCTCACCAACCGCAAGGGCCGTCTCGCAAGGAGCCCCCTCCCAGTCATAACATGCGCTCCCAGCCGCCTAACAGAACACAGGGGCCGACTTCTCATGAACCCGTCAGGAACCGGGGAGATAATGAGAGATATTGTAGGTTCTGTCGGACTACTTCTCATTGGACAACACGGTGCCCAAACAAACAACCCGCTCATCAGATGGCTTGCTTAAGGCCTGTGAGGGTGAAACAAGGGAAGAAGTGGAAACCCTTCCAGTCAGAGAAGTTGTTTTCCAACAGCGGGCCAGCAGAAGTGAACGGGACTGAGACAACATGCTTATTTGACAGCGGGCTTACATACCCCAGCATAGTCGCCCGACATCTGGTGAAGCCCTGGCAGATGACGAAGGAAAAAGTGAATATTGGTGGAGTTTTAAGGAAAGGGACTTCACAGTGCTTTCCGGTAGCCAATATTGAGGTGAAATGTAGGTTCGTGTCTGGCACCATCAAGGCAGCTGTAACGGCTCAGCCGGCCTACGACTTCATTCTCGGTAACCCATATTTGGTTTTGGGGAACCCGACCACACCGATCCTTGCTGATGCAAGGGGGCCTACTGCAGGCCAGAAACGTGAAAAAGGAGAACCCCTAATTCACGGAGCCCCGAGCGAGCTCAAACATAGCTGTCGTGCCAAGGAGGGGTGCAACGCCTCTGACGACAGTGGTATGTTATTTGCAGAGGCAAATTCGCCCGCCAGCCCTGTTCAGCCAACCGGCCAAACAGTGGTGACGACGCCTCTGATTCCGGAAGTACACTCTTTGTTGTCGGGAATTAGGCCCCCGATGGTATTAGCTCCTTCAAGTGAGGGACATACTGACAAGAGCAGTATTACATATGTCAACGACCAGCGCCATCTTCATAGGGCACAAGATAGCGGTCTGAGCGAGCATATAGTTCCAACCAGCCCTGGAGCCCCATCCGACCAGCACTTTACTCAAACGGAGGAGGACAGTGATCTGAGTATCCGTTTGCCTATAGACGGAGATGGGCCCCACAACTCTCGTATCTCGTTTACAGGAAACAACTCTTGTAACGAGCAGCCTGAAAAATTGGCTATCTTTTCCAATTCGTTTCACGGAACATTGGAACCAGTTACTGAGAGCTTTAACTCAGATTCTCCGCGATCTAACGGGATCTTAAACCGTCAAGTGTCACTGCAGGACACATTCCAACTGACGCCAGTAACTCTCACAGGGGAGGGCAAGGTTGAAGGTAGAACCAGGGTGTTAGACGGAGAGCTCCCGTGGTCTACATTTTCATCTCACCAACTTTTCAGGCCAGAAAAGAGTGAGAAAAGCGACCTTACGCATTTGCAAGGAGCTATTTTGGAGAGCTCTGTCCCGCTTCAGATTGGTAGGGGAAGAGCGAGTCCAGAACCACTGCCAGGGGCAGATCTTACCTACCTTTCTTCACAGGTAGAAGCTATTGAGGTCGATCGTGATCCAATAGACACCCAGCAAGAAATCGGAGGCTCTACACCAGAGGAACCCGAGACGTTGCATCGTTCTCGCACGGTACCAGCAGTCACAACCCTGCTGACGCGCAGCGAGGAAGTCGTCATCGCCAGGTCGCCACAGCGCCCGTCGGTCACATCAGCTGACCAGGACAGCCTTTTGACGGTCATAGCAAGGGAAAGTTCAGACCCGCCATTAGACGGCACAGGTCTGAAGAGAGATCAACTCTCCCAACGGAGCATAGGAGCTCATTCTAGGAGAGGAGGAAGGAAAAAACGCAAAAGAGGAAGGTCGAAGAACACTGAATAGGAGGGGTAAGGACAGACAGCCTTGTAGACAGAGTTAAGGGCCAGTGTGAAACACAGAGATTTCAGTAATGAGATCGATGCTCAATCTTCGAAGGTGGGAGTGATGTGACGAAAGTACTGAGATTCTGTCTTTCAAATGGCCCATGTCTTTTTTCTCCTTGCATTTTGTTCACTATATTTTAGGAGGGATTACAGGTAATCCTTCTCCATGTTTCTTCTCCTTCTATTATTTACGTTTTTTTCAAGATGAGATCACGAGGGAGTTTGATCTCATCTGCTTTATGGTTCTTCTTTATGTGTTTAGAATGGGGGTGTAGGGAATTAGAAGTATTATTCTAGATAAAGATTATAGATGCTAGATCAGGATTGGCACCAGATTGTCTTTTTTTAAAGATATTGCGTGGCCATATACGCATTTTTCGGGAGTTAAATTATTTGCGGCCATTTTTGCTTCATTTCCGCAGTATAGGGCTAGGACCAATTCCCGGTTCTTTGTCTAGCGGGGACTGGTTGCATCAGAAAGATCTAAGGTTCTGATTGGCGGAGAGCTAACTGCAGTTGAAATGCAGAGCGCCCATTGGCTTTAAGAACCACGCCGCGCATATGACGTCATGAAGTCGGCGCGTGGGGGTCTTGATTATAAAAGGCCTATATTTCATAAGCTTCTTTCTCTTTTAATGAAAATTTGCCAAAGCCGGGTGCCAGAAGCAAATTGTCGATTGCCTTCAGTTGGACATTCGAGATTTGGTAAGCATGAATTTTTGCGTGAGGACTTTATTTAATTTTTCTAGTCCTAGCCGATCATTTAAGTTTCTTTGGGCAGTTTAGTTTAATTTAACTCCAGAGCCATCAATTCGATCTGAGTGATAGACATGAGAAACTAGGTCCATTTAATTCCTTGTTGAAAGAATAGCGGCATGGTTTAAAAGTTGAGATATCACCGCTTTGTATTATTGCAAAGTCGGTCGGGAAAGAAACTCGCATCTGCGAATTTTATTTATTTACAGAATAGTCGGGAGCGCGTAATGTGTATTTTTATTTGTGATTTTAGTGAGAGTATTGATGCTCGCTATTTATATAGTTACGCATATATCTGTGGACGGGAGTGAAAGAGGCATAATTTGGAAGCGCGTGGGCGCGTTGGTTACGGAATGTTATTGATACGACGTTCAGAGGGACGAGGGGGAGATAAGCACGTGGTTGAACTACGGGGTTTTCAATTTGATAATCAGGGGTTATGTATAACTTTTGACGGCATGTAGATGCTAGCGTAAACAGGGTTATAGGTTATTGATTGTGCTTTGTTATTCTGTGTATTCAGAAGATGGAGATGACATTTATTTATGTTAAGGGAATTATTTTGTATTTCATTTTGAATGTGATTACTATTATTGACGGGAATTTTAGGAATTCCTAGAGAAGGCTAGTTTTAGTTGTGTTAAACATTACGGCATTAGTGTCAGCGTAAGAAGTAGGCCACAGTACGTCTGCCCAGACGGGCCATTGAAAATATGGTTGTTGCTCGGAGTTAGTCAGGCAGAACAGGCGATCTGGGTTAGCCAATGTTTACCTTGTGGGCTCAGGTAGAGAAGGGAGCTCAGTGGGGGGGAGCGGACTTTGTTTGCATGATTTTGTATGGTGGTGCATAACGGGAGAGAGTAGGGGAGCTGTATTGATTATAGACGGGGGAGACTTAAGTGTTAAAGACTTAAGGGTTTGTCAGGAAGTTAATTGTTATTTGTAATAGAGTATTAACGTTTTGTTTAGCTGTTGTTTTTGCTTTTGTCTAAACAGCAGGTGCCGGCTTTTTTGTGGGAATGAGAGCGGAATTTTGAGACCACAAAA
Source organism: Oreohelix idahoensis (assembly GCA_024509875.1). Classification (NCBI taxonomy): domain Eukaryota; kingdom Metazoa; phylum Mollusca; class Gastropoda; order Stylommatophora; family Oreohelicidae; genus Oreohelix; species Oreohelix idahoensis. The sequence goes on along the minus strand of JAMPIV010015099.1, from coordinate 83,018 downwards.
TTTCTCCCACGGCAAAGTTGGGGCATTCGCAGAACCGCAAGGGTTTTACGTTAGTTGCCAGTAGTGGACGGAGAGGAAGAAAATACGTTTTCCCAACCAGGGGAAGACATTTTCCAGCGAATAGGATTTTTTGTGGATAAATCCTGAGCTCTGACGCTCGTTACACACGCAGATTTGGCAGGCTGCCAGCGGTGTGATAAGTTTGTGTTCGTTTCTTCACGGCCATAATAAAGCCGACAGCCCAGTTATAGGTACTCGGGCAGGTAATTTCCGAGTGGTAGAAGTCCGCTACAGTTCCAGTCCAGAATCCAGTGGGGTTCTGTTAACCCTCAGTCATCAAGTCCAGAGTTAGTGGAGAGAGATAGGGTAAACATTCTCTCTACTGAAGTCAGCACAGATAGGCAGAACTGTTAGTTTTGGTGAATCATAGCAGAGGACAGCTGCTGAAGTTTAGAGGTGCAGTTAGTTGTGTTCAGGAGATTCCAGGATAGGCTGTGTAGAACCGAAGTCTGTGCAGAGATTGTGTAGTCACTTCGCCGTCGTTCCAGCTATCAGTGGACTTAGAGTTAGAGTTAGAATTTAGAACAGCTAGTTTGGAGTGTAGGCGACATCAAGTGCAGTGTAGTTCATTTCAGTTAACCTTACCTTCTTTCTCCATACAGGTTGCAATTGTGGGAGAAGGGTTGGGGTTGATGCATTTTTAACTGTGCTTGCTTTTGTTTCAGGAGTGCATCCTCGCACTTGATGTAAGGGACATGCATATGTTTGTTGTTTATAGGTGTATAATAAACTTGTATAAATTGTAGCTGGCATCAGTCATTTCCTTTAGTACAGTAGCTATATGTTGTCTGTACCTTGGTGTTTGTGAATCTTAATTGAACCTTATCCCCATAGGGTAGTTAGAGGTGGTTCGAGGCCATAGCAATTTAAACGTCCGAAGTGGCGAGGAAAGAATCAACCTCGGTTCTCAACCTCGGAGCCAATGGTCTCAACTTTCACAGTTTGCACTATATTTCTATCTGAATCTATCATTTCAGTCTTTCTTCTTACTATTGTCTTGTCACTATATGTAGACAGTCTCTAGTCCTAAATCCATTTCGTGACACGCGTCAGTGAAGGCGGATCGTTAAGTAACTAAAGTTGCTTTATGTTCACAGTTTATATCGTATTGTGAAACCACGATAAGGGGTTTCTATCAAAATTGAGATCTCCTTGCCACTGTCCGAATAATAAGATACATGCCCCGTTCTTTGGACAGTGATTCAAAAATATGATGACAGGAATGTAACATGGCCGCCTTCCTGAGTTGTCGCTCACTCACTCACAGGAGGGTATATATAAGCCAAAGTTAATTTGAAATACATATGCATAATTTCTTAAAGTTCCTCCATACAGATCTACAGTAATCCAGTTACTTCACATAGACATAATTACTGTATGGAAGCCCGTCATCTTCGTCGATACAAATGTGACCCTAGCGTTGCGAAGCACAAAATTCCAGCTAGGTCTAACCGACATGAGATCATCAAAAATAGGGTCTGGAATTACCTGGAGTCCGAATCATACATGGTACCGTACATTAGGAGAGTCTCTAACACAAGCTCTAGTAGAGACACAATCTCCTACAGAAGAAAAACCACTTCGTAAATCATTTTTACTGAAGAATATACCAGCCCTTGAAAATGCGTACCCGCCATTGTAACGGTACATCGGAACTCATCACGACTCGTCAAGACAACTCCTACTTCCGCTAGAGCGGCATAACAAGAATATAGTCCTGCCTACCCATCAAAAATATACAATATAGGACTGATTCTACTTGTACTAATAATATGTAATACATATGAATTCAGGCCATAAACATAATAAGCAAATTAATCTATTTTCTGGCCCTAACAAATAAGTACGGACATGGGTGTCATATCCATGCGCCGAATCAATATCAAGAACGATTACTCCTATAATCAAAACGGTAAAACAATCATGGATTATCTAGCTTTCCCCATAGACAGCATTTTCATACACAAATGAATGAATGTCTATATCTTTTCCATATTAAATAGCCATATCGATTTTTGTAATATGTGCGTCAAAATATGCACGCAACACACACCGTTAGTTTTTAGTAAACATCCTGGCAGCCCGTTAGTTTTTAGTAAACCTCCTGGCACCCCGTCAGTGTTTAGGAAACCTCCTGGCACATCGTTAGTGTTTAGGAAAACTCCTGGCACACCATTAGTGTTTAGTAAACATTCTGGCAGCCCGTTAGTTTTTAGTAAACCTCCTGGCACCCCGTCAGTGTTTAGGAAACCTCCTGGCACACCTTTATTGTTTAGGAAACCTCCTGGCACACCGTTAGTGTTTAGGAAACCTCCTGGCACACCGTTAGTGTTTAGGAAACCTCCTGGCACACCGTTAGTGTTTAGGAAACCTCCTGGCACACCTTTATTGTTTAGGAAACCTCCTGGCACATCGTTAGTGTTTAGGAAACCTCTTGGCACACCTTTATTGTTTAGGAAACCTCCTGGCACATCGTTAGTGTTTAGGAAACCTCCTGGCACACCTTTATTGTTTAGGAAACCTCCTGGCACATCGTTAGTGTTTAGGAAACCTCCTGGCACACCTTTATTGTTTAGGAAATCTCCTGGCACATCGTTAGTGTTTAGGAAACCTCCTGGCACACCTTTATTGTTTAGGAAACCTCCTGGCACACCGTTAGTGTTTAGGAAACCTCCTGGCACACCGTTATTGTTTAGGAAACCTCCTGGCACATCGTTAGTGTTTAGGAAACCTCCTGGCACACCTTTATTGTTTAGGAAACCTCCTGGCACACCGTTAGTTTTTAGTAAACATCCTGGCACCCCGTCAGTGTTTAGGAAACCTCCTGGCACATCGTTAGTGTTTAGGAAACCTCCTGGCACACCTTTATTGTTTAGGAAACCTCCTGGCACATCGTTAGTGTTTAGGAAACCTCCTGGCACACCTTTATTGTTTAGGAAACCTCCTGGCACATCGTTAGTGTTTAGGAAACCTCTTGGCACACCTTTATTGTTTAGGAAACCTCCTGGCACACCGTTAGTGTTTAGGAAACCTCCTGGCACACCTTTATTGTTTAGGAAACCTCCTGGCACATCGTTAGTGTTTAGGAAACCTCCTGGCACACCTTTATTGTTTAGGAAACCTCCTGGCACATCGTTAGTGTTTAGGAAACCTCCAGGTACCCGCTTTGTTTCTAATATAAACCTCTTGGAACCCTCTTAGTTTTCAGTCAAGTTCCCTGTACCCCTTAGCTTTTAGTAAACCTGCCCGTAACTCCTTGACATTTAGTAAACCTCCCCGTACCCTGTGACTTTTAGTAAACAACTCTGTACCCTTTGACTTTTAGTAACACCCCCCCCCCCGTACCCCTTTGACTTTTAGTAAATCTCTCCGTTCTGATCTGACTTTTAGTAAACATCTCTGTACCCTTTTTGACTTTTGATAAACCTCCCCGTACCCTTTTGACTTTTAGTAAACCTCCCCGTACCATCTTGGCTTTTAGTAAATTTCCTGTGGCGTGTCTGACACCCCTGCTCTACAGTACTGGTCCAAATATGGCCATATGTAGAGTATAAACATGAAGGTCTTCAAAGGTATCAACCTTCGCTCAAGATTACTCTTGGCAGAGTTACAAATACAAGTAAAACAATGGTGCTTCTATTTCAGGGAACCTCACAGGATTGTTAAGAAATCAAGCATAACAACTGGTATAATCTAAGTCAGCGTTTCTTAACCTTTTAGAGGTCCTGCATCCATGTACAGCATCTTTAGAAGTCTTGCACACATTTAAAACATCTTAAGACGCCTCGCACCCCTCTACAGAAGTCTCACACCCCTTTATCTTCTAGCTCACAAAACATGCCAGATATGTTTAAAAGAGATTAAAGTTTTATTATGAGAAATTATTACTTACTAAATGTGACTAAGGTTCGGTATCTAATTCGTGTTGTTAATGTTCTATTTTGTACAAATAAATTTGAGTTCTGTGTTTTATATATTGTTTATGATGATTCACGTTCTAAAATATCTGACATGCTTCGCTCCCCCAGTAGATGAGTCTCGTATCCCATAAGGTGAGTCTCACACTCTCTTGTGGGTGCAAGCACCCCTTGTTAAGAAGCACTGATCTAAGCTGTCATAAACATTTTATCTTCCCATCCCTTCTGTGAGGAAAAATAAATTTGTTCGTATTGTCTGAGCCCCAACTGAAATGATTTAGTAACATATTACTTTAATAGTAATTGATGATTATGTATTTAAAATAACTGTGTCATACGGTGAAATTCTCTCAATAATGATTAAATCAACTATCAGTTTGTATGTACAGATAACACATTTAATAATCAATTATAGTTTACAAAGTTAAAGTAGAGTTTTTTTTTACAAAAATTAAGCACTGGTGTTTTTATCACTGGTAGTAACTTTAAAATGGCTATCGTTAAAAAAAGTTCTTTTGCTGGGCCTGACTGTAATACTTAACAAGCCAGATGTTGATGATGATTTGTTGTTGATGTTGAGTTCCATAACTATTGGTTCCCAACTGTGTTGTTGACTGTTCCATCAATCGTCAAATTTTGTGGCAGTTGCCCTGGAGTAAATGCTGGGGGTAACCACTTTAATTGTCAAGCTAAGCGTCTTCAAGACCCGTCTAATGTAGACGTCTAGCGTAGACTGTTGGCAATTTGAACCACAGACTTGTACCACAAACCTGTACCACAAATTGAGATAAAACAAATGCCTCTTCTAAGTATAGGGTCTCCTGACATGAGAATCGGTGTTACGGAATAACTTCAATCGTCAGATTTTCCTGTACCATCCTGTAATTTATTCTGCGCTCTTCACCTTTTTCCCACGTCTTGGCAGTATTTGGTATTTTCCATTCATTGTTTACACTCCCTTTCTTCATTCTTGTCATGTCGGGACTTCATCGACCATCCTTACTGATTATTGTAATCACTCACTTTCGTTTGAACCCATATCGACACCTGGATCGGCAGAGTGAAATGTTGTTCACGAATGCGTAACACATTTTCGACTAGACAGTGAAGTGGAGCGCCCAATCATACGTAAACAACCTTCAAATGGCCACCGTCAGTGTCTTGTCACTGATATTTTCTGTCTGGCCGGTCTGATGTAATCATTTCCCAGCAGATTGGTCACGATAAGTTATCCATCTGAGAAGATGTTGTCTGTAATAGATCTATGAAGTCGTGAGTGTAAACATGATGGAAACCAACGGAAGACGAAATACCTTACATGGGAAGTGACTTGTAGAAAATCACATTGTGTGTGTCACGCAGGAATTTTCCATGATAGGGTAGTGGGGATATCTCCCTACCTATATACGCAATTTTCATGCTACTGGTTTGGCGTTTGAGATGTTCAAATATAACATTTCTGATTGGAGCCTTATCATGTAGTAGCAATGTAGATGCGTGGGCCGAATATTTTTCTTATAATCTAGCGCCTTTTGAGTCTACGGCACTGATAAATTCAACTCGTCAAGAAGACAGTCAGACAAGCCAAAATAAGGAATAGAATAAAGATTCTACTTTAAAGGACCGGACAACGTGTTTGAGCATCTTGTGGACTTACACCCCAAGAAACCTCTATCTTTATTAATACGGAAAGCCCGGAATCTCAGGAACCTGAACACTAAGTTATAGTGGGATTCTAGTTAAAGTAATACCCGAGATCACGTGTAAGAGGCATCTTAACCAAGTTGCCGAAACAATTTACCTGGCCAGAAGTCTGTATTGCCCAAAAATTATTTGGGGTGAGTTGTATATTTTATAATTCTTATTAACATATAAAAATTATTAGTGAATGTCCATGTTCATACGAGGCTGGCAACCTCAGCATAAAGAATGATCTTTTCAAGAACTACCACTGCAGCTGGTGACTGCTTTATTCTTTCTGTTCTCTATGAGAAACCTGCATGAAGCAGTCACCATTTTAAATACATATAAACAGAGCTATTGAAGTAATATTTTACTGATTTATCTCAGTTGGGGGCTGATCAAAACGAGCAAAGTTCTTATCACTCATAGAAAGTCAGGGAAGATAGAAAGTTTACACGGTCTGGATCAAATCATCGGTAGTACTTGATTTCTTAATTTCTTATAATGCTCCTTAGAACTGAAGCACTATTCTTGAATTCACATCTCTGCCAAGAGTAATCTTGAGCTAAAGGTAGATACCTTTGAAATCCCTAAGTTTGGCTACTGTTGGACCATCACGGCAGAGCAGGGATAGTAAATCCCGGGACAATCAGGCGCCCTCTGCTTCCATGCCACTACGTCATCTTCCTCAGAAACTTTGTCCTCCCTGAGCATCAATGTTAAGCCCAGTGAGTCGGATGAAAGTGCGTTTGGGCAGCGGAAAACGACAACTGCGTTATTTAAACATGTTTGAGTATATACATAAACTTTTTAAAATGTTAATATAATAAATATGTACACCAGGATGTTTTCATCATCCACTCCCTGCTTTTCATGGCGCCTGCGGTTACCTCTGATTTTGTGTTCTTTGTGAGGAAACCCGCACCAAGCAGTCAACAGCTCTTGCAGTGGTGGTTCATGAATCCAATCATTTTATATGATGAGGCTGCCAGCCTCGCATGAACCTGTACATCCACAAGCAATTTACACACGTTAAGTGAAAAAATATAAAATGTACATATTATAACTTTCCCCGATTATCGGGACTGAAGTTACAGAAAGCTCCCGAATAGTGTCGGAGCACTGGTTTTCAGAGGCCGTCTTACAAGTGGTCGCGGTATTACTTTAATTATAATCCTACTGTTATTCTGTAGGTAGGTTCCTAGGACTCGTGGTTTCCAGTACTATAGTCGAGTCTTTTTTTCTGTCTGATATCAGAAGATCCTCTTACTTGGTCCTGTCCTTATGTTGGAATACTGTTTCTATTCGTTATCATGGTTGAAATGTCTTCTAGACTCAATGGAGATGCAGTGAAGTAATCTTAACATGTTGCAGATTATAAGCGACATTCTTGCCCAGACATCCATGTGGTTTTGTTGGGAAAAGCTCCAATCAGAAGTGGTTTATTTTAGCACTCCCATGTCAATCCAACCACGAATCAGTGTCAGATGTCGGTAGGGGTTATCCCCCCCCCCCCCCCCCCCCACTTCCCTCATCTGAATAACATTATGCATGACACACAAGATGTTTTCTTCACATATCATTTCCAAATTTATTTACGTCTTTCATGACCAAATAAGGTCTCGTTTCTTCCGTTACGCCTCTCATTTAAACATTACAATCCACTCCCAGATGTTATTTTCTTGTAATTGTTTGTTACAGTCGATTTCATCTGCCGGAAGTATTACATCACTGTCCGTGTCTTATTCTTTAGTCTGTTTAGCAAGATGGCGATTTCTTACATCCCATTGAGGTCTGCCGTGTATTTTATCATGTCATGTTTGTGAGCTCTCTCAGGCAGCAACCTGGTAGCGTGTATCTTCCCAAACAAGAAATCGGAGCCAAAAATAGAAATGTCGTTCTGTGTAGACTCTTACTTCGCCTGGAGCTAGCGATTGAAAAATCAATATGGCAAGTTCGCTCTGAACAAACATAAGTCAATGTTTCTTTAAAAACAAGTCATGTACTCAGGTAAAATTAATGAGTAACAGATGATGATAAGAAAACCTTGAACTATGACAGCGAAAACAACGTCAAGATGCAGGTAAGGAAAATGAAAAAGAATGGCACAGAAAATGTAAAAGAATCGCACAGGAAAATGAAACGATCTAAGATTGACTCGTCACACCTTCATGTATCCCCTCAACATTTTAGTAATCCTCCTGGTACTTACTTAGTAAAAATGTCCATACCCCCTTAGCTTTTAGTAAAGCTTTCCGTACCCCTTTAGCTTTTAGTAAATCTTTCCGTACCCCCTTAGCTTTTAGTAAAGCTTTCCGTACCCCTTTAGCTTTTAGTAAATCTTTCCATATCCCCTTAGCTTTTAGTAAATCTGTCCATATCCCCTTAGCTTTTAGTAAATCTTTCCGTATCCCCTTAGATTTTAGTAAATCTTTCCGTACCCCCTTAGCTTTTAGTAAAGCTTTCCGTACTATGTAAATAAATCTGCACCCCCTTAGCTATTAGTAAATCTTTCCGTACCTCCTTAGCATTTAGTAAAGCTTTCCGTGCCCCCTTAGCTTTTAGTAAAGCTTTCCGTACCCATGTAAGGCTTTCCGTACCCCTTTAGCATTTAGTAAATCTTTCCGTACCCCTTTAACATTTAGTAAATCTTTCCGTACCCCTTTAACTTTTAGTAAATCTTTCCTTACCCCCTTAGCTTTCAGTAAAGGTCCCCGTATCTCCTTGGCTTGTAGTAAACCTACCCGTCCCCTTGACTTATAATAAACCTACCCGTCCCCCTTGACTTATAATAAACCTACCCGTTCCCCTTGACTTATAATAAACCTACTCGTACCCACTTGCTTGCAGTAAACCTACCCGTCCCCCTTGACTTATAATAAACCTACCCGTACCCTCTTGGTGTTTAGTAAACCTACCCGTCCCCCTTGACTTATAATAAACCTACCCGTACCCACTTGCTTGTAGTAAACCTACCCGTACCATCTATTCAGTATGAGAAAAAATAAATTCTAGAGTTTACCATGTATTTGCGCAGAAGAAAAAAAAAAATTAATTAATATTGCATAAAGAAATCTTTATTCGGTACATAAAATAGTTAGCATCTTTTCAGATTTGTAATATTTATCAGAACACTGTCAGATTTGTAATGTTTATCAGAACACTATCAGATTTGTAATGTTTATCAGAACACTGTCAGATTTGTAATGTTTATCAGAACACTGTCAGATTTGTAATGTTTATCAGAACACTGTCAGATTTGTAATGTTTATCAGAACACTGTCAGATTTGTAATGTTTATCAGAACACTGTCAGATTTGTAATGTTTATCAGAACGCTGTCAGATGAGGCTTTTGATTTTGTTTCTTGTCAACAAACAGTTTTTCAAAGAGAGACCCGCAAATGTTCAGCTTCCAGTTTGTTTCTTGCTTTGTATTTGATTGATAAGAAGATTGACAGTTCTGTCTCCTCCAATCCGTGGCTGTTGTCCACTAATGCTACTCCTTTTGGAGCATTTGAGTAGGATAATATAGTTATTTACCAAGTATTCCCTATACCCTCTTGACAAGCTTCTCTAGCCACTCTGAGGGAGGGGGGGGGGGGGAGGTACACGTTCCCCAGATTGAGAACCAATGGTCTTATGTGTTTTAAACAGGAGATTGCTCAAATCTTTCAGGATATAGAACTATCTGTTTGTTTACCACGTTTAAAATTGACAACACGTCTCGCTCGGTAACTTGACGAGGTCAAAATATTAACAGGCATTGTAGAAAAATAAGTCTGTGAACGTTCCCATTTAGTGCTTGACCATATTAGGCTATGATGATCCGTGAACACTGATAAGTGTACGCTAACCGAGAAACCAGGGACTTTCATAAATTGGTGCTTGCGGAGAATAGAAGGATTACAGTGATATGACAAGACAAACATTATGGAACTGGTGAAAGAACCAGGCAAATACCAGAGTAACAAAAGGCCAGGTCAACACGTCCGTGTTGGATACAGCAAAAGTTGGGGAAACCAGTTACAGGTCCACATTCCATTATTCGACGCCCTTTGTGCCAGAATGTTTTATACAAGGTAATTTGGAATTTTTCGAATTTCAGAACGGTAGTATAGTTCATGATTTCTTTGTTTTCGTTTACTTTCAGACGTCAACTTAAATATGTTCAAAGACAACATTTGTCAGCTTGAGGCTGTTGGTATGTCCATAGAGTGTTACCAGGAATGGTACTGGTGATGGCTATGTGAGCTGTCTCAGTTCCTCATATGCTGGGTACCTTAACAGCAGATGTTCAGTAATGATTTTATCTGTGTCACAGTTACACATCTTCAATATTTAGCTTGTTGGTAAGGTTTATGAACATTATATAACCGTAACACCCTAGCAGATTTGTGGCAGCATCCAGCAAGCAAACACATTAATTACTCTATTTCTAAAATTCCTGTTAATATTACATTTTTAACACCGACATTTTAAAATGTTAGAAGAGTCAACGTGTACAAATTTCTAAAACAAGTTTTAAATAAATGTTTGAAAAATTCATCGATTTATTATCGCCGCGATATGGCCACGCAACGACTTAATATACAACTGTATTGACGTGTCTGGGTTAATGTATTACGCTGACACCCGTGTATTACAGTGACCCGTGTATTACAGTGACCCGTGTATTACAGTGACCCGTCTATTACAATATATAAATAAATATAAGTATTTTGTCTATGTTACTGACACTTCACATCTGCTTGGGTCACGTCGAGCACGCAAGCTTCTTTCTGCTGTTTGAGAGTTTCGAAGTTCGGACAAGGGTTGAGGAGATTTCAATGCACCACGGAACAGTCTTTTCTCTGGAATCTGTCCGGTAAGCCAAATAGAAAAGCACGTAAGAACACGTTGATATGGGATGAAAGGGATGGAGAGAGAGATATATATATATATATATAGAGAGATATGATGATGATGACGATGAAATTACGAAAGATATCCTGAATTGATGACGCAAGATAAAGAGTACTTGTCATGAAGTAATTGAACGCTTACACTCAGCTGGGAACTGAGAGGCAAAAGAAGAACGAACCCCCACCTTCTAGATGGCGGTAACCATCATCATCATCTCAATTGTCACGCCTTATGGAGCATGGAGCACGGAGCAGACAACGGCAGCCGGCACCATTGCAAGAAACCTATTTACACGCTCCTGCAGAGGTAATCTCTGTAACACTTTGTTTTACATGATGAGGTATGCTTCCATGAGGCTTCTGATGAGTCAAAGACAGAACAGCAATGCTGTTGCCCCAGGCATGTCTTTAAAGGCGCCTAATATGAGAATGTCCATGTGGATGGCAACCTCATCAGATGACAATCAATGATGATACTAAAAAAAAAAGATAAATTCTTGTCTATCAGTTTAAAGTTCTCAGGTCTTTCATGGCTGGTGATGTGAATCTCTGTACAGAGCATTCCAACAGAAACTAATCTGATCATCAGAGGTGGTCCTCGTCAGACAAAGCTCTTTTGCTTTCTTTTCACTCTGGTTGTGGTCTCAGTTGGATTAAAACTGCCAAAATGTTATACACCTGTTTGACAATTCGCAAACTAACTTTCAATACGAATCATTGTTCCATCACGGCCGTTAGTCACAGTGCAGGAAGCCTGCATGTGCTCATCAATCAGTGGTTTATACAGCAATTCGTTCCACATGATGAGGTTGCCAACCACATGTACATCCTCATTTTAGCCGCCTCTCAATCCATGCCGGATGGACTAGTAGGCCTATTCTGTCTGTGTCTCAAGAGAGAACCAGGGAACCAACCACGCGGCCAACCCGACAATCAACATTGTATCAATGTTCTCAATTTATAAATCTAACATTGTATCAATGTTCTCAATTTATAAATCTAACATTGTATCAATGTTCTCAATTTATAAATCTAACATTGTGTCAATGTTCTGAATTTATAAATCTAACATTGTATTAATGTTCTCAATTTATAAATCCAACATTGTATTAAAGTTCTTGAATTAAAGTTCTGAGTTTATAAATCTAACATTTTATTAAAGTTCTGAATTTATAAATCCAACATTGTATTAAAGTTCTGAATTTATAAATCTAACATTATATTAGAGTTCTGAGCTTAAAAATCCAACATTGTATCAAAGTTGTGAGTTCAGAAGTCCAACGTTGCTAGCTTGTCTTACATTCCGCCCTCCCTCCCCCTATCCTTAGTTTATATGTTAGGGGCTCTCTGTGGTAATTTAATTCTGGGGGTGGGGGGATCTCGTTATGCGACGAGAGAAAAAAAAACGAGCGAGTACTGCCTGCAACTACCTGACAAAATCTGAAGGAAAAAATAAAAAAAGATCCATTTGGAACATTTTTGGGATGTAAAGCTGGTGAGAGTTCCTGATTGTAGCAAATCTTCAATAGACTGGCAGTTACCAGTTGGAGGGCACGACCTTTCTGAAAGACGTCTGGTGGCGTGATCGCTGACCCTCGTTTAATGAATCTAGAGCTTATAGGCTTGAATATTTACCAGCAGATGAGAAATGTAATAAAATTGCACGCTTTTAGCCTGACAGTCGGTCCAGACCGATTGACATTACATGGGCATGAGAAGGTCAAAAATATAATTTATGGAGAAAGTCGTGGAGACAATTTGTACTGATTAACCTTGGAGATTTTAGGACTTAACTATTAAGTTAAATAGAAACATTATATATATATATATATATATATATATATATATATATATATATATATATATATATATATATATATATATATATATATATATATATATATATATATATATATATATATATATATATATATATATATATATATATATATACTGTATATATTGTCGAAATGGTTCAGAAATATGAGTTGAAAAAAAAAACACACACACACACACCCACACAAGGTCGTACAAGGAGAAGGACAAGAAAAACCTACGTTGCGGCCACAAGGCCTTCGTCAGGGACAGACAAACAAGAGACAGGAGGGAAAGAAAATGAGAATTAAGTAGAGAACATGAAACTATAAAAATAAGAGAAAAAAACTCCCTTAATATTAAGTCCAGTCACATGTGAAGCAAAGCAAGATGGCTGCCACTAAACCGGAAAGAGGAAGTTGATAGTACATAAAAATAAGAAATAATGAAAACAAGGACTGGAAAAGCGTGAGAAAAAAGTAATCAATAAATAATAAAAAAAATAAATAAAAATAAAAATAATAAAATAAAATAAAATAAAATATAAATAAATAAATAAATAATAATAATAAATAAATTTAAAACAAATAAATAAATAAATAAAAATAAAAACTAAATAAAGAAATAAATAAAATAAAAAATAATAAAGGAAAAAAATAATTTAAAAAAAAAAAAAATTTTAAATAAAATAAAATAAATAAATTTAAAAAAAAAATTATTAAATTAAAAAAATGGTAATTAAAAAAAAAAAATAAAAATAAAAAAAAAAAAACAAAAAAAATAAAATAAAAAGTGATCGCATCAAAGTAGAAAGTCATAATACAACAGGGACTCGATAGAGAAAGGCGTCTCAGAGAAAAGAATGTTGGGTATTCAAACCGTGTGGTTTGAGGCAACCCATAAGATGGATGAGGCGTTGTTCCTGGCGAAACCGACTGTTGGCGTCTGAGGAACAGTATCTGATGGCTGTCACCTGGATGTCAGTGGCACCGTGGTGGTCAGGGCCATTGAAGTGGATGGCCACAGGTGTGGAATTAAACTGAGAGGTGTCATAGAGGTGTCTGCAGAATCGGTCGCCCAGTCGTGTGCCCGTTTGGCCGATGTACGTAATGGTGCAACTTTTGCATATAATAGCATAAATGACGTTGCGTGACTCACATGTGAAGCCATGGGTGATGGTGAACTTGGCGTTAGGGAACGAGACTGAACGTGTTTCGATTACATACTGACATGTCTTACATCGTGTACGGTTACATGCCTTGGTTCCAAAGTGGCCATCGTTGACGGTTTTCAGACGGCTGTGGACTAGGAGGTCCCTCAAATTTTTGTCCCGTCTATATGCCAGCAAGGGTGGCTCACTAAATGCTTCCCGCGCCACTGGGTCAGCTTGGAGGAGAGGTAGGTGGCGAAACAGGATCCTTTTGACAGCAGTGCTGTGAGGGTGATAGGTCATTATTAACTTGACTCTATCAGAGGAGATTTTTTGGCGGGGTTTGAGGGCCTCTAGACGTGAGATAGGGAGAACACGTTCTAAGGCAGAGGTAAGAACATCTTCTGGATACTGTCTGTTACGGAAGAAGTCCAACATTTCTTGTGCTCGGCATAGAAAGTTGTCATCATCTTGGCATAACCGACGGAGGCGGAGAAGTTGTGAGAAAGGCAAGGAGTCCCGACAAGCCGGAGGATGAGAGGAAGTATAAAGGAGGTAACTGTGTGCATCGGTGGGTTTGTAGTACACCGAAGTGGTGAGGTGGGGCGGAGTGATAGTGACAACAATGTCAAGGAAATTAACAGAGACAGTGGAGATGTGAGAGGTGAATTGGATCGCAGGGTGGAAGTTGTTAATGAAATTAATGAACCTAGATAGGTCAACCTCTGGCATATCGGTGAGACCTATGCCATCATCGATGTATACTGCTGCCACACCTGATACTCCAGGTAGCCCATGAAGAGGCAGGCATAACTGGGACCCATCTTGGTGCCCATGGCAACTTCACTTATTTGGTCAAAGAACTGTCCATTGAACTCAAAGGAATTGAGTCGAAGGACCAGTTCTGCAAGGCGCAGGAGAGTCTCTGTAGCGATAGAGAAATACGAACGCTTTTTCTATGAGATAGATCGAGAAGTCATGAAGTTAATTCACCGAGATAGATGGGAAAATGGTGAAAACACATGGAGAAATTATGAACCCCATCAGCTTACTACATTCTACAACACCCTGCCTTAGCAGCAACACATTTCCTTAGAGGCGCTGTAGATTATTTAATATCACTACAATAGCTACCAAACTGCAGTGGAGTCACTGACACAAGCAGGTACCAATACTTCAGTAAAATAAGATTCATCGCTCCCATGTCTACATAAGAAACTCCTCACATTACTTCCGATCTTGCGTCTCAACGTCATCCAAAAATCAGCCGCCCCCTACACATCTCGAAAATACTACATACAATCTACTCACCTCTCAATACACGTGCACCTACTAACAAGTGCTCATTCACAGTAAACACTCTTGAGGTAATTAACGTGCTCAGGTAAACTTCGTGTAGCAGACATTATAACGCTTCATTCACTGCTCATTTATCTCACGAACGCTCAGCAGAACATAGGTACGTAAGGAACACAAACAATCTGCAACAAACTACTTATCCTTACATCAGGAAATCGTTCCTTGACATTTGTGATACACTTTATTGTTTAAAAATAATGTTTATAGTTTTTGCTGCATTATCTTTTTCACTTTTATAAATCGGAAACAGTCATTAACAATGTTCTTATACTTCTTTTGTAGAGCCTCATTTTCGTTTAAGTTTGCTAGTGACGTCTTTTACTTCCTGTCTTGTCCAGCGATAATGTTATTCACCCATTCATTACCGCAGCTTGTCAGGACACATTGATCTTCAACAAATTTATGCCAAGTCCTCCTGTCTTATCCAGTCTGTTCAATTGTGACGGTATTGCCTCTCCTGCTTTGCAGGAGTGGTCCAACAGTGGCCAAAACTCAAGAGTATCTATTATAGGCTTCAATGGAGTGTCTATCTTTACACAAGATTACTCTTGGCAGAAATGTCGATAGAAGAGTAGTAAAGGTTCTATCACATGGGAGTCTTCACAAGATATTCAGAAAAGCGAAAACAATGCTGGCTGTTGCTGAGCACGTTAATTCTGTAATTTGCCGACAACTTTTGTGAAGAATTTAAGCAATAGTTTATTCTAGCTCGTTAAGCCCCCACCCCTGAGTTAATCAGTGGAATTATTATTATAATATAGCTCTGTTTATAGTGTGTTTAGTAACTTTGACTCAGACAAACATGCAGTACATTTAAAATGATTGAATCGAAGTTAAATTGGTATAATTAAAAATAACAACATTTAAAAATCAATTTAAGTTTAACAGTTTAAAAGAACGGAATAATAGTTAATTAAAAAATAAAGTTTTCATCACTCGGGTGATGGTTTTTAATAAGAGGTTCAAGTGGCAGCATATGGGTTAACTTAGCTGCCAGTGACGATTCTGACCCTCCTCCTCCAGATGAGATGGTTTTCTGTACACTGCGTTCACTCGTCTCTGGTCAAGGTTCGTAGGGTGAAGCTCGTTTCCCAGGAAAGTCTAGGAGAGTCTTCAAAGCTGGTCTTCCGTCTTAAAGCGTAACCACTCGTCCCTTCTTGTCACAGAAATGGTCCTTTTGCTAGTACCACCAATAACTGGTAATAGCAATAGAAACGAAACGCTCTTCTGAGTATGGCGTTTTCCGACACATAGTTATGTGGCCCCCCCCCCCCACCTCTTCTATTCTACCATCCCATGTCAGAATTTACCCTCGATGAGAATTAAATTTAATCCCTCGGGATAAAACTTCCTTTACATTTAAACTGAATAGCTTTAGCTTTACATTACATTTAAATGAAAAGGTTAAACGTACAGACATAATATGTTTTATATTTACATCTCCACTGTTTGGAAAGTGTTCACAATATAAATTCATTTATGTTTCCTTTACATTTACACTTGTTGAAAAGTTTGAAACGTCTATTAATTTTAACATGAATATGTTTTTTCGTTTACATTTACACTGAGTGAAAAAGCTTTGAAACTGTAAGTATTATTCATAGAATGTACATCATTTCTTTCATCTTTCCCTCCCTGCTCCATAGGGAACCTGGAACTACTTTATACTTTTAGTTCTCTTTACGAAACTATCAATAAAGCAATCACCAGCCCATGCAGTGGTGGTTCATAAATCATCATTCTAGATACCCAGGTTGCCAGCCTCAAATGACTTGGGCGTCCTGTAGCAATTTTCACACATTAAAATTCACATGGTAATGTATATATATATATATGTTAGTTCACATGTTAGTAATAAAATATAGAATGAAAAATTCACTACGTACGCCAATCTTGGCTCACAGATGTTTTTGCTCAGACTTAAAAAAAAGACGCTGGCAGCTGCCTTCTTTCACGTGTACTGGGAGTCGTTCATTTTAACTTCAATTCTCTCTGACTCCGTGTCTTTCTTTAGTTTGCTAGTCCCGGTGTTCCTTATTAAAATGTAGAGATTTCCTGTGCTATGTAAGTCGTATTTGGTTTTCCAATAAAAGTTCCGGTTAGAAAAAAGGAATTATGAATCTAGTCTTCACTCTTGGTGAGGTCTGATGTTGTCTTGGCGAGCGTGAAATTCACAGTGAAATAAAAGTGCGAAATGGTCAGACTATATTCCCCACCTTAGCTTGTTACGGAGTTAAATAAACGCTCCGATCATATTCAGACAGGTCGGGTGCGGTACTATCAAAATATTTCCGACATGGAAAAATTTTGCAAAGGTCACGTCTCCTATATATGCTAATATGATGTCTGATGCCCTTGTGTACCGCCCTGTTTTGTCACATCAATGTCTTCTGTTTACCTTTTATTTTTGTCTCCAGTTCTCTTCTCCATAATTTTTTTTGTCGCCATCTTCGTCTTTTACCCTAGGAATTCAAGACCAATCATTATCTAGTAACTCTATCGACCAGGTTTGATCAGTGCGTGTCGTATTTCATCTTCAATGTCTTCTTGTCATCTCTTGTTCCACTGGTTCTTGTCTGGTTCTTGTCATCTCTTGTTCCACTGGTTCTTGTCTGGTTCTTGTCATCTCTTGTTCCACTGGTTCTTGTCTGGTTCTTGTCATCTCTTGTTCCACTGGTTCTTGTCTGGTTCTTGTCATCTCTTGTTCCACTGGCTCTTACTTGGTTCTTGTCCTCCCTTGTTCCACTGGCTCTTGTCTGGTTCTTGTCTGGTTCTTGTCATCTCTTGTTCCACTGGTTCTTGTCTGGTTCTTGTCATCTCTTGTTCCACTGGCTCTTGTCTGGTTCTTGTCATCTCTTGTTCCACTGGTTCTTGTCTGGTTCTTGTCATCTCTTGTTCCACTGGCTCTTGTCTGGTTCTTGTCTGGTTCTTGTCATCTCTTGTTCCACTGGTTCTTGTCTGGTTCTTGTCATCTCTTGTTCCACTGGTTCTTGTCTGGTTCTTGTCATCTCTTGTTCCACTGGCTCTTGTCTGGTTCTTATCATCCCTTGTTCCACTGGTTCTTGTCTGGTTCTTGTCATCCCTTGTTCCACTGGTTCTTGTCTGGTTCTTGTCTGGTTCTTGTCATCTCTTGTTCCACTGGTTCTTGTCTGGTTCTTGTCATCTCTTGTTCCACTGGTTCTTGTCTGGTTCTTGTCATCTCTTGTTCCACTGGCTCTTGTCTGGTTCTTATCATCCCTTGTTCCACTGGTTCTTGTCTGGTTCTTGTCATCCCTTGTTCCACTGGCTCTTACTTGGTTCTTGTCATCCCTTGTTCCACTGGCTCTTGTCTGGTTCTTGTCATCTCTTGTTCCACTGGCTCTTGTCTGGTTCTTGTCATCTCTTGTTCCACTGGTTCTTGTCTGGTTCTTGTCATCTCTTGTTCCACTGGCTCTTGTCTGGTTCTTGTCATCTCTTGTTCCACTGGCTCTTGTCTGGTTCTTGTCATCTCTTGTTCCACTGGCTCTTGTCTGGTTCTTGTCATCTCTTGTTCCACTGGTTCTTGTCTGGTTCTTGTCATCTCTTGTTCCACTGGTTCTCTTGTTCCACTGGTTCTTGTCTGGTTCTTGTCATCTCTTGTTCCACTGGTTCTTGTCTGGTTCTTGTCATCTCTTGTTCCACTGGCTCTTACTTGGTTCTTGTCATCTCTTGCTCCACTGGCTCTTGTCTGGTTCTTGTCATCAGTTCCACAGTGACGATCTTGTCAAACTATTTTGATTCTTCTATTGCAAACATGCACACATTTATGAGATTCTGTTTTATGATAAACTGATATTTCCGAAAGGTTAGAATGTCGATTTTTAATTTTCGACCTTTTGACCTCATGACACATTAGTCTCTACAAAATATGATTTTTATTACTATTATTATTATTATTTTGAGTCATCTTTGACATTAACAAACTACCTGGATAAAATAATTCATCTACGCCCAATACTGAACACATTTGTCTTGAATACTTGACATTTGAAACATATTTTTATGTATGATTTTGGCCAAGACAGTTCTGAAAACATTTCGCAATTCCTAATTCCCGTCTCAAGTATACTGTAAGATTCTAAAAGTATGTCGTATAGGAAATCATTGAGGTGCCCTGAGAAAATTGGTAACGGCATCCACTAATGATCTCTGCTTTACTGTATCGTTGAATTTTTCTCATCGTTTCCGTCATTAAGTGCCTCAATAACCAGTTACAACCAGTGCAGACTGTCTTTGAGGAGCCGGCGCTTCAAAAGTGTGATTTACGTCTCACCTTTTACTTTGTGTTTTTAAGCTGACTAATTTCGATGCCTTTGACGTGCGTACGTGTGATATTTTTGCTGGCTGTTAAAGAGGTTTTTTTGATAACGGTGGACTGTGATAAATTATTTGTGTATGTTTTATGTAGATGTACCAGAGGCCCGCTTTAGAAAGGGCGGAGTGCTCAGTACAGAAGAGTTTAACGGAAGATTTATAAAACATGTTTTTTTTTTAAAAATGTCAATCTATGAGCGTCCGATTGGCAGAGTGCTTAGAGCAAGTGTCTCGCGGAAAAGGTACCGGCTTCGAAACGCGGTGGTGTCACACTCCAGTCTACCGAGCAGTAAGTGAGCACCTGACTTTGCTGTTGAGTTAGGGAAGGAAAAGCAGCGAGGAAGGGATTAGTAATCTATTGCTATATAAAGTATGACTCACATTACACTGACATCTATTGCTATATAAAGTACGACTCACATTACACTGACATATATTGCTATATAAAGTACGACTCACAATTCACTGACATCTATTGCTACATAAAGTATGACTCACATTACACTGACATCTATTGCTATATAAAGTATGACTCACATTACACTGACATCTATTGCTATATAAAGTATGACTCACATTACACTGACATCTATTGCTATATAAAGCATGACTCACATTACACTGAAATGAAATAAGACTTTCTATGAGAAATAATATATTGATGATGACAGGGATCGAAATAAGCTTGTTGTGAGTACTATTATGACGACAAAACGTACATGAAAGTTAGAGGCTATGGCCATGAACTGTGGACACATGTTGGAGCTGAATGTAGATTAAAGGTCGTGGATCAGAAACACTAAGTTGGATTACAGGTTAAAGGTGGTTGGTCTCTGTTAACCTTTTTTATCAAGGTGTTTCATTTAAGCACTGTCTACTACATATAATGTTATGCACTGATAACGATTGTGGGCCATGCATTTGATGATTGACGTCCATCTAATTACTTCTATGAACAGACCAACTAAAAGCCCTTTAACACCTGTCCTGTATTTTCTTTTGCTGTGTGTGTAAATTAGATGATGTAGATGAACAGGTAGTAAAAGATACCAAATTAAAAAAAAAAAAACTGTTGAAAAGAGTTGGGCCTTTGTTGGACCAGCAGCAGGGAAGACTGTGGGACAGATAAGAACTTGGTTTGAAGATTTGTAAGTATGACACCCGATCAAGCAGTAGCCATCCCAGGGATAAAAACTGATAATGGAGGTGACAGGAGTAAATAACGGGATAGGAGAAAGTGAATGTACAGGTAATAGATATACGAAAGACACGCAGATATGACAACACACCAAACAGCAGAACGTGCACTTGATCAGAAGTCAATAATCAATCTCTCCTGTAAAGTTTTATAATACCAGCGGTAGATTTAAAAAAAAAACAAAGAAAGAAAGAAAAAGAAAATCAAAAACACATGTACCTGAGACACGTCATTATTCATCGCTGATTCATATTAAACTGTATCCACGTGGATAAACCGCACATGACCCAGTTATCCACATATGATTAAACTAGCCTAAGTTACATGGCAGGCTGTGTGAGATCCAGCGATTTAACCACCTATAAATAGATCCTAAATGGTATATTCTGCATAAAGGAAGCTTATTAGTCGTATTAAAAGGTGGCCATCCAATTTCTGTTGATGTTTTGTGAGAAGAGAACAAATGGAAAATATAGTGGCACAAGGAAAGATTGAACATAAACAAAGAAAAAACTGTTTTTTTGTTTGGTAATGGCGTCCTGCTGACAGTTAAGACGATTATTGTTTATTTCAAATCAGTTTTATTTATATTTTTGAAAGGTAATTGTATATTTTATGATGTAACTGTAATCGGATCACAATACGATAGGAAAAGTTTGAGTGCTGCAAATGTTATTTTGCTTACATTTAGCTTCAACTACTAACATTTTTTATGTAATTTGCTGTAATTTTTAATATGATGTCACTGTTTTCAGTTATCATACGCACCTGTAACACTTGTTCCACAGAACATCGCGATGCACGGAGTCATCTTTATATGACCACCAGCTAAGCACAATGCTATAGTATAAATATGTGGATGTGCACCTCTGTTTGTGAGGCTAATTACACTCTTATTGATTCTTGAAATCATCAACACATTTCCAAGGATACCACCTGGGGTGAAACATGTTGAGAACCCATCACTGCACATTAAACTTGCAGGAGTCACTTGAGCCCCGGTAACTCTGGCTTTTTACCTGGTGGACTGCATGCAGTAGGATCAGACTGTAGATCCATGATAGGCAGTTAAAGCTGAGAAGTGGCTCTGTGTATGACATGGCAATTCCTTGTGGGAGCCCAGAACCAGAACACTGAATTTTAACTCTGCATATTTGCAGAGCCCCTTAGGTGGCGGGGAGTGCACAGTATGCCACGTGCTTCATTCTCCTAGTTTGGGACCAGATGTGATGATCCTTTAATTGCAAGCTAAGTTGGAGAAACTGGGGCTCATGTATTCAACTCAACGCGTTTCTTAATGGCAGAAAAGCCACAGGAAAAGCCTAGATCTACAGTGTAGATAGTACAAAGGACTATTCAGCTTGGTACTGACTGCTAAAGAGCGATAAGCTCAGCAGCCCTAGTTAAGAAACAACAAGAATAGAACATCCAGTGTTTGTTCATGTATCAATTTGGTATTTTGTTTATTGTCTGTTATTAGTTATACACCAGTATAAATACATGAGCGAGGGGGTTACGGGCTGTCTAATTTAAGATTGACGCTGCCGGAGCCAGGAATTTTATTCGCAGACCCTAGGAAAAAGCAGAGGAGAGGAGACAAACATCAAAGATAAGAGAGGGGCGGTCCTAACGGTGAGAAAATAGACAGGAATTCTGAGACAACTCATCACAACGCGACATCATCAGTATGCACACGTGTTGTGTTACAACCATTACTGCTAGCCTGTTTTCGTTGCTATCTATTTGAACATTATACAAGTATTTTTTTTCTTTTGCCATATATTTATACTATCATCTTTGTTTCCTGTTTGTGGTTGTCAGTCACTGACGAAGGGTAAACCCGAAACGTCACGTGCTACTTGTGTATTGTTCAGTTGTGAAAATAACCCCAATATCATTTTTTATTATAAAAAATAAAAAAAACACATTCTTAAAAAAAAAAAATGAATAAAAATTATTCATACGTCACACGTCGATGTAAACAGAAAAATCAACAATATTGGATATAGGTAATGGCATACTTGCTGCCTTTTTCTGTGGCCATGTTTGATATACAGGTAAGTAAGTTGATTTATTTGAATATTCTCTCTGAGCTGTTCAGTATCTAAGCCAATATTATAAAATGTACTTATATAAGATGTCTTTTTTACCTTGTCACGTGGCAACTCATTAGGGTACACTCATTTCTCATTGTCTGCTTGGTCAGACTTTTTCAAAATGGCTTCAGGAAGCCAGATAATGATATCTGAACAAGGATGGATTAGTCTACAACCATTAAAGAAAAAAGTCAACGGTAAGTATTTGTAAGACAGAAAGAAAACACGAGATAATAGAAAAGTAACAGAAGTGATGGTCACTCCGGGGATTTGAGTCAGGGGGCCATCAGAACCACGCCCTAGCCTCGCTGAGAGATCGAATCGTGACAGGACAAACGACCGGCTAAAGGTAGTCTCCTTAGCAGATATTTCCGTAGGGAGTGAAGTATTACAGACTTCACAATATGAGGACCAGCTGTATGAGATGAGGGTGACCAGTTTTACGCTGCCTCTGTTTTCCATAACTCATGAGCCGTGCACGGTACCCATTTACGGATGTGTAGACTGGAGTTTGACGCCATCCGGTTTTGAAGCAAGTAACTTTGCCTTGAGAGGCCACCGTTCTAACCACTCTGCCCACACAAGCAGCTAAGAACCCCACAAACAAGCGCAACACTAGGTGTAGTCACTCTCACGACACTACATCATAAACTTGTATAGACTCTATCACCTCCTTAACTTTCTTATTAACAGGTTTATACGATCATATGTAAACGTTGCTGCAAAACCTATATTGGCCAAACAGGCAAACGACTTGAGGACAGATTCAGCCAGCACTTGAATGACATCTCTCAGCAAAAATCCACACCAGTTGCCATACACTTTAATGGTCCTGACAACCATGGTCCCATCGACATCCAGGTCACGGCAATCAGATCCTGCTCCTCTGACACTGCTAGCCGAGAACAGCTTGAGAACCGTCTTATCCACCGCATGGGGTGTCTAAAACCAGCTGGTCTTAACACTCTACACACCTTTGTCTGAGGTCACCCTTTCCTCTCATTCTATTTTGACTCTTTCCACTCTTATCCTATTTTTCTGCCGCCCTCTAATAATATGTATGAATATATAATACACTGTTTTTAATATATAAATTAAAAAATAATATGGTATGAAATATGTTTTTAATATGTCTTGATTTTTTATTTCATATTTATTTATCTCCAACTCATTCTGTCCTCTTCTGTTTCCAGTCCCCACTAATATTAAGTTTGGGTAGTTTATTGTTCAGTTTAGTTTTTTAGTTTCTTAGTATGTATTGTGTACATCCGGTGGTGTCAGTTATTTCCGTTTACGGGCACGCTCGTCCGTTCACGGGCAGCAAAAGTGTTAGGACTTCGATGCCTTTAGGGAAGTACCAAGGTTTTATTTTTATATTTATTTAGATTCTTATGTGTCCTATCTAGCCTTCACTTTCTTTCCTTTCCCTGACGAAGGCCTTGTGGCCGTAACGTTGGCTATTTTCTTTGTCTTTTGTCCTCGTAAGACGAATCACCTTTTTTTCGATTTTTTTCACACCCATCGTTATTATCAGGTATAGACTAAATTTAAAAAAAATACAAATAAATATATCCCCTGGGGTACAAGAGCTTAGACTATTGATGTTTGTGGCGCGTGTGTGTGTGTGTGTGTGTGTAAGTGCCACAGAGCATTCTTATTGAACGGATGCTGCACCGTTCTTAGATGACGTGTGCGAGATGATGAGGGTGACGTATGCTTCGTTACTAGAAGGACTCCATAGGATGATGTCCTTGAGTTCAGAAGTGTTTTTTTTTTCAGAGGTGTCTTCTTCTTCTTCTTCGTACACTCTCAGACGTCCACTTGAATGTTCTCAAAGAAAGCAGTAGTCAGTTTGAGGCTATTTGAATTCAGAGGTGTGAATTCTCTGGTGAGAAATGTCCTTATGTCCAACAGTTTTTGTGGACCTGATGAGATATTCTTATGTCCAACAGTTTATGTGGACCTGGTGAGATATTCTTATGTCCAACAGTTTATGTGGACCTGATGAGATATTCTTATGTCCAACAGTTTTTGTGGACCTGATGAGATATTCTTATGTCCAACAGTTTATGTGGACCTGATGAGATATTCTTATGTCCAACAGTTTATGTGGACCTGATGAGATATTCTTATGACCTACAGTTTATGTGGACCTGGTGAGATATTCTTATGACCAACAATTTATGTGGACCTGATGAGATCTTCTTATGTCCAACAGTTTATGTGGACCTGATGAGATATTCTTATGACCTACAGTTTATGTAAACCGGAAGATGAGAGCGACGTGTGCCATGGCGCATGCATAGATCTGTACAATATATAAATGTGATGTCTGTTTGTTTCCACTAAGTTGTATAATAAATCATTGGACAGTCCTCACGACTTCAGTGACTATATTATTTGAATGCTGTATCTTGTAAGTGAGCATCATACTCTCGCACCCGAACACGTCTATCATGCTAACATCAAAAATCACCGGGAACATAAATGGCGGCCAAGTCCAGATTTGTTTTCCCCTTCAATGTATTATCACTATTTTCCCCGTACATCCTTGTCTTGATATCACCATCTGTCCCTCCAACTTTGTTTATATTGTTGTCAAGATATCATTCTACATCTTGTGTTGGCATTTCTTCAAGTGCAATGCCTAATATATCACTGCACAAATATGTGCAAGACAACATTAAAACAATTATATATATATATATCGAACCACTAGGATCGGCGAGTTCAGTATCGATCCTAAGACGATGGTGAGTCACTATAGATGTACTGTAACTTTGGAAACTGTTAATGTTAAAAGTAGGCAGACAACTTTAAACTAAGACATCAGACAAGCACAGACAAAATTAAGACATTGTATTAACAGACAAATATACACCTGACAGAAATTCAATCACCGGTACACAGAGACGGACTTAGAACATTCGGCGCCTGGGGCGAATGGTCTGACATGAGCCCCTTCCCCACATTTCTAGCAGCAAATGTTAAGCTCTATTAGAAAATGAAATAAGATTTAAGTGAATAAAATGTCAGATATTCTTTAGATAGTTGCTACTTACATAACTAAAACCACAATAACAACAACAAAAGAAATATGTCAGACTTTGGTATTAGTGTTTTCTTATTACAAATTTAATGTGCGTGCTGTGTCCAGGACAAATTGTATCACAGCTGAAGAAAAGTCGAGTTTCTTGACGAAAAGTCGAGTTTCTTGACGAAAAATTGCTCTCCCTCCTCTCCTGGGTGCCCGCTTTCTCTTAGCTCTCCGGTCGCTCTGCTCTAAGTCCGTCTGTGCCAGTAAACAACTTTTATGAACTGATAAAAAGAACGAAGTTAGCATCAGTGAAACAAAGAGGTGAGGAGAAGATGCTAGAGTTGGATGTGACACAGAAAACCTGTTGATAGCTTTACAAGGTAGTATTGTTATGGAATCACTAGGGAAAGTCAAATAGAGGAACCCAAAAACACACGGCGAAGAGAGATGGATACAAATATGGAGGGATGGGACAGACTTTGAGTGGATAGCACAGGACAGAAGGTCCTATATGTTTTTGTTGAGAACGTGCTCCACACACAGCTGGAAGGTACTTATAATAATGATACAACGTTAAACTGCGGGCTTCGTAAACATATCAGTCATTAATCCTGTCAGGTCTGAAGCCCTTCTGGCAATAATGTAGTTAAAAAAAAAATACTCAAAATTAACAAACAGTATAGCAGCGCCTGAAGATCAAATGTCTTATATAAATGATGGTCTTAAATGAACAGTCTCCACAGGACGGAAGTAGGGTCCGGAATCTAGATTCTCGACAAACATTCTCCAAAACTGTTTAGAGCACGATGACCTACGACGCCAGACCTAGCCACAGGCGGCTGAGCTCAGACAGAAGCTATGATGTCGTAAGAACAAACAAAACGCAGAATAAGACGAAGAAGATGAGAATATGATTAGACCAAAAATTCATGTGGGAAGACATTATCCAGAAATGTAGATGAAAAACACCGACTGAGATTCACACAAGATATACAACAGCGGAACAACTTGACCAAAGATATGCTGGGCAGATAAAACTCAGAAATGTAGAGATAGACAGATAAAAGATAAAACTCAGAAATGTAGAGATAGAGATAGACAGATAAAACTCAGAAATGTAGAGATAGACAGATAAAACTCAGAAATGTAGAGATAGACAGATAAAACTCAGAAATGTAGAGATAGACAGATAAAAGATACAAGTGAGAAAAATAATAATAAAGCGTCTAATGAAAAGTGGTGTTTTATGACCACGTAGGTTACAGTTCGAAGAAAGAAAGAACTATTAAGTTGAACTCCCATAGTTCCTGGTCAGGTAGCTCAGTCAAAAAGTTTCGGGCAATGAAAACTCTAGAAATGTCAGCAATTATAGCTGTGAAATAAAATAATTTTTAAACAAAAAAATGTGTTGTCTTTTCTTTTTTGTTTTTACCCAGTACAGCACAAACACCAAATTAAGATTAAATAAGAGCTGTGTACTTTCTGTGCTTCTGTGCAATACGGAATGCCGCTGAGCAACAGACATGGGAATGTCCAAACTGTCGTCTTTACACACACAGCCTGCTTAAGACAAATTCTTCCAATTTTTTGGCTGATTACCTTCACCAAATAAGAAATGCTTATTCTGAGCATTCAAGAAGATATTTGCACCATCACAGCAGACAGACGCTGGAATGAGGTTGGCCATGTCCTCAGAAGAGACCATGATAATATCACATGATTTGCTTTGATATGGACCCCAGAAGGAAGGTGAAAGAGAGGCCAAAAAAAAAAATAACATGGCTTAGAGCTATTGTAGCCAAGATGCAAAGCAAGAACCAGCGTGGGTACATTGCACCAAGGATGGCGACAGACCGAGCCAAGTGGAGACATTTTGTAGCTTTATTTATTCAAGACACCACAAGGCGTAATGACCGCTGATTGCTTCGTCAGCCTGCGGATAAGGATCCAAAAAAAAAAGAGAAAAAGAATAATCTGAGATTCTAAACTATTAACAAAAGAAAACAGTGGCGTGAATGTTATGAAAACAGTTGGTGAATGCCAGATATAATCGGGAAATGATATGACAATCTCGACTATGCTCATTTCAACTAAGTACAGAATGATCGGAGAAATGAGGCAGCAATTAGCTTAGTCCGAGTTTTATTTCGTGTGAATATCATGACCCATATTTTAACAGATGTGCAGAATTCGGTTAGAAAATAAATAAACAAAAAATGACATTAATTCAGACTTAAAATATATTTTTTTATAACAGGCGTCGATTCTTGGTTAAAAAATAAAACAATTATGGAAATGAATATTCCATATAAAGATTTGAATGAGATGAACTTTAACGTTTTTAATTTTTCCCTGCTCAGCTTGTCTGTCTCTCATCGGTGACTCCATCTATTGGTGAAATCTCATGTTTTCTTACGCACAGACAGCTACACCATGGACAACAACAACAATAAACTACCTAAAAGGTGGTCCAAAAGTAGATATCCAGTTTTCTTACATTTATTTATTCCTTCTTACGAAATAATACGTGGAAATTATGTAAGTACATAAAGATAACAAGTACATTCAAAGCCGGGCCTAACTGGTGCGAGATCTTGTTCCCCTTTCCAGTACTGTAATGTTCTTTCATCAGAGTCAATTTCATAATTGAGTTGAATCACACTATTAAGTTCGCAATTTTATAAAATTTTATGCATGATAAAATCCTGTATATTCTGATCCATTATCCTTATAATGTACAATATCCAATTAGTTTCATATAGGAACATATTACAAGACAGTAAACACGTCCACCCCACACAGTGGAGATATAAACAATAATAATGTTGCTAGGCCAAACAAAATGACGTCATATGCGACTTACGCATAGCGACCACAAAAAGGTGCTAACACTTGTGAGCACTATATTTAAGTCCATTCTAAACTATTGTAACCGGAATGATGACG
The DNA here is from genome assembly GCA_024509875.1 of Oreohelix idahoensis. NCBI lineage: Eukaryota > Metazoa > Mollusca > Gastropoda > Stylommatophora > Oreohelicidae > Oreohelix > Oreohelix idahoensis. Next base: position 54,523 of record JAMPIV010015099.1, on the reverse strand, counting down.
ACATTAGTAGTTAGCAATTATCCTTTAAAAGACAGTTACAGGAAATAATACGAGACCTGAAATCTCTAAACAGAATTAAATATACCCTCGAATAAAAGGTTATACCATTTGCTATCATAGAAACTTGTGTAGTAACTGTGACGTAAATATGACATAGACATAACTAGTGGACTATCCATCTTAACTGGTGGCTTCGCCAATGAAACAGATTATCCCAAAGGATATCCGGTAGACTGACAAATCAAAGTAACTTCCCCAACAGTCTTAGAAACCAGTTTGTAATATATGGACCGCCCAAACCCCTAGAGTTGAGTTGACCCCCACGATTTATTGGTAGCTTCATAGAGACTCCAGTGAAGAGAATAATGGCTAACCCGACCCCTAGCCCTATGACACGTTTATTCTCTAAACCAGCGGATATGTTTTCAAGGTTCTAAATACAGAACATATATTTGGTAGTCAGTATGACATATTCCTCAGGTGGGTAAAAATCTCGATTTAGTATTCCGACTTATACATATAGCAGACAAGAAAATAATGTACATATGTTCATAAAAAAATTGGAGACCTGAAATTTATGAGACGAATTCATATTGTGGAATGTATGCTGCAGGATTGAAAAGGGAGTCACATTTTAACTACAAGTTGTACATCTGGAAGAAATCTAAATAAAAACTTCATTTATATATATTCCGGACTTTGCTTCACTGCAGATAGAAATAGTTGATTTTGAATTACTTAAAATTCAGGGATCTAGGAACTATTGAGAGTACTGCCATTACAACTACATGATCTACTTCCAATTCAAAATCTAAACCGAACCTAGAACCCGTACAAATGGCTCAAGTAAAGTAACATCTCTGGAGGTTTATCCAGTGAACACAAACTTGATATATGAACACAAACTTGATATATGAACACAAACTTGATAGATGAAAAAAAACTTGATATACTACCTAAGTTAGAATAACGTCGGAAATGCTTCCTATTCTGTCCTTTATTCTTTCAACGGAGAATAGCTCCTAAATTACTGGTCACAAATATACAATTGTCACAACACCAGCTTCTTAGTTGGTGTGTCAATGTAACACGCATTCTTACTTATACAAATACACCTATCATTCTGTTCCGATCTTCTCTAATATTTTCCGACGGAATATTCATTTATATGAAAAGAAAGATAAAATAATAAAACAGAACCTCAACCAGTTTTCCAAAAACTATCTGTGTGATTACGGGCACACTATTGTGTGGCGTGCAAAAGGCATACACCACACCTATCAATTTAGCCGCCATTATAGCGTTACTCAGTCAGGATCTAAAAATAGAACACTAGCCATGGCCGCTGACGGAACAGCAGCCAATCCGAGGAGAGGTTCACCGAAACTGCCCGGATGTTAACCGCGCCAAGGCTTAGCCTTTTAAAGATTCTATGTGTCATTTCCGTCGCCAGACGCGCAGAGAAAACAAGCCGCTGACACGATATTGAAATCTCCAGTTGCAGTTCAAAACTATGCCTTTGACATAACGTCCACGAACATTGTCTGGGTGTTCGGTGGAATTAAATCTTGTTTCGTATAAAGCTTTACGTTGCCTGATTTACTAAGTCTACAGCTGAAAGGTTTGCAAGCAACTAATAAATGCAACCCCTGTCAAACGATCCTTAGTTACATTTTCTTAGTGCATAGGTGTTGAGTGTGAGGTGCCCATTTCAACATAAGTTCGCTCAAGCCCTCTTGCCTCTGTATCATTTCTATACAGTAGTATAGGCAAAAACAGACAAAGCAACATAATGTTGTGCCTAGTACATGCTAGAAGAATATGAGTCAACCATAATCACTGCCTCATCGGTAACATTATGTTCCATCTTTTCCTACAGACATTCCAATCTTTTCATGGTGCGTTCCGGCCTATGAACTAATTGCGCTCATGTTGAAACAACGCGCATTTCTTCCCAATATACCTCACGGTGCGGGATATTTTTCTTTTTTAAATGAAATATTCTAGCCTCTGTTGCTTTTCGGTGACACAATTTCTGGATTATTCCCCATTTTTATTAAACAGTTTGGGTAAGTATGAACAAGTGTCTGCAACATATATTTTTATTAAACAGTTTGGGTAAGTATGAATAAGTGTCTCCAACATATATTTTTATTAAACAGTTTGGGTAAGTATGAACAAGTGTCTCCAACATATATTTTTATTAAACAGTTTGGGTAAGTATGAACAAGTGTCTTCAACATATATTTTTATTAAACAGTTTGGGTAAGTATGAACAAGTGTCTCCAACATATATTTTTATTAAACAGTTTGGGTAAGTATGAACAAGTGTCTCCAACATATATTTTTGATATAAGGCAGGCATTTTTTTATTTTGCCAACGTTTTTGGTATCCACCACTATTGAAATTTGATTTGCTCTCTTCATCATATTTCAGTTCTAAAAGTTCTTCTTGACATGTTATATCAGCATCAGCAGCATTTGCAGTAAAAGGATTCACCATCCAGTCATACACCTTCAAGTTCAAAATATCACTAAATCGTTTTTCCATATCCAATTTAAGTTCATTAAGGTGACTACTGAACTACTCTAAAATTATGGTAACTTTTTCTTTTCACATACATTCTCTAACAAATTTGAGTTTGTATATTTTGGATGTTTTTAATACAGCATGCAATTATTCTGCCGCCCACCTGAAAGCTTATCGCCCACTAGTGGGCGGTACCGCCCAGGTTGAAGAGCACTGATCTATGCTTTCGTGCCATTGTTTCCGTACTTCTGAAGCAAAATGAAAATTAAGAATTTAATGTCATCAGTGCATGGAGCAGAAGGTAAACAACATACTTTCCTCCCCATATTTAGGCCGGTAACTTGCTCGTTGAACAGAATAGCGTTAGTTGATTTAAGGCAAGGGTTCTTAACGCGGGTCCGGCGGCGTGGCACTACGTCTGAGGGTGCGAGACATGCCAGATGTTTTAGAAGATCAATCATCATAAACACGATATAACATATATCATTCAGATGTATCTGTACAATACAAGAACATTGACAACATGCATTGAATAGCGATCCTAAGTCACATTTTAAAAATAATATTTTCTTAAGTATAACTGGAAACAACAAGTAATTCATGGTTACTATCAACTAGAAAATACTATCTTTTCATATTTTCTGACGTTTATTATAACATTGAAAACAAATATAAAATTATTTTTCTATCACTCTTTAGTTATGAATATATTGTACATAAAATATTAACCTTTATACATATATTGAACATAAAATATTAACCTTTATGAATATATTGTACATAAAATATTAACCTTTATGAATATATTGTACGTACAATATTAACCTTTATGAATATATTGAACATAAAATATTAACCTTCTTCAAAAAAGTTGTGAATATTGGTGTGGTGTAAAGCCAGCGGAATTATTTTCACAATGCCTACAGCGGAATTATTTTCACAATGCCTACAGCGGAATTATTTTCACAATGAACAAACGCTTGAAATGATTCCTACAAGCATTCCTAATTTATGTACCTTGCACAACCTATTCCCAGTTTCTCCACGCTCACCACATGCACTAAATATATTTAAAAAAGAAAAGATTTCTGTCCATTGATTTCAGCTAAAAAGACATTTCTGGCATATTTTGGCGAGCTAGAAGATAATGGAGATGCCAGGTTTAATGACATTAAAGGGGTGCCAGGTTTAATGACATTATAGGGGTGCCAGGTTTAATGACATTATAGGGGTGCCAGGTTTAATGACATTATAGGGGTGCCAGGTTTAATGACATTATAGGGGTGCCAGGTTTAATGACATTATGGGGGTGCCAGGTTTAATGACATTATAGGGGTCCGAAGTTTCTTAGGGATGCTGTAAAGGGGCAAAGGACTCCTAATAGGTTCAGAAGAACTAGTTTTTGGCAATATATACGAAAACATGAAAAAAATAGGAATGTGAGCCCTCTAATTTTATGTGCATGCGTGTATATATATATATATATATATATATATATACAAGGGGATTGACATAAGTCTTGGGCCTGACCATGAAGGAGTCACAGGAGGAAGATGAAACTTGGCACATTTAAAGTTCATCATATTTGCACTGAATGTGTGAAGTACGCGTTTGTTTCTTCAATGGGTTTTCCCGCTACGGTGCACAGCGCAATGTACCCTATTGACCGGATCTGCTGCTCCAAAGATTTGACAAAACAATGGAAAAGAAGGAGGCCAGAGCTGTGATAACATTTCTGATGTTTCAGGGGAAAACACCTACAGAAATACACAGAGAGATGGAACCAGTGTTTCGTGATTCTTTCCTTCATATACTTCGGTAAAAAAACTGGTGTCAACAGTTTAAGTGCGGCCGCTCAAATGTTGCTGATCTGCCAAGATCTGGTAGACCAGCCTCAGAGTGCAACGATGAAAATGCAACAAGAGTGAAGAGAATCATTGACCAGGATCGAAAAATGACAATTGTGAAGATAGCTAGTAGAGTAAAACTAAATGAAAGAACAGTTTATAGAATTTTTCACAACAGACTGAACATGAGAAAAGTGTGTGCACGCTGGGTTCCGCAACTGTTGACACGTGAACAGAAGCAAACGAGGGTAAATTGCTGTCAACAGTTGCTCAAAAAGTGTCAGTCAAAAAATATTTTGGAGACACCATTATGACCTTGAATCCAAAATTGCCAGCTTGCAATGGAAAACTCCGGGCTCCCCAACACCTGTCAAGCCGAGAGCGCAGAAATCTGCAGGAAAAGTGATGCTGACTGTTTTTTGGGACGGCAAAGGTGTCCTTTTGAAAGATTATCTGCCTCGTGGCAACACAGTTAGTGGACAGTACTATGCAGATCTTCTCACTAAACTAAGAAAGGTTGTGACCAGGAAACGAGGGATAACGCGCACTCAAAATCTTCCTTTGCTTCAAGACAACGCGCCCTCTCACAAAGCACGGCTTGTGCAGCTAGCAGCCATCGATTTGAATATTGAAATTCTTCCACACCCACCATATTATCCAGATTTGGCTCCATCAGACTTTTTTCTATTCCCAAATCTTAAAAAACAGCTAAAAGGAAATCATTTTGACAGCGATGAAGAGGTTATACTGGCATGTGAAGTCTGGTTTAGTTTGAAAAATAGGGTGTTCTACTCCCAAGGTCTTTTCAAGGTCAAGCAGAGATGGCAGAAGTGTGTCAATTCAGACGGTGGCTATATTGAAAAGGAATAAACACTATACAAAATTTCAGCTCTCTGTGACATGTCCTTCATGGTCAGGCCCAAGACTTATGTCAATCCCCTTGTATATATATATATAAGCACTTGGGGGCGCCGGTTGAGCTACTTGGCTAAGGCGCCAGATGCTTTATTTTACTATGGAGCCAAATACAATAACACCGGATCTGCACGAAAGAAAGAACGATGGATGGTCCCTGGTTTGATTTCTTGCTGAGAGTAATTTAAAAAAAAAAAAAAAAATTTCCCTCGTTGTGGCGAGGCGCGTCCCGTTCTACCTAGTCGGTTATATTAGGGCGCATGTCCAAATATAAATAACTTTCAGGTCTAATTGTTAAATCAGGTGTGAGAGTAATACATAAGTTACTAGTCTGTGTTTTCTTGTGGTCTCTTTCTTTCTTTCTTTCGTACGAGTGCCTAGCACATACATATTTTTGTATATTATTTACTTATCACAGTCATTTTGTCAAAGGGCGACTAAGAGGGTTGGGCATGAGACCGGTTACCCTCCCTATTTTTTAGCACGCATACTGTCATATGGCTCTGGCCACGTGACGTTAAACATACGACAACCCATTCAGTTGATCTTCTCACGGGTTTCGGTTACACAGTTCTAGTTTGTTGTTCTACTTTTGTTCCATGTGTCAAACTCTTTACTTCACCATCTATCTACTTTTGCGCGATCTATCAAGCTCTTTGCTTTACCATCTTTCTGCTTTTTAAACACTTTGATTTAATGACATGAACGATGTTTGGATGTTTCAAATCCCTTGGTTCACTAAATTTCAGACGACTTAGGGAGCTGACATTTTGCACACCACCCTCTGATTCATTTTAAACTTTCAACATTTGAAGGAACCTCGAGTGACCTGTGATGGGTCCACCAAACAAAAATGAAAGCTGAAAAAATCCTACAATTTTTACAGGATTACAGATGTGACAGGAACGCAGAGCTTATTGACGTAGAACACAAAATTGTGAAAAGGATCACAAAATGTGATGACGTACATAAAATAGTAAAGAGCATCACAGAACTTAGAAACGTTGAACATTGTGACGGTATTGCCTCCCCTGCTTTGCAGTAGTGGTCCAACAGTGGCCACAACTCAAGAGCATCTATTATAGGTGTAGTGAATTTCTAAATACAATATCTAAATTAATATATAACAATATAGGGCATAACGGCAAAATAAGAAAGTATAAAAGAATTTTCTGCTAGAAGTGTTGGTATCGCCTACGCCTTCAGATTATTTGCTAACGAATAGCCGAACAAAACGGTACCCAAATTTTTCAAATTCGTCCTTGACATAATCACTTTCCTAGTTCTAAGAAAATATTTGCCTAAAATGCATTGTGGAACGAGGAGGGGAAAGGATAGATGAAATGCTAATTCGTTTCGCATTGATTTTAAACTAAAAGCCAATACTAGCACAGGGGCAAGCCTTGCCTTAGGGGTTTCCCCAAAATACGAGGAAAAAGTTAGAACATGCAGACAACTCGTGTCACAATAACAACCTTAGCTCTTATTTCAAAGGACGTAATTATCACGTAAATAGAGAAGACAGCACATGGAAAAGAATTGAACGTGTAGTAGACTAAAAATAAAAACACTAACATAGAGAAAAAAAACTGTGTACTTCTGAACCAAGCCAACTAGTCCCATATAAATTGTATATTCGTGTACCCTAAGACTTGTTGACAAAGAATATGGTAATAGTTACGCAAATAGTCCATTAATTAACTAATTATAGCCATAATACTATAGTGGACCCGACCAGACTGTCAAGTAAAGATCATGCCTGCTTATAAATTTTTATGGCATGTTCTGAAAAAAACGACTTTGGGTAAATGAGGTTAAAAGGTACGGGATATTTGATTGGGTGGATTTTAAAGGAAGGCGAAGTATGATTGGTTGACCTAAAACTAAAAATATATTTGCCTTGGAAACATATTGGGAGTTGTTATTTGAAACGATAGATTCAAAAATAAATGTAAACATGGTCCCATTGGACAAAGCAGTAGATACTGGTACGAAACGGGGACTGTTCACTGCCATTTCAAGTAAATTTTGTGTAAAGCAAGATCGATGAGAGCAGGCGGAGAAATTTTCTAACATAAGAAAAGCCTGGACATAGGGCAGATCGAAAATGTGCCATATTGCCTAGTCATCGTTTACTTGTGTTATTTCCTTGCATCTGTGGTAAGATTGATTTTCTTAACATTTTATTTAAAGTAAAATTTGAATGTGAGATACTAACATACGACTGTAAGTAAGTGAGTCTATGGCAGACTCAAAACGGAGTCTAGAGATTGATCCAGCATATGAAAGACTATCAGAGAGGTGTAGACCAACTAAATTATATAGGATTATCATCAGGAGCATAATACCTATCCTATTGTATGGACAACAGATTATTGCTGGAATTGCAGAGGCGTTGTAACTATTAGGGGAGAGGAATACTGGTATACCTGGTCACATCAAAAGAAACTGGTGAAAGGGATTGTCGTAAAGAGCTGATCTTAATGTTTGTTTGTAATGTGCCTGTACTGGTTGTTGAGTATTATTGTAGGCTGTTGATTACGAAGGAGGCATATCCTTCTGATTTCAGAGGTTTGTGGTTGCTGTCAATAACTGGTGCCAGACTACAGTGGGCCGATATATTCATGACACAGTCTTGCCTTTTTCGGAGACAACTGTAAACCACCATCATTCTTGAAGAAGTGGGAGCTGAAGGTTGTCGTTCAGCGAAGTGCAGGAAGATTCCTACATCATATTACAAAGATAGGTGCATGTTTCGGCACCTGATCACTCAACTAACATTATATTAAAATAAGAGACTGGGAATAGTGATATAAACATTCCATCAGTGTCCATAAAAACTTACAAACAACATTCAGAGATGATGATAATAAACAATCAACCAGTGTATACTAGAAGTCACCTCAGTTAGATAATACAACTACACCCTTATATAATAATATGTGTATTATGGTCAGAAGACCCATTGTGTAATTGATTGATGTAATTAATTTCTATGATTTCACTTTTGATTGACAGTCCTGATTCCAAATAAATTGGATTCAGGACAATAAATTGAAAAACATTAACTTTCAACCACTGACTTACTAAAGATAGTCTCTTAAAGTGTAGTTCGTATGTGATTGTCGTGGTACTGTTGTGTTGTATTGGCTAATAAAATAATTTGTGTAATTGTTTATATGTTTAGTGGGTTAATGCAACCTTACACTAACATTTCATAACCCTAGACACCAAACGTAGTCATCTTACATTCTATCTAGAATAAGTCTGAATGAGATCATAGTGGTGGTAGTAGAAAGGTGCCCTGGAAATTTACTCTAATATTTATTATATTCAGGGACCTTCACAGCTGACCTCATTCAGTACACTAAGATTTCTTTACAACAAACTGTATTAACATCAAACCCACCACAATAAGCTTCAATGGAGTCTATTTGTACACAAGATTACTCTTGGCAGAAATGTCGATAGAAAAGTAGTAAAGCTTATATCACATGGAAGTCTTCACAAGATATTCAGATAAGCGAAAACAATGCTGGCTGTTGCTGAGAACGTTAATTCTGTAATCTGCCGACACCTTTTATGAAGAATTTAGCAATGGTTTATTCTAGCTCGTTAAGCCCCCACCTTTGAGTTAATCTTACTTACTTAGTCGTTCCCCTTCTGCCGTGAGGTGTAGAGGTTTGGAAGAGAGAGCGCCAGACTATCCTATCGGCTGTTTTTCTCCTGGCCTGGTTCCATTCTAGTCCTCGGTCCTTCAAAGATTGTCTAATGTTGTCCTCCCAGCGGACTCTGAGTCATCATGGCCAAACCATCTTAGTTGGTACTGTTCTACTTGGGTCTGCAGGGGGTGGGATTTTAGGCCTTGACGTATCGTCTGGTTGCGGACCATGTCTCTTCTTGTTACTTCAACCACCTTCCTCAGATATCTCATTTCTGAGGTTTGGATCTGGCTTTTGGGGGTTGTAGTCATTGCCCATGACTCGCATCCACATGTCAAGACTGGGACATAGGTGGAGCGGTATACAGCCATCTTCGTTTTCTTACAACCTCTCTCTTGATGAGGAATCCTCGGTTTATGGCCTGAAAAAGTCTCCCAACTGCTGCTTTTCGAGTGGCCAACTGTTCTTTGATGCCTCCCTTTCGGTCTATAATAGCTCCGAGATATTTAAAGTGGTCGACCTGCTCCAGGACCTGTTCTCCCAGCTTAATCTGATGTCTTCTTTCTTCTCATGATATCACCATGGATTTTATTTTAGAGCTGCTTATGACCATCCCTCTCTTCTCCAGCTCTTCCTTCCAGACGTGCAGGTGGGATTGGAGATGTGCGTCTGATTTAGCGATCAGGGCAACATCATCAGCAAATGCCAGCTCTGAATACATACCTGTTTCATCTTACAGTACCTCACTGAATACTTTCTTGTTCTCTCCTTACATATCTTGATGACATCGTCCATGAGGAGTATGAAAAGATAAGGTGACAGGCTATCACCTTGTCTAACACCAGTGGTGGTCCTGAACTCTTCTGAGTTATGGTTTGCTGTCCTCACATAATTTCCGCAAAACTTGTAGAAGCTCTGTACAGCATGAATCAGAGGTACTGGAATGTTCTTCTTTGAAAACCAGTCCCAAAGTTTGAGTTAATCAGCGGTATTTATTATTATAATATGTTTAGAATGTGTGTTTAGTAACTTTGACTAAGTCAAACACGTAGTACATTTAAACGCATTAAAGCGAAGTTAAATTTGTAATATTACAAATAACAAAATTTAATAATTACTTTAAGTTTTAACAGTTGGAAAATAATTTTAATATTTATGAAAAGGTTTTATCACTTGGATGGGATTTAACTGAATAAAGTAGGTCACTTTTGGCAGCGGATATTTTAACTTAGCTGCCAATGGTAGTTTCTTCTCCCGCTGGGTTAGTTCCTTTCACTCTGCTCTCGCTCGTCTCTGGTCGAAGTTCAGGCGCCGCACGTTCCCAGAATGTCAAAGAGTAACGGCTAAGTTGGTTCTGCGTCTGTCAATAAGACCCTTTTATGCTGGCGTTTCGCAAAACGTCAGTCCCTTCTACCTTCACTTGGTTCAAGAGATAGTACTTTCTGCTGGTACCACCAATAACTGGTAATAGAAATAGAAACGCTCTTCTGAGTATGGCGTTTTCCGACACAGTTATGTCCCCCCCTTTCTATTATACCATCCCATGTCAGAATTTACCCTCGATGAGAATTAAATTTAATCCCTCAGGATAAAACTTCATTTACATTTAAACGGAATAGTGTTAGCTTTACATTACATTTAAATGAAAAGGTTAAACGTATAGATATAATATGTTTTACATTTACATCTCCATTGTTTGAAAAGTTTTCACAATAGAAATTCATTTATGTTTCATTTATATTTACACTTATGGAAAAGTTTGAAACTTCTATTAATTTAATAAATGAATATTTTCACATAGACATTTACCCTGGTTTAAAGCTTGAAAACTTACATTAATTTTAAAGTGAATAGGTTTATAGGGACTTTTACACTGCTTTGAAAATGTAAATATTATACTTAGAATGTACATCATTTCTTTCATCTTTTCCTCCCTGCTCCATAGGGAACCTGGATCTAATTTATGCTTTTAGTTCTCTTTACGAAACTATCAATGAAGCAATCACCAGCCCGTGCAGCGGTGGTTCATGAATCATCATTCTTAATACTGAGGTTACCAGCCTCAAATGACTTTGACATCCAATATCGCGTTTGACACCTTAAACTTCACATGGTAATATATACATATATATGTTAGTTCACATGTTAGTAATAAAATATGAAATGTAAATCACTACTTACGCCAATCTTGGCTACAAACGTTTTTGCTCAGAGAAATAATAGAGACGAATCGTTCTCTTACACGCGTCTGGGATGTCTTTAATTTTACAATAGACTGCCCGTTCTGACTCCGTGTTTCTTCAGTTTCCTAGTCCCGGGGTTCCTTATTAAAATGTTGAGATTTTCTGTGCTTTTGTAAGTCTTATCTGGTTCTCCAATAAAAGGTCCGGTTAACAAATAGGAATTATGAATCTAGTCTTCACTCTTGCGAGGTCTGAAATCTTGGCGAGCTTGAAATTCACAGTAAGATAAAATTGCGAAAATGATCAAGCTATATTCCCCTCAAGGTTGTTATGAATCTAATCAGAAAGATCCAATCATTTCAAACAGGTCGGGTGTGGCACTTTCAAAATATTTCCTCCATGGACTAATTTTGCAAAGGTCACGTCTCCCATATATGGTAATATGATGTCTTGCATACACTCTCACAAACACATTTGTAGACTCATATTGTCTAAAATGTCATGAATCCATGATTACTTTAAAACCAAGTGACCGGAAGCGATTATATCACTCTTGTCTGCCCTAATGTGTCACACAGACAGTAATCTCGTTATCTGTCGTATGAGTACGCAAACTCCGTGTCTTATTGGTGATTTAAGCCGATAGCGCTGACCGATGTACATGTTAATCTGCCGCGCCTATAACCACAAATCTGGGTAGCGTCAAGCAAATGTGATGTATCATATCAGCCGCTCGTATTCAAATGTGATATTCAGGGTGCTATGATAAAATCAAATATCTGCTACTTAGCAGAAAAATAACGAGGAAAGAAAGAAAGAGAAAAAGTAAAGTGCGATAAATGACAGCACATAATAAAAATCAGTACCACAAATGTACTGATACTGCCGGAGAGAACCAAAGATCGATAGAAGTCGTCCATTTCGCCACAAACATAACTATTGTGAACATTGTTCTAGCTCTGTTATAACTGGTAGCGTCGGTAGCAACAATTTAATTAAATATATTTTAATATGGTAACCGTAACAAAATAAATCAATCAATCAATCAATTCCCTTTAGCTCCCCAAGGAACAGAGGCCTTCAACAGACACACGTCAAGTCAGAAAATTAGATCCCTTAAACTTTTCTTTCTCTTGTTTTTTTCTAATGCTTTTTCCCAATGTGCATGTTTGTTATTAGATCTTTTGTTCAAATATCCAATGTCTTACTAGATCTTTGTTCAAATGTCCAGTTTTTTAAATTAGACCTTTCGTTCAAATGTCTAGTTTGTTATTAGATCTTTTGTTCAAATGTCCAATTTCTTACTAGATCTTTTGTTCAAATGTCTGTTTTTTAACTAGATCTTTTGTTCACGTGTCTAGTTTGTTATTAGATCTTTTATTCAAAGTCTAGTTTGTTATTAGATCTTTTATTTACATGTCCAATTTCTTACTAGATCTTGTGTTCAAATGTCCAGTTTGGTATTAGACCTTTCGTCTGATTATCCAGTCTGTTCTTAGAGCTTGCGCTCGACTGTCCAGTTTGATCTTAGACCTTGTGTTCGAATGTTCAGTTTGTTCTTAGACCTTCTGTTCGGCTGTCCAGTTTGTTCTTAGACCTTGTGCTCGAATGTTCAGTGTGTTCTTAAACTTTGTGTTTGAATGTCCAGTTTGATTTTTAGACCTTGTGCTCGAATGTTCAGTTTGATTTTTAGACCTTGTATTCGAATGTCCAGTTTGTTCATAAACTTTGCGTTCGACTGCTGATGGCAGGTTACAGGAGGACTTGGCATGTGTTTATTGAAGGCCTATGCTCCTTGGGGAGCTAAAGGGTATTGGTTCGACAGTCCAGTTTGTTATTACATCTTATGTTCGACAGTCCAGTTTGTTATTACATCTTATGTTCGACAGTCCAGTTTGTTATTACATCTTATGTTCGACAGTCCAGTTTGTTATTACATCTTATGTTCGACAGTCCAGTTTGTTATTACATCTTATGTTCGACAGTCCAGTTTGTTATTACATCTTATGTTGGACAGTCCAGTTTGTTATTACATCTTATGTTCTTTTTCTTCTTCTTCGTTCGCCCTGAAAAGGACGGTGGTTGCGTTGTGTCTGTTTACGCCTAAGCTGTGATATCTGCACCTTTCGGTCGACACATCCGACTTCGGCACGGCATTTTTTAAGGACCGGGTTTGATCTTATGTTCGACAGTCCAGTTTGTTATTAAATCTTATGTTCGACTGTCTAGTTTGCTTTTAGACCTTGTGTGTGATGGTCCAGTTTTGCTGTTAGGTTTTCAGCCCAGTTTTCCATTTGTTGTTAAATTATTGTTCAACATTCCTGTTTGTTGCACAGTTTCTCTAGTGTTAACAACGTTTTTAAAATTTTGTTGTACAATCGCCATATAAAGAATTCTCTTATCTATCCGACACATTAGTCCTTCTTTTACTATCAAAGATGCAATCTTTTTAATGGCGCATTTTTCAGGAGGGGAACTAAACTGCAGGCCTGTTAAAATAACGAGCATTTTGTTCCCATCCTTATTAGTGTTCAATTTTGGACATGAGTTCTTGAATTTTCCCCGCTTGTAATTCCAACGAGAATGAATAAAGTATGGATTTGATTACATTACAGGAAATTGCTTGTCTATTCGCTCAAGTCGATACTTCCTTAAATAATGATTCAAAGACGGAGTCATAGAAAGTTTATTTTGAATTTTTAGTTTTGTGGGTTTAAAAAAAAAAATACTTGCCAAGGGAAGATTTCAAATAAGATATGTGTACATTAACAAAACATGTTGTGATAAAGCAGTTGTTAATTAATTAACCAAATTGCAGTCCATTAGCTTCTTTTTTTTTTTTTTACTTTTCCCCATTCCATTTTGGACGTGTTGCTCGCCAACTTCATAACTAGCACATCCATGTCAATGACCCTAGGACAATTAGTGTCGTCAGCAGACTAAACACAACGTAATTATTTCCCACCATTTTTTGGCGGTGACTTACTCGTTGTGTAGAATGTCCTAGTCTGTTGCACTGTTTGTACGAATATACTATTTTATCAAGTTTTTCCCATTTTAGAGTTTGTTGAATAGTTTGTCCACTGTTCAATCTTGTTGAGCAGTTTGTCCGCTGTTCAATCTTGTTGAGTAGTGTGTCCGCTTTTCATGTTTGTTGAATAGTTTGTCCTCTTTTCAATCTTACTGAACAGTTTGTCTTCTTTTCAGTCTTGTTGAACAGTTTGTCTGTTTTTTCAATCTTATTGAATAGTGTGTCCGATTTTCATGTTTTTTAATAGTTTTTCCGCTTTTCAATCTTGTTAAATGGTTTGTGTCCGCTTTTCATCTTTTTTTAAATAGTTTGTCCGCTTTTCATGTTTTTTTTTAATAGTTTGTCCTCTGTTTAATCTTGTTGAATAGTTTTGTCCGCGTTTTATGTTTTTTTAATAGTTTGTCCGCTTTTCAAGTTTGTTGGACAGTTTATCCGCTTTTTAAGTTTGCTGAATAGTTTATCCTCGTGTCAAGTTGACTGTACAGTTTGTCCGATGTTCGCTTATGTTGGAAAGTTTGTCTGATCGCTCACTAGACTATTCACCTTGTTCATATTGTAGGAACGATGTTATATTCTGGGCGATGAACATTTCAGGTAATACAATTTTTTTTTTTTTAAATTACCCCCTCTGGAGCTCAAAGTGGCGTCTATTGACTTTATTGAGTAAAATATGTGTGAGCTTGGCCCTGGCTGATCAAGTTAGCCAAAAGGCCGGCGGTTATATTTTGTTGACATAGGAAATAATAAAGTGAGAGTTTGTGATTTTTGACTAAGGGAGCCTACTCTGTAAGTTGCGCCCCCTTAAGAAATGTATTAGATTGTGAGTATGAAAACTGGGCAGGTAACTAATTATGCTTTACGATTGTTGAATAATGTTATAAAATAGTACAAAGGGGAATAATGATATTTGGAATAGGGACTTAATTAGCAAAGGGAGGTAACAATATTAGTGTCCTTTGTCTCGGTGAATGTTGTTTTGGGTAAGAATTTGTGAACGAAGTAAGATGCACGAGATTATGAAGTCCGTAACAATGAATGAGTTGTGAGTTTATAAAATTGTAATAGGAAATCGAGGAAAATATGTTAGTTGGATTTGGGATGTCAAACGTAGCAGTAGATATGGTTTGGGAATGTTTTCTCCCATGTGTTTAAAATGTTATAATTGTGAGCACCACAAGGAAGATCGTAGACAACAAGCCATAGTTTTGGTTGGCTCTTGTGTTCACAAGAGATGTACGGTTGTCTAGTTCCTTGGAGCCTCAAAAGCCATCTTTGTAGAGAGAATTGCTGCAATTTAGATATAGTTTTGATGATGTGTGTTTTTCCATTCCCACGAAGTGGGCACCCACGCAGTAGGCTCAGGACAAGTATGTTTTTTTCAAGCACGGAGACAGCAGGTATGAACGGTTAGTTTAATAGTGTGTAGCAAGAACAATTGGTAGAGATAGTCATACCCTAGCGGTTTAGGCCAGTCTTCGCCATACGAGATAAACCAACTAGCTCACACAGAAATAGTCCAGGACATTTTGTCGTCAGAAAAGAATAAAAGAACCCAGTAACTAGAAGTGTTCAACGTTCTAGACTCACAAATGAAAAAAAAAAAGTTTGGGCAAAAAAAGAATGACAGAGAAGAAAACATAGAAACAGGGACACTTAACCAGAACCCATGGTACGAGGAATGAAAGATCGACTTTGTAAATAATCAACACAATTGAAATGACTGTATGAAGAGTTATCACCCGTGTGTTACCGGGGCCCGAAAGGAGAGCAAAGAATAGTAACACTGTACCCTACCAGGCATGTCGTAAAAAGAGACTAAGGAGGGTTGGGCATGTGGCTGGTTACCCCATCCCATAAAAAACTTTTTACCACAAAAACTTCAACAAACATGGACAAGTCAAATAAAGAATATAAATCAACTCAGCCGCCCAAGACAGAAGAAGGTCCTCTGGACAGGAGGCGCATGAAGCAACCTAGAGAAAGCCGAAAGAGGTCTGGGTTGCCGACTAACCTTTTTTCGTCTAGGAAAATCTCCAGGATTGGCACCTGGAATGTTCGCACTCTGTGTGAACAAGGGAAAACTGCACAGGTAGCAGCAGAAATGAAAATTTTAGGATTGATATCCAGAGTCTCTGCGAGACACGGTGGAAAGGCAATAGAGAAGAGGAGATTGATCACACGAGAAATGGTGTTGTCCTCCGGACATGAGGAGGAAAGAGCCCACCACGGTGAAGTGGTGGCTCTAATGCTGTCTAGGGAAGCACAGAAGACACTTATAGAATGGGAAGCAATGGGACCCCGAATTATAACAGCAAGGTTTAAATCAGCCAAAAAGAAAGTAAATATAAACATCATTCAGTGTTATGCACTGTCACAGAGAGTTTTATGATCTATAAATTTTCTATATTCTCTTCTTTTTCTACCCATGTCCTCTATTTTATTTTTCGCATTCGTACGTTTGCGAAAAATATTTTCTTTCCCATTCTCACTTTACCGTTTTTCTTTCTCATACTAATACGCATTCTATTACGTAGATGTCAGGCTCTGGAGGTTATTGCGTTGTAGGCGCAAAACTGTGAATATTCATCTATCTCAGACATAGGGCCGACATATCGTCTGCATTTTCACCTGTCACAACGTAGTTTCATCGGCTGAGTGCTCAGGTGAGGTGTTAAACCCGACATCTGCACGGCGCAGAATGAGACATTTGTCTGGTAGTTTCCTCTGTCACGGCACT
Organism: Oreohelix idahoensis; assembly: GCA_024509875.1. NCBI lineage: Eukaryota > Metazoa > Mollusca > Gastropoda > Stylommatophora > Oreohelicidae > Oreohelix > Oreohelix idahoensis. The sequence goes on along the minus strand of JAMPIV010015099.1, from coordinate 37,618 downwards.
CGGGGCCAGTTTCGCTGGCAGTGAGGTGTCTAAGACGCGTTTGGCATGTTATTGCCAGCGTCTAAGGTACGTAGGTGTTAACTCTTACAGGCCGAAACGACGCTACCAGCGTACATCCGCAAATCCCGTAGAAGCCAAAACGACGATCCCAGCGTCGTTTTTGTGTTCTGTGAAATGTGTTCCGTATTTTAGTAATTTGGTATTTTAACATAACGGAAGTTACTATTTTTTTATTCAGAAGAGCGCTATCTTTGAGTTGTGATTCGGAAACACGCTTGTTCTAGCTAATTTCACTGTGAAAAAACGGTAAATCTGTCAGCTTTCGATTGGCGATTATTGTTGTTTATACAGACAATGTCTAGCGAACCAACCACATCATGTTTATCAAAACGTAAGTCTTTTTTATCTGTAGAAAAAGCTAGGGAACTGTGTATCTTTGACGAATTTAGCGATAATGATGATTTTGAAAGTGAAAATGATGATTTCGAATTAGAACTTAACGAAGAAGCTAGTTCTAATGAGGAGGGGGCGTGGTCACAGCCAGGCCCTAGTGCTACAAAACGACAAAAAGTTTTGACCAAATCATCGACAAAAAGGGGGAAAAGCATTAGTACCAAGGAGCAACAAGGGGCAATTAGTAATGAATGGATTTCAGTACCAAACATCAGTATTACAGAGACCCAAAACGCATTCAGATTTCTTCCCAAATATGGTCGTAAACCAGGAGTACACGATGACTTAGGTCTTAGTGAGGCATCAACTCCTTTTGACTGCTATAGGACATTGTTTACTGATGAATTTGCAAATTCAATAGTACATTCTGTAAATGAGTATGCAAATCTTAAAGTTCTTAAAAATAATCCATCCCTAAAAAGATCTAGATTTTCCAGCTGGACAGCACTATCAAACTATGAGTTGTTAAAATTTATGGCTACAATAAATGCTATGGGCATTGATCCCAGACCTTCTATTAGAGACTATTATTCATCAGAAACTGATTGCCTTTATGCTCCATTTTATCACAAAAACTTTGAAAGAGATAGATTTTTGTCTATCTATCAAACAATGTTGCATGTGGGACAGCCTGATGCTGAGGGAAAAAGTAAAGTGGAGCCATTCATCAACTCTTTGATTGAAAATTTCAATAATGCCTTTACGCCCTTTGAAAATGTTTCGGTTGATGAAATGATTGTAGGATTTAAAGGGAGATGGAAATACAAGCAATTTAATGCAACTAAGCCTAGTAAGTATCATATAAAGAGTTTTGGTCTTGTTGACAGTACCACTGGGTATGTTTTATCCCTGCTTACGTATTATGGAGCGAATACCTCATATGATCCAAGCACAGACACCAATAGTGGGATGGCAATAAAAGTCTTTGGAACTCTATTACAGCAAATTGGAACTGGTTATCATATATTTGCAGACAGGTTCTACACCACCAGGGCACTCATTGACTATTTGCTTCAGCAAAAGCAATACTATACTGGCACCCTCCAGTCAAACCGAATTGGCTTTCCATTAGAAATAAAAGCACTTTCCATACCACACATGGAACGGAAATGCTGGCAAACTAAAGATTCATCTTTGCTTTGTATTGGATGGAGGGATAAGAAAGCAAAAAAAGCCAGTAATCATTGTTTCCACCAAAACAAATACAGGAATGACTACCACGACAAAACCAAAGCCAATAACAGTCCATGACTATAATCAGAGCATGAATGGATGCGACCGTGCTGATCAAATGCTTGGGTATTATGGCATTCACAAACGACGCAGCAACAAGTGGTGGAAAAAAATATTCTACTGGATAATGGAAATTACTTGTACCAATGCTTTCATCCTCTATAGGCTCACAGGCAGTAGAAAAATGACATTAAAACAGTTCAAAATATCTCTGATTGATGCTTTGCTTCAGTGGGCCGCAGATCTAATGCCCGAGCCACAGAAGAGTATCAAGACAACCACGGGAAGACCAAGGACAGCCAACCCAATTCAGAGGCTTGAAGGAGCTAAGCATATGATAGCTTACACAGAAAAAGACAGAAGATGTAGAGTCTGCAGCAAACCAGATTCTCCAAAAAGAACAAATTTTATTTGCGAGGGTTGCGATGATTATCCTCACCTCCACCCAAAACACTGCTTCAAGATATGGCATACGCAAGCCACCATTGACTAAAATGTAAATATCCTTTCAGATAAAATTGTGTACATATTGTTTATGCATAATAATGTAAGTACAATACAATATATGATTTACTTTGAATATGACCTTTTTGTTTCCAAATTTTAATAATGATAGTACGGTCCGCTGGAGAGTCTCTTAAACATTAACAAAACATCACAGAAAGCTGAAACTTGTAATTAATATTCATATATGGATTAGTGTTATTTAAAAAAAACCATGGAGCACTTTGGATAATATTTCAGTCTTTATGCATCTGTTGGTGGGTACATTTTTCATTCACTAAAATGAATTAAAAAAAAAAAATTGTTTACATTATTACTGATAATTAAATATAATATGAAGAATAGCACTTAAAAGCCCCAATATTATAATTCTAAATATATTTATCTTTACTGTGAAACATAATTTGTGTGTCTTTTGTTGTGTAATATCAACACAATATATGATTTAATTTAAAAGTTCACGCGGCCTTGAATATCTTCTTTTTTATTTTAATGATGATGGTACGGTCTGCTGGATGGTCTCTAAAACATTAACAAATATCACAGAAAGCTGAAACTTGTAATTAATATTCGTATATGGATTAGTGTTATTTAAAAAAAACTATGGAGCACTTTGGATAATATTTCAGTCTTTATGCATCTGTTGGTGGGTACATTTTTCATTCACTAAAATGAATTTAAAAAAAAATTTTTTTACATTATTACTGATAATTGAATATAATATGAAGAATAGCACTTAAAAGCCCCAATATTATAATTCTAAATATATTTATCTTTACTGTGAAACATAATTTGTGTGTCTTTTGTTGTGTAATATCAACACAATATATGATTTAATTTAAAAGTTCACGCGGCCTTGAATATCTTCTTTTTTATTTTAATGATGATGGTACGGTCTGCTGGATGGTCTGTACAAATTTAACAAAATATCACAGAAAGCTGACACTTGTAAATAATATTCATATATGGATTAGTGTTATTCTAAAATATGCTGGAGCACTCTGGATAATGTTTCAGTTTTTTATGCATGGGTTGGTGAGTACATTTTTCATTAACTAAAATGAGTTTTTATTAAAAAAGTAGTCTATAAAATATGTAGAATATCACTAACATCCTTCATATTCTAATTCTAGACTCATTTATCTTTACTGTGATGTATAATATGTGTGTCTTTGTTGTATAAAAACAATACAATATATGATTTAATTTAAAAGCTTCACGCGGCCTATATAATGTCCTATTTCTTTCCAAATGTCTATAATGTTTTTTTATGGTTCGCTGGATGGTCTGTAAAACATTAACTAGATATCACAGGGAGCTGACACTTGTAAATAATATTCATATATGGATTAGTGATATTTTAAAAGACCCTAGAGCACTCTGGATAATATTTCAGTCTATTGCATGGGTTGGTAAATACATTTTTAATAGACTAAAATTATTTTTTTCTTGAAAGTGGTCTATATTATTACTCATCACTGATTACTATATGTGGAATTTTTCACTAAAAGTCCTTCATATTCTAACTCTACATTCATTTATCTTTTACTGTGATGTATAATATGTGTGTATTTGTTGTATAATAAACAATACAATGTATGATTTAATTTAAAAGCTTCACGCGGCCTCTAAAGTCCTTTTTCTTTCCAAATGTCTATAATGTTTTATATGGTTCACTGGATGGTCTGTAAAACATAAACAAAATATCACAGGAAGCTGACACTTGTAAATAATATTCATATATGGATTAGTGATATTTTAAAAGATGCTGGAGCTCTCTGGATAATATTTTCAGTGTTTATGCATGGGTTGGTTGAGTACATTTTTCATTCACTAAAATGAGTCTTTTCTTGAAAGTGGTCTATATTATGACTCATAACTGAATACTTATGTAGAATATCACTAAAAGTCCTTTCATATTCTAACTTTACATTCATTTATCTTTACTGTGATGTATAATATGTGTGTCTTTGTTGTATAATAACAATACAATGTATGATTTAATTTAAAAAGCTTCACGCGGCCTCTAATGTCCTTTTTCCTTTCCAAAATGTCTATAATGTTTTATAAGGTTCACTGGATGGTCTGTAAAACATTAACAAAATATCACAGGAAGCTGACACTTGTAAATAATATTCCATATATGGATTTAGTGATATTTTTAAAAAGATGCTGGAGCTCTCTGGATATAATATTTCAGTCTATTTGCATGGGGTATGGTAAATACATTTTTAATAGACTAAATTATTTTTTTCTTGAAAGTGGTCTTTATTATTACTCATCACTGATTACTAAATGTGGAATTTCACTAAAAGTCCTTCATATTCTAACTCTACATTCATTTATCTTTACTGTGATGTATAATATGTGTGTCTTTTATGTTGTATAATAACAATACAATGTATGATTTAATTTAAAAAGCTTCACGCGGCCTCTGATGTCCTTTTCCTTTCCAAATGTTTATATGGTTCGCTGGATGGTCTGTAAAACATTAACTAAATATCACAGGAAGCTGATACTTGTAAATAATATTTATATATGGATTAGTGATATTTTAAAAGATGCTGGAGCTCTCTGGATAATATTTCAGTGTTTATGCATGGGTTGGTGAGTACATTTTTCATTCACTAAAATGAGTCTTTTCTTGAAAGTGGTCTATATTATGACTCATAACTGAATACTATATGTAGAATATCACTAAAAGTCCTTCATATTCTAATTCTACATTCATTTATCTTTACTGTGATGTATAATATGTGTGTCTTTGTTGTGTAATAACTCAGAAACTTTAGAATTTATAAAGGTACTGCTTTAAGGTAAAAAATAATTCTGGCAAAACTGATGAAAAAATTCCGGCCTGCAAGAGTTAAGGAAAGGGGAGGCTATTGCGTGGTTTTGGAAATAGAGCGCATCCTTTGTCTGGTTTAAGATATTAACCAGAGTTTGAAACTAGATTTTCATTTGTACTCCTAAATCTGCAGTAGACAGATCGCCAGGCTAGAAAAATATCTTGTGTATTGAAAAGTCTTTACTTTCTGGGCAATTTGCCGAGTTCTAGACTACTATTACATTGAATGATTCTAGTTCGTGGTATTAGACTGCAGTGCTGTGCGGAGCTAAATATATATATATTAGATATCTAGTATTTTGTGAAGTGTTTAAAGTGTTAAATCGCATATTTCATATTTCACTAGTTAGATTTTTGTGCAGAGTGCTTAATTTATAAGTCTGTTATATTCTCTAGCTGACGTGTTTCAGTGGAAATCAGAATAATTTATATTTCTAGCTTAAAACCAGGTAGCTAGAAGGAATTAAATTTAACTGCTAAATAATCAGACAAGAATATATTTTAAAATTTACTTATAACTGCATTGCTACATCTTGAGTATTGACGGGATACGTATGTATTCCTAATTCATGATGATTGATTTTATGAATATAACTTATTTCACGGGAAGTTTTAAATGATAAGTCAAGCTGTACGCTTGCAGTTTAAAATGTAACAAGTACATAGTATGTATAGTATTTTATATATGTGTTTTTTCCTCTATTTAGTGAAGAAAACTGGGGTTAACCCAAACTTTGCCAGCGTTAAGTACTGATGAGTAATATCTGTAAAGAACTAAAACATTTTCCTTAAAGAACTTGGTGTTAACCTTTACAAGTAAGTGGTGTGGTGACCAAATATAGTCCTATCCTGAAAGTAGACATCGACCTGACATTCCTCATTTCTAGAAACCTAAGCTAGTGACACTGTGCTCGCTGTTAACGTACGTGCCTGGACAATTTTTTTAATGTGACTTAAACAGACATCCGAAAAATAAGAACACCCAAGGAATCGTTCCTTGAAGCAGAGAATTCAACCCGTCTTTTTGGAACTGGGGATTTCTTGGTCAAGACTGCCATTGACGATTCTGTATGAGAATGTCCTAAAAATTATGTTTCCAGATGATGCTACCAAAGCTGTAAGTATGCAAGAGAGCACGTGGCCACGGCTGAATGAATAGAGTGAATGCAGGTCTGAGTGTTTCTTATTGTTGTATTTTGGCACACCATTTGCTGTCTTAATTGCTTTATGCAAAGTTTGTTGCAAACAAGATACTTTTCCTTAGAATAGATCATACTAATATCTAAGTCTGTTCATACCTTTAAAAGGGAAAAATCATTAGACTACAGCAGATGTATCCGTGACTCTTTGGGGGCTATCATCTTTTCTGCTAACAGGACTGTGGGCTAAACATCGAGGGAAAGGATCATACTGTGGGTCTATCATTCTTGTAGCACTTTTATTGACGTTATGACTATTTGTGACGTACGTCTAGTTTGACAAGTGAATTCTCCCTGATATGATGGATGATTTAAAGGGACTTTTAGCTTTTCATAACATTAGAACCCCTGAACATTTGTTGTAACTTTTCGTTTGCCAGAACTCATTCCACCGGGACTCATTTAGTAGGCGGCACGAGATCAAAGAGACGAACTGAGGGATTTTAGGGGAGACTATCGGCGCTATCAAAGACAGTAGTGGTCCCTGATACGAGACGCAGTTGCTTGCCGCTAATTTCGCGTCTCGGTGTCAATCGCAACCGAGCGAACGGGGGAAAGCGAACGGGTAGCAGCGAACGGAGATACGAAGACCAGGGTGCGGTTTCTTCTCTTGATTTGGCGGTCAGATCCCCAAAAGTTCGTGAGATCAAATAAGTTGTCAAGTTTATCATGTCCCACTCAACTTACATTCCATTTTAGCTAAATAGACCATTAAGACTAGACACGTTATCACTCGCTGGCCAGACTTTTACAGAAGCACTAGCTTTATTGAAATCTTGTTATAGATTTTCCCCTGGATTTTATATATATATTTGCAGTGTTTTCTATTCTGTGCAGAGCGGTAATATATATTGTGTAAAGTGATCAGTGGTCTAGTTCAGTCATTCCATTTCAATGGATTTTGTGTTAATTTAAATCTATTAAATTAAACCATCTCAATAGTTCCAGTGGTAAATATAATGATCTATCTATTATATTATTTCAAAAGATAATAGATGCTTAAATTAACTTTTAAAGTCGCGAAGGAATTTATAATTAATAAATTCAGTTAAGTCCTAGTTTTATAGATGTGGGTTTTTAACCACTAGAATTCGCGCAGTGTTTATTAAATACATAATTAAATACTCGAGTGTATTATAGGCTTAATGGGAAATTCATCGCGCTTTAGAAGGTTATTTGTTTTCGGTATATTACATGTCTTTTTTTTCTTTCATACAGAGTGATCGTAACCTGTGCGATCCCAGCATTAAGAAAGCAATAAAGAAATCAATCTAAGCAAGGCAAAGCATAAACAGTGTGTAGAGTTCCCCTGACGCAGAACTTGTTGAGACTGTGTAAATTTTTAATCTTTGAGGCGATTCTATGTTTGGAATTCCGCTATCTAACTTATAGCAAAGAAAGCACACCCAAAGACAAATTTAACGCACCATCAAACAACTTAAGTCGTAACGGGAAGAAGAACACTGGCCCGAGCTTTGTTAGTTTACTGACACAGAGAGATAATTCATAATTTCCTGAACAGTGATGTGACTAGTTTTCTCACTGGACTTAAACCATACCTCACGGATAAAGTGTACCAGCACGCGTAAGAATTTTATTATCAGCGGCATAGTCAAATAGACCACACCATCCTCACCCCGGTATCAGAGACCGTGCCCTCCCATAGAAACTGTTATTAAGAAAAGAGACACAACTACAGATTCATTTTCCAGCGATTACGGGATCCTTTTATGTGCTGACCGCCTACCCGCTAATCTGGGGCTAGAACTTGAACAAACACTCATACATTTAGTTTGAGGTGTAACTGCTGTTGTGTTATTCTATGGAGTGCAAGATTTTTTCACAATCGGTAAGTGAGAGCAAGATGAGTGAAGGCCTTTGCTAGCGCGTGTATGAATGACAGGAAATTAATTCTTTTGTGTGACCATTTTGTTAACTTGCTTACCTGGTAATATATATCTTTTCTGTATACCCTACATTGTTCCTTTAAGTGGGATAGTTGATAATTTGTTAACTCTGTTTAAAACCACCTCCTTTCCATTTGCTTAGTAAAGGGAAGAACAGCTGGGAAGAACAGGTTTTTTTCTATCACCTATACCAAATTTTGTAACACCTCTTTCAGAGTAATTAACTTCACTGTTAGGTTAACGTACCTATGTTCCTGATATTATCTATCTTTGGACTGGGTTTATCTTTGTCTAATAAGCGGGAAGGGCTTAGTCGATACCAATCTTCTTCACCCCTTCTAAACTTGTTATTTGCATTTGTGTACTTATGATAATTTATGTAATATCTGATATTTTTAGTGATTGATGTTTAAAGTGAATAAAATCACATAAACTCATTTAGTTCTGTGTGTTGGATATACCCAAAGCCCAACTTTTCCCCTTATTCGTTTAATATAGTTTGTATCAACGTCGCCTGTGTGTGTGAAAAAAACACCAAATCGGTGTGCGCGCAGATGCGAGTCTGGAAAACTGGCAAATAATTGTTTGACCAGGAGAGTGAAAGAGAAGATTGAGAGAAACGATTTGTCGTAAATAAGTCTGTCTTTACTCTCCTCCAGCTCGCTGTGAAGCAACTATTAAATCTCTACATTTTCTAACACTGAGCTTTCCATCATCATTTTTCACTCTAAACCGGACCACTATTTCTAAGACTCTTTTCTCTCAAAATAAATTTACGACACTATTTGTATATGTTTTGATGTATTTTTAGGTGTTGTGATGGAAGTATATTTTGATCATTAAACTTCACATTTGAACTTAATCAGCTCTTTGGTCAGCTCGTTCCAAAAATATCTATATAATCATTGTTATAGTTTTCCCACGTCTGTGCGTCTTACTGTCGTCTTATGTGTGTGTGCACGTGAGTGGTACGTTCATATATATTAATATATGTTGTCACTAGACTGTCTGACTCCTCTAAATCTGTTGTAGAAGATAGGCTGAGAAAGAGAGAAGATTCTCGAGTTCTCAAGGACAGCCTCTATTGATTCTACCATCTCACTCGTGGAAATCTATTTCTAGTATTATCTCTCACGGTGGCTATCACTCATTCTAATCTATTCAGAAGGGACCAACTCAAGTCTTAATTCCCCTATCAAAAATCTACGACATGCACCAACAAACGATAAAGAAGAATCTGTGAAAGAAGACTTTTACACCAGACTAAAAAGTGTCTTGGACAATAAGAAAAGAAAGGATATCACAATTTTGATGGGGGACCTAAATGCGAAAATAGGAACAGACAACACTGGCTTTGAAGAAATCATGGGAAAGCATGGATTGGGTACTTGGCAGTAATATAGACAAAGTTGGAGGGACAGACAGCGATATCAAAATAAGAATACAAAAGGCAAGAGGAGCTTTCATTGCATTGGGAAATATATGGAGATCAAGAGAAATAGGATCCAACACGAAAATAAGAATCTTCAACTCAAATGTGAAGTCAGTCCTATTGTATGGCTCAGAGACATGGAGAACAACAAAGACAACAACCAAAAAGCTACAGACTTTCATAAATGGGTGCTTGCGTAGAATAGAGGGATTAAAATGGTATGACAAGGTTACCAACGTGGAACTGATGACAAGAACTAGACAAGTGCCAGTGGAACAAGAAATGAGAAAAAGACGATGGCGATGGATAGGACACACACTGAGGAAACCTGTTGATAGCATTACAAGGCAGTCCTTGTTCTGGAACCCCCAGGGCAAGAGAGGCAGAGGAAGACCAAGAAGTACATGGAGAAGAGAGTTGGAAACAGAGGTGAAAATGATGAGGAGAACACGGAAAGAACTTGAGATGATGGCACGCGACAGGAGGACTTGGCATGTGTTTGTTGAAGGCCTATGCTCCTTTGGGAGTGGAGGGTTATGAATGAATGAATGGATTGGGTATGATGAACGAGAATGGGGAACTATTAGCAAACTTCTGTGCTTCAAATCAACTAGCTATAGGAGGAAGCATATTTCCACATAAAAGAATACATAAAGCATCATGGATATCACCAGACCACAGAACTGAGAATCAGAATGATCACATATGCATAAGCAAGAAGTTTAGGTCATCATTGCATGATGTGAAAGTATGTAGAGGAGCAGATGTTGTATCAGACCACCATCTTCTGTTGGCTAAAACAAAATTAAAACTCAAGAAATTTACAACAGCTTATAGCTATATAATAATAATAAATTCTTTAAGCACCAAACACGGCGCATAAGGCAGAAACCAGTGCTCTCCAGGTTGTTCGTTGTGACGCCACTCCTCTTAGCTCTTGCACATTATTTAGGCCCAACGTTCTTCCTTCTCTTATTATTGTTCTTCTGAGTGTTTCTTTTGGTCTTCCTTTTTTCCTCTTACCCTCAGGAACCCAAGTGAGCGCCTGTAGTGGTATTCTGTTGTTTTGCATTCGTAGGACATGACCGATATATGACCATCGTCTTTTCCTTATATAGTCGGAGACATATTTCTGCCTAGAGTCTTCTCTTATTTGTCGATTAGTCTTGAATTCTTTCCAACTGATGTTCAGTTCATGAGTTTTCTAAGACATTTGTTCTCGAATGTATTCAGCTTGTTCTCCAATGATTTTGTTATTTTCCAACTCTCACAGCCGTATGTTAACACTGAGATAACATTTGAATTAAACAGACGAAGCTTGGTATGTATATTCAATGATCGTAATTTCCAAATGTTAGATAATCTATTGAAGGCGCTAGCTGCCAAAGCAATTCTAGTATGAATTTCTCTTGTTGTGTCACCATCCTGAGTCATTTTACTGCCTAAATAACACTAGTCAACAACCAAAATGTACCAGAAATGAAAATAGCTGATCTTAACTAATTTTGGTGTGCTGAAAACGAAAATGACATTAAAAAATGTTGATTGGCTCTAGTTTTCAAGATATATGCTACTAGTTTATTTAATTACGGTCAATTTATATATATGACGCAACTGTTGTGGGCGATTGCATAATTTTTTCTAATGTCCAATAAAAATGTAACTAGAAGTTGATGATGCAATCCTACCTATGATTACATCACCTTTGTGTATAAATATCTTATCTCTGATAAAATTTTGCCATTAGTTAGTGCATTTGTCCTTATCAAAAGTATCGTAGTTAGAAATGCCTAGGACATGTGTGAACAGTTTCTAATAATTTCTGTTATATATGTGGTGAGGTGACAATTTTCTATCACAAAAACGAAATATAACCTAAAGTGATTTAAGAAGGCGTACAGTTTGTATTTTGGCTGCAGAATAGGAGATCAAGATAAGAGCTGGGCGCCACACATATGCTGCAATACATGTGCAGCACATCTTAAACTGTGGTTGACTGGCAAAAGGCAAGTGATAAAGGCTAGTTATTGGACATCAGTTGATAAACGCTCTCTTCATCTTTGTTGATAAAGTCTAACCTTCGGTCACCAGTGTTGGTTGTATATAGACTATGCCTTTTGCAGTCCCAATGATTTGGAGAGAGCCCACTGATCATCTCAACAACTGTTACTTTTGCATGGTCCCTCCAATTGGGAAAGGCATATCAAAGAAGAAAAAATGGACTATGGAATATCCAAACATCCCCTCTGCAATACGTCCGGTACCACATGGCGATGACCTACCAGTTTCCAAAGTGCCAGAATCCTTTTCAGCTGCTTCCACTGATGAAGAAGAAAACATTGGTGGTCCTGAACCATCAACCTCAAGCGACCCAGATTTTGAGCAAACTACATCCACTAAACCACACTTAATAACCCAAGGTGAACTGAATGATCATGTAAGAGAACTGAAATTACCGAAGAACAAGGCGGAGCTTTTGGGTTCCAGATTGCAACAGTGGAATCTCCTGGCAGAAGATGTTACAATTTCTGTGTATAGGAACCGCCAGAAGCCGCTTATTACATTCTTTTTCAAAGAGGGTGACCTTTCTGCGTGTCACAACATTTCTGGTTTAATGGCAGCCATCAAAATCAATTACATACCGGAAGAATGGAGGCTTTTCATTGATTCATCCAAGACGAGTCTTAAAGCTGTTTTGTTGAATAATGGTAATGTGTTACCGTCAATTCCAGTTGGTCACGCAGTTCATATGAAAGAAACTTATGAAAACATTAAGCAGCTTTTGAAGTGTATAAACTACGATCATCATCATTGGTCACTTTGCGGTGACTTAAAAGTGGTCGCATAGCCGTGCACGAAGTGACCATTACATCAGAAGACATTGGCCAATCAGTGTCAGTCATTGCAGCCTGGCAGTAAGAACGTTGAGAACCCAGCACTTGTTACACCAACAAGATTTTGTTGCCACCCTCTTTCTGAAGTATAAGAGTCTTGGCTGAAACATGTCTTTGAAAATTCATTTTCTGGATTCTTATCTGGATTTCTTTATGTCAAACTGTGGAGCGGTCAGTGATGAGCACGGTGAACGATTTCACCAGGACATTGCTGCTATGGAGACAAGGTATCAAGGCAATTGGAGCCCTTCAATGCTTGCTGATTACTGTTGGACTGTGACAAGAGACACCTCATCGATTGACTACAAGAAACAAGCAAAGAGAGCTCGAACAGCGACTGAATAATGACGGAATGGGTTCAAATGTGCCTTTTTAAAACATGATATGTGAACTTTAAATAATGTTTTTATTTTTTCTATCATTTTATGTTGAAATATCAATTAATTGAGTATGTAACCACAATTTTTATAATGCTAAAGTAGAAACACTAGCTGTTCACCCCAGAGAATTAAACAAGCATACATTATTTGTATTACTGTAATGTAAATTCATCATAAAAAAAAAAACAAGAGCCAATTGGTGAATTTCATTATGATATTTGAAATCAGCATGTCAAAATCAATAAGAAATAGTATATTTAATTTCTGGTACAAATAACTTTTGAAAATTTGTTGACTAGTGTAATTGAAACTTTCAACTTTCTGTAGTTTTTCCCCGTTCAAAATGATATCAAAGGTCTCATTAGAAAAGTTCATAGCTTTAGTTTTAGAGGCATTTATTTGGAGACCTATTTTAACTGAGAGATGACACAAATTATTTACTGCTTCTTGGGATTGTCTGGGTGTTGAACTTAAGAATGCTAAATCATCTGCGAAATCCAGGTCCCCCAGGAATTTTCCATTTGTCCATTTTATACCTAATTGTTCATTGTGGGTATAGTTTCTCATAACCCAATCAATAGCTATTCCAAAAAGTAGTGGTGACATAATACAGCCTTGTTTCACCCCTGTTTCTACTGTAAACCATTCTGTATTCCCTTTATTTGTTCTAACACAACATCTTGCATTGTCATATAGCGCTTTGATTATATTCACATATTTTGTTGGAAAACCATAGATTGTAAGTATCTTCCACAATGATGGGCGGTGTAGACTATCAAAGGCTTTTTGAAAATCGACGAAGGTGATAATAAGTGGCGATTGCATTTCCACTGATTCTTCTATAATTGTTCTTAGCGTGAATATTTGATCAATACATGATCGTTTCGGCCTGAAACCCGCTTGTTCTTCTCTGATCTTTTCGTCAGCATGCAATTTAAGTCTTTCTAACATCATGCAACATAATAATTTTCCAGGTACTGATAATAGAGATATACCACGCCAGTTATTACAGTCTGATAGATCACCTTTCTTCGGTAACTTTACAATAATACTGTCTTTCCATTGTTGTGGTGGTTGTTCTTCTCTCCATACTTCATTTATAATATCTAAAATTCTCAAGAGGTTGTTGTCATTAACTGCTTTAATCATTTCCCTTGAAATTTCGTCAACTCCAGCAGCTTAAAAATTTTTTAATCTTTTAACGGCTTGTTTGATCTCGTCCAGCGTGAATTCATCGCAAGTTATTGGCAAGGTGGTTGTGGGTGTTTCATTATTAAAATCATGTGTTACTGTTGGTGGTGGTCTGTTTAGCACCTCCATGAAGTGCTCAGCCCATCTCTTCATTTGTTCTTTTTCTGTTGGTATTGAATTCCCTAATTTACCTTTAACAGGTGTTTCCATAGCAGTAGGCTGGTGACATAGTTGTTTTGTAATTTGATAAAGGCACCTACTATTACCAGTTCTTACAGCATTTTCAGCTTCTACGGCCAGTTCATTGATGAAATGTCTTTTATCTCTTCGAGTTGTTGTCTTCACTTCTTTATTTAACAAGTTATAAGTTAGTTTGCAAGATTCAACTGCATTATGTGTACTTGCCGCTAGTAGTTTAAGTTTTGCTTCCTTCCTTTCTTGTATTTTATCCCAAGTATCTTCTCTCATCCATTTTTTCTTTTTATGTACTAGGTATCTGGTGGTCGCTACAGCTGCTTCTGTCATTGCTGTTCTCAGTTGTTCCCATTTAGTATCGATTGTCTTGGTGGTGATATCGTTGTCAATTTTGACTAAAGCATCGAAATAGTTGTTCATTTTGACATTATATTCCTCCTTTATATCATTTGATTGCAGTCTGTGTACATCTATTCTTCTATTTTTATTCGGTTGGTATAACTTCTTCAGTTTAATTCTCGGTTTAGCTATGCAGAGGTTATGATCACTCGGCACAGTCGTGAATACTAATACACCGTTTATTGGGGGCTCGTAACGAGCTATAGCTATATACAACAGTATAATGTGGGATATCTAAGAAATCAGGAAATAAGAGAAACATTTTCAATTACAGTATCCAACAAATACCAAGTACTCCAACAGCTGAAAGATGAAACAGATACGGAAGACCACTGGCAACAAGTAAAAAATATATAGAATGAGACACGCGAAGAAGTACTGAGAAAAAGAGAACATCAGCACAGAGCATGGATAACAACAGAAATCATCAGTAAGATAGAAGACAGGAAAAACAAGAAAGCAGATATAAACAGAAGCAAAACCAGAAGCTCCAAAGCCAAGGCTCATGAAGTGTACAATAGAAGCAAACAAAGAATTAAGAAGAAACATCAAAAGAGACAAGATGAAATATATTGATGATTTGGCAAGGGTAGCAGAGGAAGCTGCAGCCACAGGAAATATGAGGGACCTGTACAACAACACAAAGAAGCTAACAGGGAAATAAAAGCAAGCAAATGGCCTCATAAAAGATAAGAATGGAAAATTGCTTAGTAATAAATAAGAACAAATGAAGAGATGGACAGACAATTTTGAGGAACTTCTCAATAGACCAGCTCAAATTAATCCCCCAGACATCCAGCCAGCAGAAGAGGAGCTACAAATCAGCTGTAAACGACCAAGTATAGAAAAAATAAAGAAAGCCATAAAGCTTCTGAAAGATGGAAAAGCAGCGGGTCGAGATTGCACTCCAGCAGAGGCCATCAAAACAGATATTGATACCTCTACAGAGATATTATACAAACTACTTGGCAAAGTCTGGGAGAGAGAGGAAATACTAGCAGAATGGAAGGAAGGTTATCTGGCCAAGTTGCCTAAGAAGGGAAATTTACAAGAGTGCACAAATTATAGAGGAATAATTTTACTATCAGTGCCAGCAAAAGTATTAAACAGAATCATCCTGGAGAGATTAAAAGAGTCCATAGACAAGCAACTGAGAGATGAATAAGCAGGTTTTCGACAAAATAGATCCTGTACAGACCAGATAGCCACATTGAGAATAATAGTTGAACAAAGTCTGGAATGGAATTCACCGCTATACATCGGATTCGTGAACTATGAAAGGCATATGACAGTGTAGACAGAGAATCGCTTTGGAAATTGATGAGGCATTATGGAGTTCCCATGAATATCATTAACTTAATAAAGAAGACCTATGAAGACATGACATGCAGAGTTCTTCATGAAGGACAACTTACAGAACCGTTTAGGATTAGAACAGGAGTGAGACAGGGATGCCTCCTGTCTCCATTTCTTTTCTTACTAGCAATAGATTGGGTTATGAAAACATCGACATCACACAACAGGAATGGAATCGAGTGGAATCTGACAAAACAGCTTGATGATCTGGATTTTGCAGATGACTCGGCTCTTCTGTCCCATAACCATAATCAGATGCAAGAGAAAATGAAATGAGGTCACAACAAGTGGGCCTGAAAATACACAGGGAAAAGACAAAGATTATGAGAATAAATGTAAGAAATGATAACAAGGTTGAACTTGAAGACACACCACTAAAAGATGTAGAATCGTACACATATCTTGAAAGTAACATAGACAAAGTTGGAGGGACAGACAGTAATATCAAAATAAGAATACAAAAAGCAAGATGAGCTTTCATTGCATTGGGAAACATATGGAGAACAAGAGAAATCAAGTCCAACACGAAAATAAGAATCTTAAACTCAAATGTGAAGTCAGTCCTATTGTATGGCTCTAAGACATGGAGAACAACAAAAACAACAACCAAAAAGCTACAGACTTTTATAAACGGGTGCTTGCGTAGAATAGAAGGATGTCGTAGATTTTTGATAGAGGAATTAAGACATAGATTGGTCCCTTCTAAATAGATTAGAACAGGTGATAGCTCAGTGAGAGGTAACGTAAAGAAAATAGATTTTCACGAGTGAGATGGTGGAAACTAGTTAGATTCTGTCCCTGAAATCGAGAAGCTTCTCTCTTTCAGCCTATCTCTACAACAGAACTTAGTCAGACAGTCTACTAGAATATACATTAATATATATATATATATATATATATATATATATATATATATATATATATATATATATATATATATATATATATATATATATATATAATTCTAAAGGGCACAGCATTAGAAAAAAACTTGCACAAATAATACAAAGTTAGTACATGGGTTATTCACTAAAAGAATTATTCATCCTGCATTCTCTAGCTCTGACAACCTGTGATCACAACTCAGTCTCGCTCTTACCTAAATAGGTTCCTTTCACAACATTTGGAACAATTGTTAAGGTACACCCAGACCATCCAATGTTGGTGTTCTTGGCGAATCAAGCCCAAGTTTCTCCAAAGACTAATTAATCAAAAAAAAATGTTGGGAAACGCTTGGTTCACTGCTGACAGTAGGATGCTGATAAATGTTACTTCAATTTTTGTCCAGGTCGTAAAATAATAATTAAGAGGTCTAATGTTCACAGTGTACAGTAGGCTTGGAATCTTCAATCGTTAAATCGAGTGTCAGGTAAATAAAATCTGTTCATGATCAATTTTCTTCACAACACAGTGGTCGTTATATATGTAATGTCAATCGTGATTTTGCCACTTCAACTGGCTGAAGGTATATGCACTTGGAAAATAAATCTGGATGTTTATGAATCCAGTTACAATTTATTCTTAATATTTCTTAGGGTTGGTACTGTCTTTTCCTGGGTGTAAAACACGAGACTAGACAAGTCACCTTGAAAAAACCCCGATATATTATAAGAATGTTCTTTGATAAAGTATTCTCAGTGTCATATGGAATGGAAGCCGCTGGTAAGATTTATAGGGTTTGATCCAAATACTGTATAAAAGAGAAAAGATACAAATACTTAACATAATATATTTATACACAATCCTGTCCTTACCCCGCGTAAAATATGATATATTTATCCACTTCGGTTATTTAACTTTAAATTATAACTACGAGCTTAGAGCTTGTCTTATCGTTTAAAAACTTCCGTGAAATAAATTCTACTCATTTAAAAAAAAAACAGTCATCATGAATTAGAAATAAATACATATTTCGTCAATACTCATGATGAATCGCAATTACTTAGTGAGTTAAAATATTCTCTGACTGGTTACTAGCAGAAATTAAATTTTAAGTTATAGCTGGTATCCACTGTAACACAGGAAAACTCAGAGAATTAAAATGACGATTAAACTAGTAAATGACTCTGCACAAAATTCTTAGAGAAATATAATCGACGATTTACCACTTAATCACTCAAAACTACTAGTCTAGTATATTTACCTTCACACAACTACTTCTCGACTATTCTCCAACGATAAACTAAGAAACTTCACTTAATACAAAGGATTTATAGAAATCGCTGATAGACGTCTTAAAAAGCTGAGGAGTACTGAGTAACTTTTTAGTTAGAATACTCTGGTATATATACATCTGGAATCAAAGGGAAAGTTAAAACTTGCAGACTCTTGCCAGATGTTTGCACCCACGGTGGATCTACGTTCAGATCTTTAAATCAAAGATCTACTCACACTAACGCCGAAAAACCAGAACTCCGCGTTCTCGCTAAAATCAGGCATATACGTAATTGACCAGACCGTGTTTAATTACTTTATTACTTGCAGACATGGTCATCGAGCAAAATATAGCGAGCCCATCTTTGATCTGGCAATACGCCGTGTTTAATTACTTCACTAGCGAACAGTTTTACAAGGGAAGTAATAAGCTACATCAAAGGAATATAGCGACCAGCATTAAATGCGTGCTAAATGAGAAAGAGAGACAGATCTATTCTGAGTAATTAGGAGGTTTGGTTAACCAAACAGGCGTAGGCGAAGCTAGGTAAAAAAGAAAAATGAAGATAAAGAAAATAGATATATGAAATCAATTATCATAATCGCCACAAACGACTGAAATGGTATGACAAAGTCACAAATGTGGAATTGATGACAAGAACCAGACAAGTGCCAGTGGAACAAGAGTTGAGAAGAAGACCCTGGCGATGGATAGGACACACTGTAAATAGATTACATATATCAACACGTCTCTGTTCCCACCTGGCTCCCACCTTGCTTAGTATGCACGATTTGTTAACGCAGAACCCCTAAACTTCGATATCTATCTCGCTCATAATTTAGCCACGCCTATTTTTCTTTTCTCTATTGTCTTACAGGCACTAGGAATGTTTATAAACAGACCTATTAGCTAGTCCACGACGGGACAGGTAAACAGCTAGCGAGTAAGAGCCGTTAACGGAATTTATAACGCGAGCGATTGGGCAACCGTTGTAATAGTGACAGGCCAGACTGAACGCGTGTAGAGAGAGTCAAAAGTTGTACCTTTGATGGATTGCACTTTCTCAGGGGGAATAAGCGAATGAAGAACAGAAAGGGGCGATAACCGCAGTTACCGACCTCAGCCGTCTGTTCGCGAGTCCCAGAGAATGTAATTAAGCTACGGAACGAGGGAGATCAAAGAGACGATTTGCTCGTGGGACAACGTCTACGGTCGGCGAAAGTGAGAAATAAAGCTTTCATTCAGAAATCGACCGCAGATTTTCCCAAAATACGGGCTAAGGCGTGAAATCTCGCAATTGCTAACGAATTTCTACCTATTTCATATATACACCTCATTCTTTAAACTCAGTTTATCTAGTAGCCACAGAATTTTCAGAACATCTAGCTCGAATTCTAGAGCCATTTGTATTAGTGGATTTTCTTAGTTTTTCGTTGGAGATAGTTTTAATTTCTGTGTTGCGGTAAATATTTATACTAGCATTTTGAGTGATTTAATTGTTTGTCCGTCATTATAGTTCACTAAGATTTTCTGTGTTGAGTGATTTAATTGTTAAAGTCCGTCATTATAGTTCACTAGGATTTTCTGTGTTGAGTGATTTAATTGTTAAAGTCCGTCATTATATTTCACTAGGATTTTTGTGTTAATTGACTAGCGAATTAAAATAATTTATAGCCAATTTTTCCGACTGTAACGTTAAATTTAATTACTCGCTATCATCCAGAAAAGAGATATTTTAATTGAGTAGTAAATGCACTAGACAATGTAGTACTGACGAAATATATATTTATTTCTAATCCATTATGTGTAATTTTTGTAAATGACTAGAATTTATTTCACGGGTTAATAAGAACGATAAGATAAGCTATACACTTGTGTTTTCTAATCAAATCTGATAACCGAGTGAATAATAGATCATACTTTTACGCGGGTTAGGATAGAATACTATGTAGTGGTTAAATGGTTGTATTATCTTGCTATATACAGTACGGATCACAAACCAAAACCTACCAGCGGCCTTAATCTGAGAAAAGGTCTAAGTCTAGTCCAACAAAATACACGAAAAAACATTCTTATGTAAATATCGGGTCTTCGAGGGTTACCTGTATGGCCCTCTTGTTTCACCGAGAGAGAGAGAGAGAGAGAGAGAGAGAGAGAGAGAGAGAGAGAGAACCAATATATGACACTAAGAATAACTGTAACTGGACATATAGCTACCCAGATTCTTTTTGCATTTTCATTTACATTCAGCCCGCTGTGGCGAAGAAATATCAAATTTAACACTACCCGACTACCGACCACTGTGTTGTGGCGAAGATTTATCCAGAGAGATTGATCTACCTGACATTCTCTTTAAGTATCGAATATTACCAGCTACTGTACACTGTGAATATTAGATCTCGAAATTGTTTTCCTACCTGGACTAATTGATGTGACATGAACAGATTCAATTAACAGTAACAAAGTAAGCGTTCCCCAAGAAGAAGATTAAATCAGTCTTGAAGGAACTGGGGCTTATTTTGCCAAAAACCCAACCCTGGTTTTGTGGTTTATCATGGAGATATGTTCCAGATGTTGTGAAAACACTTATTAGGTAAGCGAGATTGAAATGTGGCCACATGTTTGTCAGAAGCGAGAGAAAGAAGGAGTGAATAATTCTTCTATTGTATAATCATTGTATTCACTTTGTTCTTTTTTTCTTCTTATGTTTGCTAATACTGTTCATTTCAGAATAGATTAATTAGAAACTCTGTTCTTTACAGTAAAGTCAAATTCTATACCATAGTGCTAATCTTTTGACCTTATGGGGGTTAATAACGTCATCTAACGGGATCTTGTCTCAACAGAGGGAATTGCACTTATGTGTCTATTTCTTTATTATTTCTGTAACCTACGATTTTATTATTTTCTATTTGATACTGGATGTTGTGAAGTTTTCTTTATGATAAATAAACTTCACATAAAACTTAATTACCTGTGTTGGTCAGCTCGGCCCAATATCCCTACTCCATTAATATAGTTTTCACGTTTGTGCGTCAAGTTGTCGTCACATATCTGTGTGTGTGTATGTGAGTGGTTATAGTGTTATATGTTAATATATACGGAGAGGTAAACTGTCTGATAAACAAATTTCATTCGTAGAGATAGGTTGGACTAGAGTATCTTCTCAAATCCAGAGACAGACTCTACATTTTCACCATTTCACTCGTGAAATCTATTTCTTTACCTTATCTCTCACTGAGTACCACCTTCTTTTCAGTTCTATTCAGACGGGACCAGAATCTTTCTTAATCACCTATCCAAAGTCGACGACACACACATTGAGGAAACCTGTTGATAGCATTACAAGGCAGTCCTTGTTCTGGAATCCACAGGGAAAGAGAGGCAGAGATAGACCAAAAAACACATGGAGAAGAGAACTGGAAACAGAGGTGAAAATGATGAGGAAAACATGGAAAGAACTTGAGCGGATGGCACAGGACAGGAAGACTTGGCATGTGTTTGTTGAAGGCCTATGCTCCTTGGGGAGCTAAGGGTATTGATTGATTGATTAATGAAAAGTTTGATTGCTGCAGGAGCAAGGCAGAATAGATTGAATCCCCTTCCACTTGATGTATTATTACATTCATGAAAATATCATGTAAATAAACTTGACTACTTTTGTTTACTTCACCGCAGTTGTAGTGAAGTCCATTACCATCGAGTTCATCATCCTGCATCAGTTCTTCGTGTTAAATGTATGTACTCGTACGTGAAACATCATCATGTGCAACCACCCACTGTTAGGATAGTGATCGGACTTACCACTAAACAACAACAACAACAACAACAACCCACACGGCCACAGAGGGCATTTACTCCCCGGGGGTTGATGAACTTGTAGTAATCGTCGCTGTTGTTGTTATTGTGACAAAAATAGATGATGAAATAGTTTCCACTGATGTGAATTAAATGAGGTGCGAATAACAGTCGGGCTAGGCAGGAGATAATGAAGCCCTACAGAGCAGCGTCTGACATCTCCCTGGAGGAGATCTTCAAGTCAAGAGATGGGAATCAGGTTAACAAATGAAATTGAGTGCCAGGCTTCTTAAGCAGGCACTAGTAGACATACACACAAAAAGACAAACTAGATGGGAGAGGTGTTCTGAACAACCACCACGAGTCAGTTTGGAATATCACAGCCGAAGAAAGGCCAAATGAGAATAAGATAATTACTGAATAAACAGAAAAATGATAAAAGTTTAAAGAAAATTGAAACGTATCAGATGAAATCTTTGTAGCAGGTTGCAGATAAATGAAAGTAATGAAAGATAGAAGGAAGTTGAATGAGTGTAACATGATATTCAGTAATAACGTAGTTGAATTTTTCGCTCAATTCTGTTCTTAAAACGCCGCGGTGAGCTGGTTTTCAGTGTCTAGCCATTTATGTAGCAATGTCTGAAGTGAGTCTGTCTTGTTGTAGGATTTTTGTGATGTCTTTCCGTCTACTTCTTGGTATTCCCCGTGCCCCGGGCCAGATCTTCTGCTGTTCTACACTCGTACTGGTATTTGATGGTGCCCCAATCTCATGAGATGACAAAACAACTCAATTTTCTGTTTTTCTTTATATTTGACGCAGGATGTATTTCCTACAATTTTTATGACGTCATCGTTTCTCATTCTGTCTTTTCTGACAACATTAATTGTTCTTATTAAGTATTTAAATTCACACGATGTGATTTTGCTCTACTGTGCTCTGGTCAGTGGCCATGTTTGACACTGATAGCAAAAACCTGGTAAGATTATATTATTTATCAGCTGTCGTTTAGTTCCCATACTGATATTCTGATGTTTGAGTAATGGTGATAGTTGGTAAGTCACTGATATTCTGATGTTTGAGTAGTGGTGATAGTTGGTAAGTCGCTGATATTCTGATGTTTGAGTAGTGGTGATAGTTGGTAAGTCGCTGATATTCTGATGTTTGAGTAGTGGTGATAGTTGGTAAGTCGCTGATATTCTGATGTTTGAGTAGTGGTGATAGTTGGTAAGTCGCTGCACTGGCTTTTTGGCTGACATCGTGTCTCAGTTTCTCTGCCAGGTCTTCCATGTTCAGTAAAAATGCTTCCTAGTTATTTAAACTCTGGAACCTGCTTAAACCTGATGTTATTGACGTGTGGTAAGGGAGTCTGATGATCGCTGATCTTCGTAGCTTCTGTCCATCATGTGTTGATCTTCGTGTTGTATCTTGCTGATGTGGAATTAAGTACGCTTGTATGACTCGAAATTGTTTTCTTTTTCATACTTTAGACTTTGGTCGTCTGCAAAAAAAAGTAATTCATCCAGCGAGTCGCGTTCTTCATTTTCTATGTTTACTTCGATTTCTGGGTTTACTTCTAAAAATATTCAGTACAGTAAAGAAATTATCTGTTGAAACAAAACGATTTTGTCAATATAAACGGATTGACAAAACATAAACAGACTAATAGGCAAATTAACAACGTGCTGAAGATACACAAATATAATCAAATAAACAAATAAATACAAATGAATAGAAGCAGATGACAAGAGGGAAAACAGCCAACTTAATGCACAACTCAGGGGTAGATAAACATAACAATTTGTCAATGGAGACAACCCGGTCAGTGAGAGTGGAAGAGAAGCATGTGTCTCTAATCAAAGCGAAATCTGGAAGATCGATTGTTCTGTTGGGATCCATCTGTATTAAGGACATCACCCCAGGGGAACGTCGCGTGTACCCAACCAGACAGCGCCATCTGCAATTATTTCTGATAGCTCTACTTTCTTTATGGCGCATTCTTTCATAATCAATGAAGAGAGACAACAAATTCTCAACAAGCAACAAAATCAGTGGCGTACTTAGGCCCCCCCCCCCCCCCCCATCCTTTTCTTGAGTGGGCCGTTGGGGTGAGAGGCGAAAATTCGAAGGATCATTTTTGAAACACTCATTCCCCCCCTCTCCCCTCCAATATTTATTTATATTTCAAGTACCATTCCTACTGGCGTAGGTGATCATGTCTCTCTATAACGGTACTCTTTATCAATGTTGTGGTTGACTACTTTCTATACTGTCACGGATTACCTCCCCTTATCTCTGCAGTAGTGGTCCAACAGTGACCAAAAACTCAAGAGTGACTAATGTGGGTCTTCAAAAGTGTCTACCTTTGCACAAGATTACTCTTGGCAGAGTAGTAGATAGAAGAATAATGATGCTTCTCCCTCCATGGACTCTTCACAAGATATTCAGAAAAGCGAGAACAATACTGCATTGGCTGAGCACGTTAACTCTATTATCTGCCGTCAACTTTTGTAAAGGATTATGTAATATAATTTTAGCTCATGCAAGCCCCCAGCTGAGTTAATTCAGCGAATTTCCCCTTATTATTATATAGCTCTACTTACGTGTATTTAAGAAATTGTCTGAGACATAAGGATATAGTGCATTCAAAATGATTAAATCAATTTTAGATTTGTCTTTATACAGGTAACACATTTAATAATCAATTATGTTTTAACAGTTTTAAAAATGAATAATTATTTAACTAAAGTGCTGATCATCAATGATGTTATGGAGGTTTGGGTAAGAGTTCACTTGGCAGCTTTTATGTTTCTACTTAGCTGCCAATGAGTTTGTCTGTTCTGCTCCAGCTGATGTTTGGGTCTTTGCAGATGGAGGACTCCATCACTCACGTCCCTGGTCAAGGTTGTAGGGCGCAGAACGTTCCCAGAAGCGTCAGCGAGTGTCTACGAAGTTGGCCCCGTGTCTCTAAGACCCGTCTGATGATGGTGTCTAGCGTTGACTTCAGGTCACTTATACCTGTGACGAAATCAGCCGTGCACTTTTTATAACTCCTATTCACTCCGGCAGTATCACTCCTTTTCTTAACTTTTCTCTCATCGTCCTTTTATTTGGCATATTTATTGCCCTTTCATTCTTTTGCTATGACCGCACCTCAGAATTGTTTACGTTCCGCCAGGTGAACCGTAACAATACCAGGTTAATTAGACCAGGTCAGCGGTAATACGATTATCACGTTAGTCAGTCTGGCCACTTTTGAAAGAGACGTCAGTTGTGTGTGCAACGTGGTATCGCACGAACACGCACAGAAAGCCAGATTGATATCTAAGGACGCCGCCTGAGCGACGGGCGAAAACACCGGTAATAATTAGATAATCGTTTCATCTGAGGCCTCTCGGTATCAATATTGCCGATAATCTGTCTGGGAGAGACAATATTGGAAGGTAGCATCTGGACGTCAAATGAGTGCACATTTGGTGGTTATGAGTTTGCACAAGATGCAAGCGGAAGTATTACAGCATTAGAAAGAGGTCACGCGATGGAATTTTAAAATGTAATATTTTAAAACACGCGGGGGAGAATCAAATTAAACACCCCAACCCAGACAATGCTAAAGAGTTTACCATTGGTTTCATTTGAGAAGCCGGAATATACTTTGGTTCTCATTGGCAAGTTTGCCGGGAAGTACAATCTGGGATTTGAACCGAGAATGAGAAGTAATATAACGAAACTGGAGTCACAGATCAGACTGCATCGCAACGTCAAATTAGCAACTCCCAGAAGCCAGAGAGAGAAGGATCGGACAAAGAATTCCTATCTTGATCGGAAGTATTTGGACATATGTAAACTTACAAGTAAACCCGCATAATTAAATACAGAGACTGGAAACTTAAAAGTACTTGGACAAAAGTATTTGGGCAACTTTGAAACAAAACAAGTAAACCCGCATTTTAAATACGAAGTCTGGATAAATAAGGAAGCAGACTGGATACCTAAGGAAGCAGAACACCCGCCATAAGAGGATTAATAAAGTTTCCCAGACCAAGTGATTCGCAGAACACCCGCCATAAGAGGATTACTATAATTTCCCAGACCAAGTCATTCTAAGCATCCAATAAAGTGCTGTGTCCATTCTAAACTGTGCGAGGAGATTGCGTTCCCAAATTCTGGAGTAAGTGTAAACATTTATTTTACAAATGTGAATTTGACATGTTTTTCTTGTTAAGTGGTTATATATATATGAGGCTGGCAACCTCAACCTATGAAAATAGTATATTCATAAACCACTACAGCAAGCGCTGGTGATGATTACATCACGTGTGCATCAAGTGTATCATATCATTTTGTGAGATATATGTACCTTGTTAATTATAATCCAGGCAAATCATTATTCGCGCTGTCCAAGCACTTATTTTCCCAGTTTAATACCCAGATGAATATTAGGGATTTTTAATCATCTTCCATGGGCTACGCTGTGTACTCAGGAATTTGATTCTTTTGAGATTAACATTGGTGGGTGCACAGCGAGACAAAGCGCCTGTTAATTTGCAGCCCAGAAATGTACTTAGCAGAGCCATTTGTTTTATTGTGTCTAAAAGATCGTGGTACTAAGCTATCATACGGTTTGAGGGACTAAGCTATTAGACTGTGAAGAGTCATCATCACAAAAGAATCGACGAAAACCGCGGTTGCAGGACTCACTTATAACAGATAAGTGATTACAAAATGCGCCAGCAAAAAGACAGAAACATTTTTTAATATAAACTCTTTATCCAGTCTCGATGAAGACAAATTGATTTTTCATCTAAAATTAACCATCATTCTATTTATTTTAACCTGTTAAAACTAACTGATTATTATATGTGTTACATGTTATTTTAAAACATAACAATCTTAGTTGATTCAGTTATTATAAGTGTGAAAGCATACGTATGAGCAAGACTATTATATATATATATATATATATATATATATATATATATATATATATATATATATTCCTCTGGGTATTAACTGGGAAAATGTGTCTGGACAGCGCGAATAATGAGTTGCCTGAGTTACAATTAATAAAGTGCACATATCTCACAAAATATTATACACTTTAGGCACATGTGATGTAATCATCAGTTATCACGGCTCCATTCGGTTTTCCGCACGACTAGCCAGAAGAAATCACCAGCGCTTGCTGTAGTGGTTTATGAATATACTAGTTTCATATGTTGAGGTTGCCAGTCTCATATATAACCACTTAGCAAGAAAACATGTCAAATTTACATTTGTAAAATAACTATTACGCTTACCCCAAAGTTTTGGGAATACACAATCTCCTCGCGCAGGTTAGAATGGACACGAGCAATTTAGGTTATATACTCTCGAACCACTTGGTCTGGAAACTTGGAATCCCTTTTATGACGGGTGAATCTGCGAAACTCTTGGTCTGGAAAAGTTTTTCTTATGACGGGTGATCCAATTCCTAGGTTTCCAGTCTGCGTATTTTAAGTCCTGGTCCCTTAAGTTTTTCATTCTCTGTATTTATAAAGGCGGGCTTACTTTTTAAGGTTTTAAGTTTCCTAAATACTTCGATCTGTCACTTATAATATAGGAATTCTAAGTCCGATGTCTCACTGGCTTCTGGGAGTCGCTCATATTACGTGCGCTGCAGTCTCTCTGTTCTGTGTCTCTGATTTCACTACATTATATGTGCAGTTCTCAGTTCACATCACAGATGGTCTTTCCGCCGAGTTTTCCAATGAAATTCAATGCATATCCCGGCGCTCACTTCAAACCAATGGAATCTCTTTAGACTATGTGGGTTAAGGTGTTTAATTAAAAAAATCCCCCACGTGTTTAAAATAATAAATTTAATATTCCAACGCGTGACCTCTTTCAAATCATGCGGTAATATTTCCGGTGGTATCTTGTGAAACCTCACAAAGCAAATCTGTGCACTGATTACCTGTCCAGATGCTTTCCTGCCAATACTGACTGGCCGGATAGATTATCTGCGATAATCACACACAGGTATGATCTAAGCGGAAGCTATTATCTCCTTATCGTCTTTGATCGTGCGTATCCCCCAGACTGATTTGTCAGACGGACAATACGGTATCCTATTCATACTCGTACGAGACCATATTGTCAGACGAGGATCATCTCCTATCGGAGGTGGCCGGCGACTCAAAGAGATAACCAAATTACCGCTGACCGGTGAGAATGACCGGGTATTGTTACGATAATAACCCAGTTCACCTGGCGGAACGTAAATAAGTCTGAGGAGTGGTAAAGCAAAAATGTAAAAGATAAAGATAGTCCCAAAGCAGATACTTCCGTAGAGGAGTGGGGTGTTAAAGACGTCACCCTACTCGATCAAGCGATTGGTGAGAAAAAAATGAAGAAAAAGAAATGATACTAACGTAGGGCTGAAGGTGTGAGAGGTCACACAAAAGAGCATGTCCGGTCGTTCTGTGACAAAAGTGAAAGAACGTAAAGTGAAGTAAAGAGAAGTAAAATAAAGTAGTATTAATGTCCAAACAAACACAGTAAACATAGCAGTCGTCAAGTGTTATAGTGTATATATTGTCTATTATTATACTGTGCAGTATTGTGGACACTGAAGAAATATTTTGGAAAAACGATGTTAGATCATTGACATGCGTTGAAAAATGTGGCAGCATTTCGTGAAATAGAAACAAACAAATAGGGAAGTCCAGGACTATATTACCAACATAAATAGAATCAAATTGTACAAATAAACAAATTTTGTATGTGCACGTAGACGTAACACCTGGTGATAGTTATAATAGGAGATAACGTTAAAGGTAAATGAACGACACGAGGACTGAGCTATACATGCGAAGATGACATCAAGTGATGGACAGAATATGGTCTATCAGAGTGTGCGATCAAGACAAGAGACAGAATATGGTCTATCAGAGTGTGCGATCAAGACAAGAGACAGAATATGGTCTATCAGAGTGTGCAGATCAAGACAAGAGACAGAAAAGAGCCATTCAGAGTATACCACCAAGACAAGAGACAGAAAAGAGCCAATCAGAGGTTGCCATCAACACAAGCGACAGGAAAGAGCAAATCAGAGTTTACCATCAAGACAATAGACAGGAAAGAGCACGTGAGAATGTAACACCAGGACAAGCGAGAGAGAGAGAGAGAGAGAGAGAGAGAGAGAGAGAGAGAGAGAGAGAGAGAGAGAGAGAGAGAGAGAGAGAGAGAGAGAGAGAGAGTGAGAAAAAAATGTTGGAGATCTTTAGTAGGCATCTTCAATGCCGAGACGACGATGTCTCTGAACATCTGTTTCAACACAGATCCTCGGCATGTGCTGCTCATCTGCCCACGACTCTTCTCAGAAATAAGAAAGCTATTGTCGGGTTACACTGACTAACAAAAAAAACTTTTTTTTTTCTTTCTCTAACATTTCTATGTTTTTCTGGTCAATTTTAATGCGCTGTTTTTAAATCTGCAAACCGTTTTTCTTTATCAGGTCGGGATCTCTAGAAATACGCAATTGAAGTTTTTTAACAACGCATACAGTATTACAACATCATTCGTACAAGAAGTATAACAGTTATGTAGGCTTGAATTTCTTTGCAGTCGACTTTCGTCGGTGAATGGCATGTGGTACATCGCGATGAAGCATCCAACAATAATCGGCAAGCATGGTCACACTCCACCATCCTTGCTAACGTGACTCCATTACGGCGATATCTTGATGGAATCATTCTCCATGTTCATCGCTGAATTCGCCAAGGTTGTCAGGGAAAAAGTCAAGATGCGAATCGAGCAAATGGATTTTGAGGGACATGATACAGCCCATAATTCTGTATGCATCTATGCACTGCTTAACAATATGCAACATAGTCGACAGATTTGTGATTTTCCAGAAAGTTATCGACGATCGATTTGAATGCCATCCATGCGCGAAGTTCACTACCATGTAACAAGTTCTCGAATTGTTTGTCTGCAATAACTTTCCTAATCTGAGGTCCTACAAAGATACCTTCCTTTATCTTTGCATCGCTAACTTGCGGAAACTTTTCTCGAAGATAAGTGAAAGCTTTGCTCGTTTTATCTAACGCTTTTACAAAATTCTTCATGAGCCCCAACTTTATATGTAACAGTGGTAAAATGAAGCTGTCTTTGTTAACTAATGGCTTGCGTATTACATTTTTATGCCCGAGCTGCATACGATCCCGGATAGGCCACACCTTTCTTGCATAATGTTCCTGTCTGTTGCGGCTGTCCCATTCACATCGGAAGCAACAAAATTTAGTATACCCAGTCTGCATGCCCGTGAGAATTGCAATGACCTTTAGGTATCCACAAATCCGCCATTGGTAGTCATTGTACTTTATTTTTTCCAAACGTATAGCCATATTGTCATAAGTTTCTTTCATATGAACAGAGTAGGCGACTGGAATTGATGAGAAAAAAAATTATGTTATGCAATAACACGGCTTTTAGACTAGTCTTGGAAGAATCGATGAAAAATCGCTAATCGTTGACTATGTGCTCATGACCGTTTACATCTTTGCAATAGCAAATGTCATCACCTATCTCAAAGTATTGAACAAGTTCTCTGTGTCTATGACGAAATTTAGATATCGGAGTATTGGGCGCTAAAAGATTTCATTCTTTGAGTCGCGAACCGAGTAATTCCGCTTGTCCTTTGGTAAGAGCGAGATCACGTATTAGATCTGAAAGTTCTGAATGGTTAATTAAGTAAACACCATCATTCACCGGTATGTAATCTGAGTCAGAATTAGTTTCTAAAGCAGGTAAACTATCACTTTCTGATGGTTCATTTACGTCCAACGGATATTGTTCTGGTGGTATTTGGATCGGACACGTGATTGGATCATGAGGCACTGGTTTCGAAACCGATTCAATATTTGGATAAACCACAGACTTTCTAGTTTTAAAAGTGAAACCATGGATATTTGTCAAGCAGAAGTAACAATCAGTAGTGTGATTTGTATGTTCACGCCATATTACTGGCACTCCAAAAGGCATCGACTTATGCTTCGGCGATTTTCGTAACCAACCTGCCAATGTATCGAACAAACTGCATTTGGCTTCCAAGATTTATTTGCATCATCAACTTTCGAATGGAAATAAAGTTCATATGCTTTCTTTAGTAATGGTGTAAAGTTTTTCTGGTCAACACGATCGGTAAAATATCCGCACACGTAACAGAACAGATCAGCCGAATTTCTACAACTTCTAGAAGCCATATTTTGCTCAGAATTATTTCAAAATACAGTAACTATTTGAAAAATCGCGTAACATATGTCATGCATCTTTTAGCAGTATAAAAAGTAGAATTATGTTGCTTTTTATTAATTTTTAATAAGCTATATAGTAAAAATGAAACGGAGCAAATAATGGTTTCCCAAAAATATATTTATTCACAAATATCTTAAGAACTCGACGTGATAGAGATAAACGGATTTCAGATTTGAAATCAGCGCAAGAAACTGACCTAAGAACACTTATTCTTATATAAGAAAGAAAAATGTTGTTTGTCAGTGTTATCGAACAATCACAAACACACTATACGGCACAGTTCAACAGCTACAGAACACGCGCACATTCTTAACTTGGCGTTGGCTGCGAAACAGCGACGAGTTCAGCAACCCTTGTTCAACAACAATAATATCAACAACAAACATAGCAACAACAAACAGACTTCCCACAAAATGCAAAAATTTACGTTTTTTAACGTTTCCTTTTATACTGTTCCAACCTCCTGATGAAGACTCTACGGTCGTAACGTGAGCAGTGTATGTCTTCTTCTTCGTCGTTCGCTCTGAAAAGGACGGTGATTGGGTTGTGTCTGTTTACGCCTAAGCTGTGATATCTGCACCTTTCGGTCGACACATCCGACTTCAGCACGGCATTTTTAGGGACCGGGTTTACCTTCCCATTTCGATCCGTACTCGCTCAGCCAGACTGCACTGCTGCAGACTGTTTCCAGGACCACCACGTGGAGGTGGAGTACGGTCTTGACCAGTTCTGGTTCGCTGGTCCTGATGCAAGCAGTCAAGCTATGGGTCGCTGACTGCATTCACTATTGCTGCATCTTTGTGTATGTGATATTGGTGCCGTAGTAAGACCATCCCTTCTAACCAATTCCGGTCACACCTCCAGGTCTTTACAGAACGGAGATAAACGAGACTGTTTTAAATCTAAACCAAACTTGTTCTCATTACGATTGTTCTCTTAGTTTTGTGGCTGTCCCGCGAAAACAGATTAGCTTTGCCGAGGCCTGGGCAGCATCCCAGCAGATGTGGCAGCAGATTAAGTTAGGTTTATGAATGAACAAAACCGATATGTTTACACGTGAAAGTGCGCTTCCCTTTTTTACCAAAATTGCATGATTTCTGCGCCGGCGTTATAGAAAAAGGCGTCTGAGATAAAAATAGATATTTCAGAGTTCAGATTCAGGGAATACACGCATGATTACGAAGCTTTCATGATCATCACCAGATCTTTTCTTCGTGTGATTGTTGGTCTCCGTCTATCTCTTACACTGGCAATTACACAAAGACATGCCTTGTGTGGCTATCAACAGGTTTCCTGATTGTGTCATATTCATCACCAGCGTTTCCTTCTGATCTGTTCTTCCACTGGCACTAGTCTGGTTCTTGTCATCTCATGCTCCACTGGCACTAGTCTGGTTCTTGTCATCAGTTCCACATCTTGTTATCTTGTCATCAGTTCCACATCTTGTTATCTTGTCATCAGTACCACATCTTGTCATCAGTTCCACATCTTGTTATCTTGTCACAGTTCCACATCTTGTCATCTTGTGATCAGTTCCACATCTTGTCATCTTGTCATCAGTTCCACATCTTGTCATCTTGTCATCAGTTCCACATCTTGTCATCTTGTCATCAGTTCCACATCTTGTCATCTTGTCATCAGTTCCACATCTTGTTATCTTGTCATCAGTTCCACATCTTGTCATCTTGTCATCAGTTCCACATCTTGTCATCTTGTCATCAGTTCCACATCTTGTCATCTTGTCATCAGTTTCACATCTTGTTATCTTGTCATCAGTTCCACATCTTGTCATGTCCACCTCAATCCTTCTATTGTATGCAAGCACCAATTTATGAAAGTCTTCAACTTCTTGGTTGTAGTTATTCTCCGTGTTTTACAGCCATACAACAAGACTGACTTGACATTTGAGTTGACGATTCTTAATTTATTTATTGTGATCGCCATTTATTTCCCAAACCCAAAAAAATAATAGCCTTCGTGCGCACCCAAAAACGACAGATGTAAACCAGAATTTAATGGATTTGATTACAAGTCCTGGGAGATGAATTCCTCCAATATTCTGTGAGAAGCACACACACACAAACGAATATAAATGGCCATTCAACAAGTAAGACACAAGTTGACATCCAAGCAAATAACAACAATGAAAAATGAGAATCTTGAAATGTTATATATTATCTTTATCTAATGTCGCTCCGACTGCTTTTATAGGTCATGTCACTCACATCCTGACTGGTCTCTGTGTTTTAAATATGCTTTCATTACTCACCCTTTTGGTTATTTAAAGTGTCATCATACAGACAGACAGACAGACAGATAGATATATAATAGACAGACAGACAGACAGATAGATAGGTAGGTAGATAGGTAAGTAGGTAGATAGGTAAGTAGGTAGATAGATAGATAGATAGATAGATATGTAAGTAGGTAGATAGGTAAGTAAGTAGATAGGTAAGTAGGTAGATAGGTAGGTAGGTAATTTGGTAGATAGATAGATAGATAGATAGATAGATAGATAGATAGATAGATAGATAGATAGATAGATAGATAGATAGATAGATAGATAGATAGATAGATAGATAGATAGATAGATAGATAGATAGATAGAACGAACGAACGAACGAACTTTATTTTCAAAGGGTTAAGAATTGGGCACGCAGGCCCGTCTGACATTCTGCCCTTCCTCTCTCTCTCATCATGTATACTGTATCCTTTCATCCTCACATTTACTTTAAGCATTATTAAGGCATTTATTATTATAAAAGTAATATAACATCAAACATTTGCAATAATCATCATAATTAAAGTATGTTTTTAAAATAAAGAAGATAGATAGATAGATAGATAGATAGATAGATAGATAGATAGATAGATAGATAGATAGATAGATAGATAGATAGATAGATTGATAGATTGATAGATTGATAGATTGATAGATTGATAGATAGATAGATAGAATTTTAATTTCAAAGGGTTAAGAATTGGGCACGCAGGCCCGTCTTACATTCTGCCCTTCTTCTCTCTGTCATCTTACAAGATAGATAGATAGATAGATAGATAGATAGATAGATAGATAGATAGGTAAGTAGGTAAATAGTTAGATAGATAGGTACGTAGGTAAGTAGGTAGATAGATTGACAGATAGATTGACAGATAGATTGACAGATTGACAGATAGATTGACAGATAGATTGACAGATTGACAGATTGATTGATTCTTGAATACCGTGTAGTGTAGAATGATGGACAATAAACATGTCAATGGAAGAAAGAACAATATGATACAATGACCTCATATTGCAGAGCTTTCTATAACGTTTTCTGTCATGCGCAACCACTAAAGTTTTGTACCATGTTCAATTCCTTTTCTATGAAGACATGAAATATAGAATTCTCTATAAGGACAGCTTACTGAAACATCTGAGATAAGACTTGTAGAGGGGCAGAGTTGCATCTTGTCACCATTTCTCTTTTTACGGTCTACAGTTTGGTTTCAGAAAACAGCAACATGGAATTCATTAAACTCTGAGTAAACAGCTGAGTAAACAGCTGAGTAAACAGCTGAGTCTTCTTTTCTTCTTTGATCCTTAGCCGCCGACCATCAAAGCAGTCAGTGGCCATCACGCCTAGTGGCGTCTTGTAGGGCAACAACAAATTGATTACACTTTGCTCGGTCGGCGGCCATCCTTCGTACAGTGCCCCAAATCTGGTTCATTCTTTGCATCTCAGCCTTCACAGTCCTCCGCCAGGTTGTTTTTGGTCGGCCTCTCTTTCGTTTTCCTTCAAGGGTCCAAAGCATAGCTGTTCTTGTGATGGCATCGGAGTCTCTTCTGAGGACATGGCCAACCCAGCTCAGTGTCTGTCAGCTATGATGGTGTGCATGTCCTCTTGCTTGCTCCGAGTAAGCAGATCTTGGTTGGTGATGGTATTCGGCCAAAAGATTAGGTGAATTTTTCTTAGGCATGTTGTGTGAAAAGAGGACAATTTCGACATTTCCTTCTCTGTAACTCTCCAGCATTCCGCACCATAGAGAAGCACAGAAAGCACACAGCTCTGATATAATCTTAATTTTGTGCTTGTGCTGTATTGAGAGGACTTCCAGATGTTGTTTAGGCTAAAAAAGGCTGAGTAAACAGCTGAGTAAACAGCTGAGTAAACAGCTGAAACATCTGGATTTTGTCGATGATCTGTCTCCCCTTCCCAAAAGAGTCACCAGATGACAGAAAAAATTAAAACCCTTGAGTCACAGCAACTGGATCTGAAATCACATAGACAAACATAGATTATGAGAATATATGCTGTGCATTATAACCGGATTGCGATGGGAGAAGCATTCCTACGAGATTAATATGAGACAAACATAGATTAGACAAACATAGATTAGACAAACATAGATTAGACAAAGATTATGAGAATATATGCTGTGCATTTTAACCGTATTGCGATGGGAGAAGCATTCCTACGAGATTAATATGAGACAAACATAAAGGTATGTTATCAGGCACTCGTAGGAAATAAAGAAGTAGAACACTAGACAACAGAAAAACAACAGACATGAGTGGTTTACCCAGGATTCGAACCCTGGACCTTCCGTGCGACAACCCCGCTTAGCTATGCAAGCGAATCACACTATCCTCCCTGCCATCTACCCATCACCAAAAAATGATGCTTCGATGACAGGTCATTAGTGCGAACCGCAAGACATAACACCGGAAGTTTACCATGGGCAGTTCAGCCTATTAATGACGCAATCACTTCTGTTGTTCCCCTATTATACAGTATAGGCCAGTCCACACAAGACAAAGACTGCGAATCCTGGGTAAGCCACTCATGTCTGTTGTTTTTCTGTTGTTTAGTGTTCTACTTCTTTATTTCCTACGAGTGCCTGATAACATACCTTTATGTTTGTCTCATATTAATTTACTGTTTACAGACCTCGGGTTTCCCTTCCTTATGTGTTATAAATGTTTATTCCTACGAGATGTACAATCATATTTATATCCTGACACGGACATAGACAGATCTTGAGTAACGACTAAGAAAACAAAGGGCAAAAATGGCTTTAGTTGCGCTGGAAAATACTGTATTTGGAAACGAAAGATATCAGGTCCAATATAAAAAATCTTCAACTCAAAGGTCACGTTAATTCTATTAAATGGCTCTGAAATTTTGAGAAAAAAAAATTACCATGAATTTATACACTTTCATAATGAGTGCTTGGCAGAGCAGAGGATTAAAATGATATGACACGATCATCAGTGGGGAGGGGGTCGTAGTGGCTAAGAGGTATGACGTCCGCCTCGAGTTCTAGAGGTACCAGGTTCGATTTCCAGTTGAGGAAAATGTGATAACGGCGCTAAGTCTAAATGTTATATAATCTCTGTTTACACCCACTGTTACGAGTGTACTGGTTCGGTCTATATCATCGCCACACAGGCTAATTCAATATATGTGTGCTGCTGTCCTGTCACTGTGTCTGGAATGTTGACCTGGGTGTGTGTTGATATGTTCGCACACCACAGTGCGTACGTAAGAGTACATGCAGGAGTCAAAAAGGGTTGCAAACGACTGGAACAGTTCGCTACTGTTTATTACGTTGCAACACAGACACGATGACATAAATGACACACATTCGACAGCAAAACACGAATCATATAATTTCCACATTGCATTAAATATATATAATACGGCCTGTCCACATCCTGGCCTAAACAGTACTTCAATACTCAATAAAGCCTGCACCACACGGCAGCTATAATAATGTTCATATGGCCTAAACCGTACTTCAATACTCAATAAAGCCTGCATCACACGGCAGCTCTAATAATCTTCATATGGCCTAAACAGTACTCCAATACTCACTAAAGCCTGCATCACACGGCAGCTATAATAATCTTCGTATGGCCTAAACAAATCTTCAATACTCAATAAAGCCTGCACCACACGGCAGCTATAATAATCTTCATATGGCCTAAACAGTACTTCATTACTCCATAAAGCCTGCAACACACGGCAGCTATAATAATCTTCATATGGCCTAAACAGTACTTCATTACTCCATAAAGCCTGCAACACACGGCAGCTATAATAATCTTCATATGGCCTAAACAGTACTGCATTACTCAATAAAGCCTGCAACACACGGCAGCTATAATAATCTTCATATGGCCTAAACAGTCTTCACTGCAGTTTATCAATTAGGCTGTACACACAGCGAAATATATAAGTCGACATTTTCTCAAATCCTACGTAGGCATACATTATCCAAAAACACTGGGACTCGACCTACACGGTCCACGCCCAAAACACAACTCTCCAAAATCACACACTAGTCCCACCAAAAAACCCGTCACGAGATTCGGTTGTCTTGAACACCG